>CM046365.1:11782397-12096402 GCA_025413025.1 Ficus hispida | reverse complement strand
GAATGAAAACAAAACAGAACTTAATAAAAAGAAAATATTGTGGCAGAAGCTGCAGGTATTTCACTCCTGCAAGTGACTTGTAAAAGTAGATAACAAACCTTTGAAGGTCCAGCAGCATGAAGAATGTTACAAGCTTCCCGGCCCTTGCTTTCAGAGTCTATCCTGGAAAAAATGACACTTATTAAACTCTATCCTTGGAGCTCCTTCACTCAAAACTTTCTTGCCTAAAACACATTTTTGTATGGATATGGTATCAGACACTACCTGTATCCTGTTAATAATTCTGCTTCGAACTGGTTAGGAGTCAACATTGAAGCCACTGGGACAACCTAATTACAGAGAATCTCATCAAACGGCAACCATAATTGTTTTCACATCAAGAGGCTGGCATATAACTGACCAAAATAAAGATTAAAGGCTCGCTAAAAATCTTTTTCAAGTTGATTTGAGCCAAACGTCGAAAGTACAATCCAAATTTTGCAGCAATAAGCAGCCCCATTAAGGAGCCAAAATACAGATTAAGGATTACTTGTACGACAAATCTAATCCAAAGATAAGCACAGTAGCAGATAATGACATGAAACATAATTTACTCTTCGTTCTTATCAGCCAAAAAAATCTAAATAACTCAGATATATAAATGCACAAGCAGGTAATATAATTTTTTTTTTAAATAAGAAATACAAATTAACTATATGCATAACAATATGCGTGGCAAGTGGACACTTACCTTCTCGCGATATACAGATACCAGGTCCAAAGGAACATAGAGCTTTCCTTCATCACCCATCACTGGATCACAGACTGGACAGAAAGGCAAAAACTTCAAAGAATGTAGAGGAACAATGACGTTCAAGAATCACAATATCTATACTTCAACTGTAATCCTCAGCGGAAACTCTATTAGGACCAACAGACTTAATTGTTACCCCCATATGTATTAAGTTCAAACGAATGCACATCCTTCTCCATATATTTACAAGTTTACTTTTCAAACAATCTTCTGTTGAGTTCATAGGCACATTTTTAACGTTGCGTTAGAAAACTATAAGATTTAAGTGGCAATCTTACGACCACAATACCAATTAAGTTTCACGGACAATTCTGAAGGTGAAGGTTTCCTTTGGTATAGGGTGTTCACTATTGGGCTTGACTGTGGGCATCAGATTCAATAAGAGCAAAAAATAGTATGAAATCACCCTTCTATATGGTTGGTGTTATGTTTTTCCACTGCCCCAACTCTAGAATACGTTTTGGTCAACAGAAAAAGCAGAGTCACAGAAGAATTAATAGAAATGCTATAGTGTATGGGCCAACAATTACAGTAAGAAGAATAGAATTGTTACACATAAATTAAACTATGCACCGTATGTGAGGTTTGGGTTCACAGAGCGTAGCTTCTTGACAACATCCAATACAGTGTTTAAAAATGAAACTGAACCGATATAACCTGCAAGGTATTATTTAGTAAGAATTAAAAAAGAAAAAAAAATATCAGTTGATAACACTAAGGATATTGGAATGTTCTGTACATATATGAAGATATTCTAGTGTCATCTCAAAACATGTTCGACACTTTTGTTCCTATAATCCACAATTCCAACTAAACAAATTTGAAGCTACCAAGATAAAGTTAGTTAAAAATAGTGGCAATGGAAAGTACTTTTTTCCCATGTCCAATATGCAATGACATAATTAAATGGGCCAATCTGGTAAAAACTAAAAGGAGCTTATTCTCAATGGATGAGGAAAAGTCTAGGAAAGTAGAGATATAAAGAAAGGATGCTGGTCATCTATTGGTACAGTTGAATATGGTTGTTTAAACTGGTATGGATCTACTGCGATCACACTTTTACGAACCCTGGTCAACACTGCAAGAACTACTATTACATCATACTGAAAGGACTTTTTGCACACACAAATCAAGATGAGAATTTCAGATTCTCAAAGTGTTGTTAATATTATCCCAAATGAAGTTCTCTCTCATTCTAGACTGCCATATGTATCTGTTAAGAAATATGACAGTGACCAAATTTTAATAAATCAAGCCATCAAGCAAAAGCTGATAAATACCTGTCAACAAATGAGTATAGTATAACAAATCATTCATTTCAAGGCCTTCTATTAGTTCCCATAGTTCTTCTCCATTTAAAACTTGACCCTTAAAAGTTGGGTATCCTGCAAGGTTTTCAGACTCATTAGATCATGATCTCCCATTCAACAAACAAGGACACCATGCCTGAACTTGTTGACAATTGGCATCGCACCGTACATCAGGCCTCAGAGTTTGAGACTGTTTGAATGAAGTAATAGAATCAGCTTGCCTGTGTGATTTGAGAACTGCACCGAATTGATTGGATCAACATCATAGCCTAATAATTGGAGAGGGAAGACAGCAGATTTGTTTCCAACATATCCCTACAGTGATAACAAGAAACAACTTCATAAGGTATAAGCTTATAGAAAAAATGTTGCAAATTCGCATTCATCTGCATGTATAATAGCATCGAGCCATTGTAGATTAGAGATAACATGCTACATGACTGCCTTCACTAATTCTGGTACACTTTTCCAGCTTCAGTGACAGAAGACAAAAGAGTTAAGTGTCAAGAGTAAAAGGTAAAAGTTAGCAATTACCACCAAATTTTACTGACAATAATCGATCAATTCCGTTAGTATAGGCCTTTTACTTGCACCTTAAGAAGAAAATACCGGCGTACTGCATAGCCAGGGGGAAAACGTTGGAGTGAAATTAGACCAAATCAAGGAGTTTAAGAAATTTCTGTCTACATATCTCCCGGCACACAAATTTACTCTTACAGTGAGTTTAATTTGATAATGCCACGACATGAGACAAACACATTAGTAATTTCGCCAACATGCAGAAAGAAAAAAAATGTAATGCACATCCAATATGTTAAGGAAGCCAAAAGTCAGAACATGACAGTAAGGGAATATAAGGTTGTTAGCGTTTCATGTGATTTCAAATATCCTCCAAAATAAGTAACTCGGTGTTCCAAATATAACACTTATACATGGCATAATGCAACCCTTTTCCGGATTGACTGGACCAGGAAATCCTGTCAAATACTAAAATTCAGAACGCGACAATATGGGAACATACGGTTGTTTGAATTTCATATGATTTCAAATAACATCCAAAATAAGTTACTCGGTATATCCGAATACAAACACTTGTACATGGCATTACGCAACCCTTTTCCAGATCGACCGGACTAGGAAATCCCGTCAAATATATAAATCAGAACGTGACGATATGGGAATATACAGTTATCATTATTTCATATGATTTGAAATAACCACCAAAAATAAGTTAGTATATCCGAAGACAAACACTCATACATGAATAAAGCAACCCTTTTCCCGATTCACTGGACTAGGAAATCCTGTCAAATATGAAACAACATTCTCCCAATTATGGCATAAAATCTGAAAGATACTGGCGGGACATACCAGGTAATACATGATCAATTTATTTGTTTCCTTAATCAAGATTTACCATGAACTCGTTACTGAACTAATTTTTTTATGTACCAATAACTGGGGTTCTTTCTGCTTATTTGAGATACATGCAGCTTCAGAAATCATTGGAGGAAAAAAAGGGCAACTTTCGGAATAAAATCGGTCGTAGCCGCACTGAAACTTCCCAAACAGATCAGAAAATCCCTTTTTCCCTTCTGCTTATTTGTTTGTTTACCTTTTATTGCATTGTTCTTCTCTCAAACATCAATAAACAAACCAAAAAATAAAAATAAAAATAAGAAATCATCACTATTTTAATGAAATTCAGAAAGCTTCGATTTCAATCAAATTCTTTTCTCTTTCTATTTTTTTTATGATTTCTCAGTAACCAAACAGAAAGTAATCGCGAAAGTTTCCCAATACCTGAACTGTATGCGACTGAATACTGAGAACTCGACCGGTCCCCGAAGGCAGGGCTAACGAAAGAATCGGAGGCGCCATTCCCGAAATTATCGAACTTCTCGACCTCAATTCCCAATCAGCAGACAGATTGAAACAAAGTAAGTCGAAGTGAAAGTGAAATGAAATCGAATAGACAGAGAAAATTTGTTTCCAAAACTTTACCGGAAAATGTGGGGTTCTGGGAAATTTCCAAAGCGGAGATTTCGTTGGTAGTTACCAAAAAAACCGTGCACAGTCTGAATCTGAAGACTCATAGAGCGGTAGGTGAAAAGACGACGGACAGCTAGATACGAATATGAACGTCGTTTTTTTTCTTTATTATTATTATTATTTTTAATTAAAATATGGGTTTGTTTGTTTCAACCATTTAACGCAAATTTTTTTTTATCTTTTTTTCAAAAAATTTATCTTTTTTTCAAAAAGTTTTTGGTCTTTTTCGAAAATTCAAAAAAATTTATTATTTAAACTTAAAAATCTCAACTCAAACCACTACACCAAACACCCCAATAGGAATGGAAGACTTATTTTCCAATTAAGTTATTTTATTAAAGAAAATGGGAGAGACTTTACAGTCTCTCCCAAATGACTCTATCGATAAATTTTTTTTTTAACCATTAGATTTAATCGAACGATTGATATATCAGGGATATACCATTGTTATCATAAACTTTATCTCGTATAAACTTTCCCACCCAAAGTATTTTCCGTCGCTGGCGACCTTCCCGCTGCCAGCGACTAACGCTGGCGACCACCCCCTATGCCGACGACCCACCTCCGGTGACCGTCTTTCTCTCTCTTCCCCTTTCCCTCTCTTCTCTTCTCTCTTTCTTCCCCGCTCTCTCTCTTCTCCTCTCCCGTGGTGACCCAACACCTGTGACCCCCCACTGGCCCCACCCCTGGCCGGCCGTCGACGACCCCCCCCTCTCTCTTCCCCTTTCTCTCTCTTCTCTTCTCTCTCTCTCTTCCCCCGCAGCCCTCCCCCCTCCTGAGGCCCCCTCCCTCAACCTCCCCCCAACCCCCCGGCACCTCCCCTGGCGACCGCCGACGACCCCACCGGCCTCCTTTTTCTCTTCCCCTTTTCTCTCTCTTCTCTCTCTCTTTCTTCCGGGCCCTTGGCCCCCACCCCCGGCCGCCCGACGCCCCCCCATCCCACCCCCACCCGTGACTAGTAGAGTGGGGGTGGGATGGGGAGGCGCCGAGCGGCCGGGTGTGGGGGGCCGAGGGTCGAGAAGAGAGAGAGAGAAGAGAGGAAAAGAGAGAGAAAGGGGAAGAGAAAAAGGGGGCCGGTGGGGTCATCGGCGGTCGCCGAGGGAGGTGCCGGGGGGGTAGGGGGAGGCCGAGGGAGGGGGGAGAAAGAGAGAGAAAGGGGAAGAGAGAGAGAAGAGAAGAGAGAGAAAGGGGAAGAGAGAGAGGGGGTTGCCGGCGGTCGGCTGGGGTGGGACCGGTGGGGGGTCGCCGCAGGGGGGAGAAAAGAGAGAAAGGGGAAGAGAGAAAGAAGAGAAGAGAGAGGGGGGGTCCCGGCGTTGGGTCATCGCGGGAGAGGAGAAGAGAGAGAAAGGGGAAGAGAGAGAGAAAGACGATCGCCGGAGGTGGGTCACCGACGTCAAAGGTGGTCGCCGGTGTTAGTTGCTGGCGACGGAGAATACTTGGGGTGAGAAAGTTTATACGAGGTAAGGTCTATGATAACAATGGTACATCTCTGATATGTCAACCGTTCGATTAAATCTAACGGTTAAAAAAAGGGCTTTACCGATAGAGTTATTTAGGAGAGACTCTACCACAGTCTCTCCCAAAGAAAATTATGTCTAATGGTTTTTTTTTAATTATCTCATTTAATAGATGTTTTAATTTTTTTATTTAGGAAAATAATTATACGTTATTTTTTAGATTTAGTCAATACTAATAATTAATGAGTGATTGATTATGAAATTTAGTAATTTATTTTATAGTTAAACATGTCGATCACTAATTGATTATTATGTGATAAATCACTTATTGATCATTTAAAAAATTAATTAACCATTTTAAAAAATATCGTTTAATTAATTTTTAAAAACTTCTATCATTAATTAAAAAACTTCTTTAAAAATTAATTTTTAACTATAAGTCCCTCATTTAAAGTTAATTTTATTAATGGCCACGGAATTAAACACTTTGTCTCGTGTTGCCCCAGATTTTTATTTTTATATATCACTCTTCTGAATTGTTCTTGTGTTACGTCAACGGTACTATGTTAATACTTTACAATTAAAAAAAAGATAATAATTGAATATGCTCTAATCATACGAGTTCTATTTAAAAATAAAGTCATAATTGATTTTTTTTTTTTTTAAGAAAGCTATACAACAATCATAGATATTTTGAAATAAATTGTGCTTTAATCAAAAATACATAATGCAGACTGTATTTTAATAAAAAATATATGATGTCATAAAGTTATTTTGGATGTATAATTTCACTTTTTGAAATATTTAATTTCAATTTTAGTCTTATTAAAACTCAAGTGGTCTAAATATTTTTAATTTTCATTATATTTTTTTTAAGATATCGATATAGAATAATTTCTCTAATAGTTAAAATATTAAAGATAGTGTAACCTATATAAAATTAAAAGTCATATCAAACAATAATTTTCAGGGCTAGTATTAATCATATTAGATCTCTTATCCGCATAAAGATTAGTGCATAGACAATTTAAAACATTTATATTTTACAAAAATATTCTCAAACTTTCTTTATTATTAAAACAGTCAATGGTCAAAATTAATGCTTTTGGTCAATCAATACTTATCGATAACAATCTAATCATCTTTTGCAAAACTATTGCTTTCCTAATTTGACTAAATTATATATATCTATTAAAAAAAGTTTTAAAACAAAAATTATTTAGGAATTGTTTTTTGTTTTATTTCATTTTTAATTAAATTATATTTTTTTGATTGATTTTTCATCTTTTTCTAAAAAATTAATAAAAATTATAATTATTTTTTTAAAAATTAACCTGTTTCAAATTAAATTTTTTTATTTTAACGGTGATCCAAACGGAAGCTTAATAAATTCGATGATTATCTTATTATTATTCGACACATAAACGTTAAAAAGGGTCAATCAAATTCAATTTCAATTATTTGGGCTTGGGTTCGGTGGGGTGGGGAAATCGATTAAGATTTTGTTTTTTGTTTTTTGTTTTGGTAATTTATCCACTCATATCATAAACTATAAATGTTTTGCCATTTTAATTATTAAATTTTTATTTTGGTAAATTAGTCCTTGAATTTTTGTTTTCTTGTATAATTTTGATCCTTCATGCTAATGATCTATTTCTAAAATTTACTATAGATAATCGCATACCTACCACATAATAACTACAAATTTTAAAGGATGAAAGTTTTATACTTAGTGTAATTATTTTAGTAAATTTTCATATTAATGTGGAGTTGGAATATGATTATATACACTAAATTTAAAAATATTTCATAAATTTCAATCTCAAGGACCAAAAATTGCTAAAAATTAAAAGTTTAGATATTAATTTACTAAAATCATAAATTCAAGGACTAAAATAAGAGAATGTACATATCTCATTAACTAAATAAACAAATTATCCTTGTGTGTGTACGTGCTTTTTTTTTTTTTTTTTTACATCCAGTACACTCTGAACTTATCACGCGATTGCAATTTACACACAAATTTTTAATTTTGACAAGTTGCACTCACAAATTTATAAATTTGTGACAATTTACCCCTCATTACTTGTAACGCTGTTTTTATTTAATGAAAATTGACACTTGACTTACGTATAAGTTGTTAACTAAGAGTATTAAAGTTCCTTTTTAATAAATATTAATCCAAACTTATATTTAAAATAAAGTTAATAAAAAGTTTTATAAATTAATGAAACTTAATTAAAGATCTTGCTTTAAATAAATTTAGGTCAAAAAAAATAAAAATGATCATTTATATTATTAGTTAACTAATAAATCATAGGGTTAATTTTAAAAATAGCACATGTAAAGATTTTATTATTAAAAATAGCATAACTTTTTTCCTCTTTATTACAAGTACTGTCACGTCATCAAAACCTTTGATATATGGGATCTAGCAACATTTAATGTATATCAAATTCCCGATTTACCCTCATCTCCCACCTACCCAAATATCCTTCTCCCTCGCATATCCTAAAAAAAATTTTTAAACCAACATTTACAATATTTTAGAAAGAGAAACTAAAATCTAGAAAAAAAAAAAAAAAGAGTTGCCATCGTTCGAAATCACCACAAAAGCCCTTTATAAATCGATTGAAAGTCCGTGAGCGTCAGAGAATTTTCTAAAACTACTCATGTCGAAACCCACGAAATTGACTTAGAAAAACATTACTCTCGAAAACTTCAGTTTAGAGTTGACAGAGAGTATATTTGACTTTTTATATCCACTTTAAGAGGTTTTGATTACGTAACAGTGTCAATAATAAAGGGGAAAAAATAACACTATTTTTAATAATAAAATCTGTACCGGTATTATTTTTGAAATTAACCCTATAAAATTTTCTTAAAAAAACTTAACTTTGAATGAAATATAAATGGTTAAAAATTTATAAAGTCAAGATATAAATTATTAAAATTAAAAATTCAATATATAAATTGTAATCGAGATAAGTTTAGAATGCAGGAATAAATAAATAAACAAAATTAAAAAACGAAGCTGGAAGTTTAATTAGAAGACTCACACAGTCCCGCAGGGGTCCGTCCCGCAGTCTGTGTTTGGTTGGCAATGAAGCGGAAGAAATGGTCGGAGCAGGAAGAGCAGACGTTGCTGAGCAAGTACTCGGAGCTCCAAAACTCCGGTGGTCTGGCCAAGCTCAAGACTCGGGAGAAGAAGTTCAAGCCCATCGCCGACCACGTCAACGCCGTCCACCACGTCTCCGATCCCCTCGCGTTCCCCTTCCGCTGGTCCTGGCGCGACGTCTCCATCAAGGTCCAGAACATGCGCCACCAGTACCTCGGCGTCAAGCAGAAGATCAGAATCTCCGACGACGACTTCAACTGGAACGACGGCGAGAACCACTGGGAGAATTTCCTCAAATACAAGGAGGTCTTCGGCGACGTCGAGTTGGACTCCAAGGGAAAGCGCTCGTCGGAAGCCGTCGACGTTTTCGGCGACTGTGGGGACTTAGGGTTCGAGATTGATTGCGAGGATTCCGAGGAAGAAGACGAAGAAGATGAAGATGAAGACGAAGGAGAAGAGGAATTGGAGGAGGAAGATGACGATGGTGGTGGCATTGGTACTGATCACGATGCCGGCGGTGATGACATTGGAGAGGAAATCAAGGAAAGTGATACCGAGGCTGGTGATTTAGGGTTTGGAAAGACGGGGAAGCTCAAGAAGAAGAAGGAGAACATGAAGAATTTGGGGGTGACGAGGAGGTTGGGGTTGGCTGGAGCGAGGGTTCTGGAGCTTAGGGATGTGATGGTGAAGAGGGAGGAGAGGAGGAGAGAGAGGGAATTCAGGAGAGAGAAAGTGGAGGAGGAGAGGAGGAAAGACGGTGAGGTGAGGAAGGAGAAGAGGAGGGTTGAGAGGGAAGAGTGGTTGGATAGCAGGGAATTCGAGTTGGAAGAGAGGCATTTGAGGTGGGCGAGGAGGGAATTCGAGAGGAGGCTGAGATTGGAGCGGGAATTCGCGGAGGAGCGGCGGTGGAGAATGAGGGTGGAGGAGAAGAGGGAGGAGGAGGAGATGGAATGGAGGGAGAGAATGGTGGGTTTGCAGATTGAGCACGAGAAGCAGATGATGCAAATGCACGCCGAGGCGTGCCAGAACCAAATGCAGATCCTTGGGATGATGGCTAGGCTTGTTTGCCAGTTCTTCGGGTCGGCAAATGACGGTTTGGGAACCGGCCTAGGCGGTTTGCCACCTCAAGTATTGCAGAGTTTACAGCATCCGGGGGGATTGGGAGACAACGGAAAGCCTGACGCCAATTCCCCATCCGAGTTCATATAGACTGTAATTTAAACTTCCTCATACATTTCAAAGTGTTAATTAGTTGATTTGTTATTTAACATTTATGTTATCTATAGTTTGTGAAATGGTAATTCGAGAATGAGTTTTGACACCTACACTTGCAGGGTCAGTATTCTCATTCTGTAATTATGTGATTGTGGATTACTTTGATCGATTAGAATGAATTGTTCTTCTCAATTCTGTCACTTTTATTTTTCTTTGTTCATTTTGCCTCTCTGTTTAATTGGTTTAACCAGAATGCTTGACACAGTTAATAGTTTCATGACTTATTGGCTTCTTTGTTGTTGTTATGCTTCATAGCCTGCTATTGTTTCCTTATCATAGTCGTTTTACATGAAAATGAAGCTCAACTGAATGATAAAATTACAAGAGTGTTATAGTACGAAATTAAAGTTTAAAGAAGAAAGCGAAATTAAAAGAGACAAAAACTTTTAAGTGGAAAAACTTAGCATTGTTTGCTTTTTATTTTAGGATGGTTTTTGGAGATCCAGTTGAACGATAGCTTGTATTCTTATTATCTCTGCTTCTTTTCTATACTTTCAAGAACATTGTTACTATGTTCATTATCACAAGCAGCCCCCTCAACCATGAAGATGGTAAATGCTATTTGTGATGGAATATCAGGTATGGAAACACGTTATTTTCAGTCATCAAAATTTAATCCTTATCGTGTTAGTCGTTCTTCAGTATGAAACAAACCCCTCAACCATGAAGATGGTAAATGCTATTTGTGATGGAATATCAGGTATGGAAACACGTTATTTTCAGTCATCAAAATTTAATCCTTATCGTGTTAGTCGTTCTTCAGTATGAAACAAACCATCAAATAGCACACTTATTATAGTTTGGTATCAAAGAACACAGTTCTTCAGATGCTTTCTGTTGACTTCTGGCAGTGTGTATTGGTTGTTTGGTAAGATATAGATATTCGAAGTTGAGATTTTTACGGGCCTTTCGTATGTCGAGGTTGAGATTTTCAGATTAATCTTTGGCCTCTTGGGAACGAAAATTTACCTAGAAAGTATGCAAACCAAGTCCTGAAACCAAAAAGTTTTCCTCTCACTTACCAAAACTTCTTTGATTTTGGTGTTTTACTGTTGGTACGTAATCGGGTATGACACAATCGATTGAATACTCTTAGCCTTGTCCCGTAGATTAGAGCTGTTACAGAATTAGATTCAAGGGCAAGTTTAAGCTATATTGACTGGTCAGGTTGTTAAGTTTCAGTTACTGTCCTGTATATGTTGATTGATATACAGATGTCCTCGACTAAACCTCTCTGCATTTTCCTAACCTATAATACTTTTTGTTTGTTTCGTTGGAAAATTGATAGCACCAATGGTCATCTTTTCTATTTCTTTGTCATTGTGGGATCTAGTCTTATCTTAGTATCCCATTAAATTCTCCGATAAATCGTAAACAGGTAATCAAGTTTCCAAATTGTAAATGGAGAGGTTCTAGGGAACAACACTTCAAAGAAACTAGACTCGGTATATACCGAAACTGCAAGAATATGCCCTTAGATTCGTCAGGCCATCAGTAACAGATTTATATTTAGCACCTTAATCAATTCTGATAGAAACAATTTAACATTTAAGCTTGGAGTAGTGAAGAAAACTGTTCTTAAATCCATTCCTTGACATGTAAAATCGTGTTAAGATTTCCCAAGTTGAAGTCGTTATAGTTTAGACTTGTTTGCTCTGACCAACTGTTGGTCAAGTAATGGGGATAAACTGCAACTTGAAATTTCAGGGTGTCAGTGAGGTCTATTTTTTATTTTGACTTTATTTTATTTTGTTCAATTATTTTTTTTGTTCAATTATAGTTTAGACTTGTTTGCTCTGACCAACTGTTGGTCAAGTAATGGGGATAAACTGCAACTTGAAATTTCAGGGTGTCAGTGAGGTCTATTTTTTATTTTGACTTTATTTTATTTTGTTCAATTATTTTTTTGCTCCCTTGCTTGTGAATCCTCTTGTCATTTGGATGCTTATAGTTGTTGATAGGCAGTCAGAATCCTGGTTATTTTGACACGCCGTTGTGGAAAAATTATATATCGGCGCCAGGTAGAATGACAGACACGGTTTCAAGCATCTTAATCTCAAGTCAATATCAGTTGTTGTCCAAGATCAGCATATCGAATCTAAGATATGTTATATTAAACTCTACGGTTAAATTCAATTATGAAATATTTTTATTTGAAATACTAAAGGGTTATCTCTTAAAAGGCTATAATGTATATAAAATGCATCCGGAAATTTTAATCTGGAATTTTAAGTTACAGAACGGTTATATGTAATTCTAAAAAGAATTGTGAAACCCCCAAAGACCAAAGAAGACATAGCCATTCTTCCGAAGGCGAACCTCTATAAATCTCAGTGTTCTCTACTTTATACATTAATTTACTTTCATTGTTGTGATTGTTTGCTGCCGTAATAGTTTTCAGTATTCACTCCACCTGGGATTTTTAGGCAATTTTTAACCGTCAACAATTGTATGTTGTTTCTGTACAATTTGATTGTGAATATTTCATTTTCCATCGTGAATCATGATAGAATTTGTTAACCCTGACCTTGAATATTGCAGGGACTGTAGAATTTATTAACCCTGACCTTGAATATTGCAGGGACTATTTGCTTGCATCATTCATTGGCAAAGAGGTAAGCAGATCTCGTAATGATCGCGCAAGTACATGGTTTCAATGCAATTTGATTGTGGATATTTCAATTTTCGTCCGTGAATCGTGATAAATTTGGTTAATCCTGACTTTGAAAGTTGCAGGGACCGTTTGCTTGCTTCATTCGTCGGCAAAGAGGTAAGCAGATCGCGTGATGATATGCAGTCTCTGAGGCATGACTGTTAGATGGTAGGCGCTCCACCACCAACCAGTCTAAAACAAAAACAATTTTAGTCTCAAATACGACTATATTACTGAAAATTATGCCCATTTAAGTAGAATCTGAAAATTAGATAGAAAGGAGAAAGTCTTGACTTTGAATTTGAAGGGTCTAAACAACTTTTAACTTTGACAAAGGCTCTAACACACGTTAACATAAAATGTGATTCGTCATTGAAATTTGACTCCAGAAATTATTTTACATCTTTATGCTATTTTTCCTACTAAGATATATGTCATTCTTTGTTTCTTATGTGATGTTTGGATAAAGGGTTTGATTACATGCAGTTCTTATTCAATAAAAGGACAAATAACATTTTAACAGTTCCTTTCGGCCTTAAACCTATCACATGACAATTTTTTTAATTTTTAATTTTTTTTTTTTGCTTTTACTTTGTTTGCCTCTTCCGGGCGGGTGCTTCATACCGTCCATCTAGTCTCATAAATTAAAAAAATAAAAATAAAAATAAAAATTTCAAACACTATTAGTTAGAAAATATTATCCGGTCGCAGGAACAGTAAAACTAGATAATCTGAAATTTTAGCACAAGGATTTATGAAACAACCACGGAATCTTTTTTTCTATGTTTGGTTGGTGTTTAGAAGGCAGATATGACAGGTGGAGCAGAACCTAGTACCGGCTAAACATCCGGCCGGTTAATGTTAAGATAAGATATACTGGTCTCTGTTGCCATGTAGAATTTTGATTAAATTTTTTAGTGTCCATTTCATCAGGTTCCTAATCATTTTATTGGTTGTTGAACTTTCCTCTCAAGCTTCCAGGTGGTTAATGTTTATCCGAAGTATGGTGATGTCACAAAGAATCAGAGTTCACTTCATCGACCAGTCCGTTTGCAGCGTTTCTTATCCACTTTTTTTTTTTTTTTTGGATGAAAATGTTTTCCGCTTACAAAAAACATCGGGCCCTACAATTTTTAGGACCTTCTGAGGTACTCCTTGGGAGTTTTTGTTGTCTGAATTTTTTGGCTGACATATATATATATATATATTTATATAGTAATTTAGGATAAGAATTCGAACTCTATATCTTGTGTGATGTAATTACGTTATTGACATATTTCTGTACTGAATTTTTGTAGGAATTCGTCTCCATTGCAACAACTCCCCCTTCTCAGATTCCCCAGTCGTCCCCGCCCATCACTGACAAGAAGACCATTTTTTTTAATAATATTAAAGATTTTAATGCTTTTAACTTTTAGATTAATAATTAATTTTCTTTAGTAATTGTTTTCAAACTCAAATTAGAATTTACTACTCTCACTTTTATTACTATATAAAACTTATTATTAGGTTACATATGTCGTTTCACATTTTCTATTTAACTACCTCATTTCATGTACCCATGGCAATTTTTTCAATCAAACTAACTGAAGAAGCAAATTTGTAACAAATGACATTTTTAAACATGATTGACATTTTTAATAGCTTATGATTGTGTGCTTGGTGCATGAATATCACGTACAGTGATATAATTCCATTAAACTTACGCCAATTATACTAAAAAATAAAAATATAAAATATAAAATATAAAACATTGTATTTGTGCTTAATTATGCAATGTTTTAATTTTGGTTAGAGTTGCGCAATTGGAGATAAATTGAATTTCTTATAGTTTTATGTTTTAAGTTGTTTGGTTAGAATTCTTCATATTTGTTTTAAACTTTAAATTTTGAGGTTAATTGAATTTCTTATAGTTTTATGTTTTAAGTTGTTTGGTTAGAATTATTCATATTTGTTTTAAACTTTTAAATTTCCTATTGGTTTTGATTAATAATTAGTTGACTTTAAAGACTCCAAAGTAATTAATAGATTTTGGTTTCTAATTTTTAATGAGTTCAGGCTTTTTAATTTCTCTCGGTATTCAGCCTTTTCTTAGAATTTAAATTTAAATAAAATTTTCAATCTTAAGTTTTGAGGCTTGAAAACAGTTCATACATGAGAAAGAAAACAGTTCTTAGAATATTTAAACAAATTTTCAGCCTTTACAATATTTTTGTGTTTGAACAATGTTAATATAATTGTTCATAATCTACCCTAATTAGCATTTCATTAACTTGAGGAAAATTTTCTTAATAATCAAGTTTTTTAATCTGCTGTAGCAGTGGTTTTAATCCTCACCGGGACAGGTGAAAAATATCCGTCTGATCTAATCGCACAAAACCTATTTATTTAACTTTAAGCTTCCTTCATGTTCTAACCTTTTCTACCCCAAAAGGAAACATGAACAATTTCCGCACTTTACGAGCACGGGGTTACTTGCGACGGAGGGTAAACTGGGGAGTTAATCGTGACTTAGGGCACACGAAACTGGGGCCGTGTGGGCCTTGCTTGCGACGGGGAGGCACATGGGGAGTATATGCATGCATCCTTTCACTCGTTTTCAAACTTATACATATTGGCATGCCTTGCACCAACCCGTTAGTTAGAAAAAAAATATCTAATATATATATATATATATATACACACACACACACACACTCACACACACACAAAATCATATCTACACATACATTAGAAATGGCAAAGCATGTTACCATGCAAAGCATTTTCGTTTTGTATTTACTTTTTAGTCCTTTGTTTTTTATTTTTTGTATTTTGATCCATTTTTTTAACAATTTAGTCCTTTTTCAGTCCTTCGATTTTTTTTATTTTGGCCTAATTTTTTTTTTTTACAATTTAGTCCTTTTTTGTATTGGACAAAAATGTTTTGTATTTACTCTTTAGTACTTTGATTTTCTTTTTTTTATTTTGGCCCAAATTTTTTTTTTTTGAACAATTTAATGCTATATATTATAACATTGGCCAATATTATGATCATGATTAATGGCCTTATATACATCATATTAAGGTCAATATTTTCTTTTATACGTGTCCGTACTTCAAAAAAGAAAGTCATTAACATTATCCAGTACACTTTTGAATTGAAGTTTCTCACGACATGGCATCACTTTCATTTCCTTTGCGACGTCTAGTCCTAATATATAGGATGTCTGAATGCAAGATGTTAGTATATATATGTGTGTGTGTGTGTGTGTGTTTTGTAAGATCGCTCTATGCATAGGGATCTTTACAGCAGCACAAAATGCATTACCGGAAATATGCAGATCATTTTGAGTTCAGAAAACTAATAACCAATATTTAAAATATGTTATAAAAACATTATTTTTTTATAGCAGATTATTAACAACTTTAAAATAATTACAATGAAAAAGAACTTGTTTTATAAACTTCCTTAAAAACTGAAACTTTCTCGATCTGGAGAACTTCAACATGCCGTGGATCTGGAGAAGAAGAGAAGGTTAATGAATTCCATTCCATAAAACATTTTCAAACTCACACTAATTAATTTTGTCTTTGCTAGATCTTGTTTTTATGTTCACATATATCTATAAATATATATTTAACAAAAAAAAAAAAAAAAAGGATGTAGATGGTGCTGATATGGACTTGTAATAACTGGTTGGTATGGCCAAGTTCTTCATGGTTCTTAATTTCTGGAAGAAAACCATATAATTTCCTTGATCAGATTAATAAGGATTCCAAACCAAGAAACCGAAAATCAAATTAAGAAGAAAAATGGAAGACTAAATTAAATTAATTATAATATATCTGACAGGTGAAAGTTACGTTTACTTAACAGTAAACCAACTAGAAAACCTAATAATCTTAAAAACGCAAGTATTATGTCCTTCTAATTGATGAGTACGTTCAGAGACCCACCTACTCCTAAATGCCCAAAAACCACCGGTCAAAGTCAACACTTTTTCCTACTTCTCGGCCTTCAGTCCTCACCTATCACCCCCAACACACCACCACGCAAGTATATCTACTCCTTAACACCCCCCTATCTTCTTCCCTTACCCAAATTAAGCCCTAACTTTCTCTCATCCTTCTACATTTCATTTCATTTGAGCTTTTTTAATCTACAGATATCCCCGATTCCCGAGAAGCAGTCGTCGACGAGAAAAGAAGCGTAGATTTTTTTTTTTAATTAAAAAAAAAAAAAAAGGAAAAGAAAATGAGAAAACCTTGCTGTGATAAAGAGGGTATAAACAAAGGAGCTTGGTCCAATCAGGAAGATAAAAAGCTGATTGATTATATCAAAACTCATGGAGAAGGCTGCTGGCGTTCTTTACCAAAGGCTGCAGGTATATATGATTAATAATATTTGTTTGCCTTTGCAATTTTATTATTCTACTGTACGTATTAACCTTTATCTTTAGAATTATTTTCTTATCTTAACTGTAACTTTTAATTTCAGAATATAAATGTATAGATATATATCGCTATTCCTCTAAACCTTTACTCTTTTTAAGTTAACCCTTAACGGAAGTTAAAAAATTAAGAAGCGTTTTTAACCCTCTCAAGAGACAAATAGAAGTGTTTATAACTCCATGTGTTTTCTAACTGATATATATGTGTGCATGTGTGTGTGTATATATATAGGTTTGGACCGATGTGGGAAAAGTTGCAGGCTGAGATGGATTAACTATCTAAGGCCAGACATCAAGCGCGGCAACTTTGGACAAGATGAGGAGGATCTCATCATCAAGCTGCATGCTCTCCTCGGCAATCGGTATACATATAGTTACACTTTTAAAAACACACGTTGTTTCATAATTCTTGATTTGACATGCAATAAAGCTTCCTATTTTAAATGTATATACCCTTGGCCTTAATTTGACATGTTTAGGACGGATTGTTTATTTATGGTTATAATTTATTGTATTTGCTGTAAAAATAATGAAATAGTCCTATGTGTCGTTATAAAATATAGTGGAAAACGACGTAGATGTATATGTATAAGGGTTATAAATATACTATTTATTCCTCTAATTGAAAGGCCAAAAAAAAAAAAAAAAGAAAGCGATTTATTAAGCAGTACTACTCATGAGAATTTCAGTACATCTATGGACTTTTAATTTTAGCCTTCATTTGAAAAGCAGGATTAATATCATGCAATATTACATTCATATATTTAGTCCTTAGAATATTACAATTATTACAAGTACTAAACAATAAAAAAAATTTCTTTAAAATCAACAAATAAAAAGTGAAATATGTAAATGTGCATCTAAAGATACTCTTAAGGATACTAGTTTTAATTTCAATTTTTGTATACCAATTCATATGATTACAATTTGTCATATTTTTATTATAGTAATGTATTATTTAAAATTGTAATTGATTATCGCTTAGTCAAAATATATATCAATTAAAAAATAATAACTCATATATAGCGTGTAAGTTGGTATTTTCCATTAATGATGAGAAATAATTTGATTTATATTTAATGCCAAAATTTTCTTAAAAAAAAATATTTTTCTGATAATTAATAAGGGTTATTGAAATGTGTACGCGATCTGTGAGTTTGTAGGTGGTCATTAATAGCTGGAAGGTTGCCAGGGAGGACAGATAACGAGGTGAAGAACTATTGGAACTCTCGTATCCGTAAGAAGCTAATTAACATGGGAATTGACCCAAATAATCATAGGCCAAACCAAAACCCTATTATTGGTCAAGCTGCTCAACCTCTTATTAATCCTCAAACAAATAATCAACGTCAGCCGGTTTCTTCTGCTCCGCCTGTTCCAAACTCGACCGGATCAGCAAACCATGCATGCAAGACGCCATTGAAATCCGCACATAAAGATGATCGTAACGGGAGGCCTGCAAATTCGGATGCGGCAAGTTGTCTTGAAGATGAAAACTCAGCTGGATCTTCTGACTTGAATCTCGAGCTCACAATTGCGTTTCCTTCTCCTGATGGAGTACTTAAAGTTGTGCAGCAAGAGATTGCGTTACAAAATGAGTCTCCCATGGCAACGGAGATGCAAATAGTTAGGGATTGTGAAGCCAACTCGGTTCCTACTCTTATTCTTTTTTAGATAATTAATTGGATTATTAGCTAATATATATATATATATATATATATATTTACACTCACATACAAAAATGTGTATAATCGAGAAGGAATGAACTATATCTCGGGCTAATGGCTAATGGACATGCCTCCTATTAGTTGGGAAACGTTTTTCCTATACTAATTAATTTGCCCGAAAAGTGATTATCCAACCCCTTTCTTCAAGTCTCACACAAAAAAAAAAAAAAAAAAAAAAAAGAACTCGTAATTTAGCTACAATTACATATCTATTGGAGAAAGGAAAGGGAGTATATTATATTGTGCTAATAACTGTTTGTAGTCATACGTATTTATCAACTTACTTTAGCTAGAAATCCAAGTTCATCTCAATGGTGATGCATGGAGAAGAACGTGTGTGTAGCTGTATCTGTGTAATTTCTTCTTTAATTGAATAATTAAGATATTGTCTATATATATATATATTTGTTGCATGAATATAGTAATATTCTAGTGGATTGCTTAATTACTTTCGTGTTTCATCAGTTCGTAGGGTCATTACGACAAAATAATGACGCATATCATTGGACAATGGTTTTTTTTTTTTTTCCCCATAGAAAACTGGTTTTAAATGCACCAGAAAAGTGCTTTTCTGGAAAAACTTTTATTGAGTGGCACTTTTAACTACGGTTTTCAAAAATTCATCGTCGAATATCAAACATTTTTCCAAAAAATTAAAACGATCTTTTCCTGTCTATTTTTCTAATATTGAAGATAATTGTGTCCTATTATATATATTATTACCTAGTTGACAATAATACTATATACTAATTTCAGAAGATCATGAACAACAAATAGTTATTCAAGTTTGTCAACCTCACGAATAACGAGACCTTAAGGATTCTAATTATAAGAATAGTATTACTTTTTCTCAAAAAGTTGTGGATCCATTTCTATGAGTATCCCCATCTATCCATAATACCGTGTCTTCCAAATCTTTAGTTTTTTTATTAATAGATTAATCTTATAACATATAACGGATAAAAAGATACAGTAAATAGATGTGATCCATTAATCACTAGCTTGGAATTAGTCAATCCATAAATATGTAATAGTATGTAATAGAATTTAATTATTTTCATTATTTTCACAGATTTAAAAAAAAAATAAAATATGAATTTTATTACGATTCAGTTCAGTGTATTACAGATATGCAAGAGTCTCTAAATTGTTATCACCATTATAATGATCCAAATGAAAGATTGTCTCATTCTTAAAGAAAGTAGACAACATCACAATCTTATCATATTCAATGTCCAAATTTATCTATCGATTGTATTGACAAATTATTTATACTATATGTCTTTTGAAATACTCGTAAACACAATAATACATAACCAAGTATGATAATAAATAATGGTCTGAAAAACTTTGTTTCTAAATAGGATTTCAAAGTTTACTTTGTAAGCACCAATGCCAACAATAGTCTTTTCGTCCCTGATTATTATTTGTCCTCCTATTTGAATGCAACTCGCCCCTTAATAATGAAGATTGAAGCATCGTTCAACCTATGGAGGATCGAAGAGGAGGCAACGGATTGAGATCACGATCATGCCTGAGGAGTTGATTTACCAAAACAAATCATTGATTTACCTGATCAAAATAAATCATTGATTTACTAAAGAAAATCATTGATTGACCAAAAACAACACGTTTCCTTTCTTTAATTTCTCTCTCCATGGATGCTCAAAGTTGTGTTGTGTTCTAAGCAGATGATGAGGAACCTACTCGAGCAACGGCTAGAGGCAAGATCTACGCAAATATGGCTGAACGGAGAAAGATTTGTGGGAGAGTGGACGGACAATGAAGATCCTATACAAGAAGTGACTAAACAACAACGTTGATGAGGAAGGAAGAGCAAAATCGAAATTACAAGAGAGTGACTACCCGTCATGGTTTAAGATTGGTGTCGAAAAACAACCATCCCACCCTAATTTATGTAATTTTTATATAGGGATATTGACAACATGAAATATTGGTTTATAATTTCAAAAGGTAGTTCTCATGTAACGACTTGTGCCTCCTTTTGATATAATATTATCCACTTTGTAACTCATGCTTACACGATTTTGTTTTTGGGCTACTAATAAGAGGTGGTCTCTTCACTTATGAATCATTCACAAGTAATGTGGAATTGCATATTTTACCCTTTTTTCTTTTTAGGGACTGATGATTATCATAATCATCCCTCCTTTTGGGGCCCAACGTCCTTGTTTGCCACACTTCCTGTTGGGTATAGGCTCTGATACCATTTGTAACGACTTGTGCCTCCCTTTTGTATGATATTATCCGCTTTGGATTTCGTGCCCTCACGGTTTTGCTGTTAGACTCATCCCAAAAGGCCTCATACTAATAAGAGATAGTCTTTTTACTTATGAACTATCACATATATCCATCCTCAAATAATGTGAGACTGTACAACTAATCATTTCCTTGTAAGTACTGATGACCGTCACAATCATCACTGCAGAGTTTGGTGATTTCAATTAAGACTAAATATTCTCCTTTTTTTATTTTTCTAATACACAATGCGTGATCGATGTGACTAAAATTAACTACACTAAGCTTGCATTTGATTTGCCAGTTGGAGATTAAATATTTGGGTTAGAGTTAGCTGACTCTTCAAAAACTAGTATAAATTTTATTAACTTAAAAAAATATATATAAAAACTAAGATGAAAAAAATACAGTTTTATTGGAGTTAAACTAGAATCCCAAACAAAGCCTAAAGCATTATCCCTTTTATACAATGTGATAAACTAAAATTAAGCATTATTTACCACGTAACCTTTTCATAGTTCGAGAGACATGACTTTCAAAAGTCCATAAGAATGAATAAACGCTTTTCATGACATCTATGATTTATATCTTGTGTAGTTAATCTAAATCTGTGAGAGGTTTAAAATCCAGTAACTAACATAAGAATATGACGATATACATCCAAGCATACATACCTCACCTCAATAGTTATAATAATCAGGAAAAACATACAATAAAAATTGTATTTTTGTCGTATCAATTATCAATAGATATTAATATTTTAATTATTAGATTAATTTTTAATAATTTAAAATATTATTCAAAGTAATTATGTATGTTGTGTTGTAAATTTTGAATATAAACACTTACAAAATAAGTTATTAAAAAGTTAATTTAATAACTAAAACAACACAATCTATAATATAAAAGTAGTGTTATGGGTACACCAATTCGAATATCAATTTTTTTTAAGTATCAACTTATGTGACATATTATCATTGATAGATCTAATCAGTTAATGTGATAATATTTTAAACACTTACTAATTAAATAATGATAACTCTTATATCATATACGTTAGTAATTAAAAGATGATATTAGAGTTGGTATTCTTAATATTTTTTATAAAATAAAAGTACAAGTGTTATTAAAAGAATTTCTTGGTGAAAAAAAAAAAAATCTAATTAAGACGGTCGCCGACTTTTAACTTTAGTCGTTTGGAGGCCTGAATAAATGGAGTAGTCAAAATGAGAATTTACACAACTCTAATTATGTCATTTTGACATTAATTATTAATTTGAGCACCGTGAACCTGGTCATATTTTCTGGAAAGTCAAAAGAGACGTACAGGGGACAATCGAGAGGCGCATATGACATTAAGTGAGGTCGTGAGCTAATTACAGCAATCTCTTCAACTTTCTCTCTTTTCCATATTCTCAAAACGCACCTTTGTCCAAAAAGAGATAATAATGTGGCCCGCTTTCTGAGAGGTGGTCGTCTCTTTAAGCTAGAAAACGAAAGATATATGGATGGAATATACAATACCTGAAAAAGATAACCACAAACTTCCCTGCTGATCCGATTACGTAGACATTGGTCCTAAAGTACATACACCCAAACATATCTTTATCCCAAAAAAAAAAAAAAAAAAAAAATACCACACACACATCACACGTGCATATCTTTATCATCATCAAAAAAAAAAAAAAAAAAAACACACACACACACACACACACACGCGCGCATATATAAATACAATATATATTTGTGATTCAAAAAAGAAGGATTGATGCTATTGCCATTAGCCTTCATATTATCATCTATAAAAGTTCTCAAACTACCAATAAAATGAAAAAAAAAAAAAAAAAAAAACAGTCAAGATTTTCAATTTTGTTAGTGTTAAAAATATCAATTCCAATAATAACTTCTAAATATCAAAAAAAAAAAAAAAAGAGTTTGGGTAGGGGGTTTGAACTCTACACTTTTAAATAGAGTTATGTGTAGTATTATCGTTAAATTATACTGAAACTACAAGTATTTGATAGGAATAGAGGTTGACATAGTAGTAAGATATCATATTTTTATTAATATGTAATTTTGAAAATTTTGAAAATTTATCAATGAAAAAGCAACAATTTACATGACACGTAAGTTAATACTCAAAAATTATTAATCAAATTGATATCCTTATCATTATCATCATCATCATCATCATTAATGAAAAGAGGGTTATAGGAATATAGGTTGACATACCTAGATAATTTAAGAAAGTGGATGCCCCCTACGTGATATATTGATTCATCATAAATTAAATAAAGGAAAATGATTCACATAATGAAAGAAAAGTTTAATGATCCATCATAAAACTTTAAGAAACTTATTAGGGGTTAAAAAAAAGGGATAAAATAATCATTTTAGTTTTGTAAAATCTATAAAATTTTGACAATTGATAATTCATAATATTTATGATAAAACTTTTTATAATATATATGATTATTCTTAAATAAATTATCTATATACCTTATCAACATAACGTGAGCTACTCGAATCATTGTTGCATTTATACATTCATGTAAACCATTTATTATATAAATACCTATATATGTTTATTTATTTATTTATACACGCCAGGCCCCAAATTATGCTGAAACATGATGATTTAACTTTTACGCACCAAGCCAAGTTTATTGTCCAAAATTCAACTTCAAGTTCACACTTAGATTTTACTTGATATTTAAATTTAACTTCAACTAAAATATATTTTTCATCTTAATTTTTTATTTTTTATTTTTAAAAAATTAATAAAATTTATAATTAATTTTTAGGAATGACTTAAATCCACCATTGTTTTATTTATACATTCATGTAAACCATTAATTATATAAATACCTATATTTGTTTATTTATTTATTTATTTAAACACGCTAGGCCCCAAATTATGCTGAAACATAATGATTTAACTTTTACCCACCAAGCCGAGTTTGTTGTCCAAAATTCAACTCGACGTTCCCACTTAGATTCACAAAATCCCTTAATAATAAGGAATCTCAAGAGTATTTCCCCCATTTCACACCTTTTATCATGAGTTATGATTACAAAATTAATCCTCCCATTTAATTATTCCACCTCCTCAACAACAATAAAAACCATCTATAATCGTCACTTTCATGTCCAACAAAAAAAACCAAGAAAAGCCAATATAGCTCTTAACAGATAACCCAAAAAAAAAAAAAAAAAAAACCCAAAAACAAAAAGTTTTGAGAAGGAGATCAAATGGGAAACAGTATAGGAGGAGGGAGGAGGAGAGTAAAGGTGATGAAAATCAACGGCGAGATCTTCAAGGTGAAGATCCCGATAACAGCTCTGGACGTGACCAAGGACCACCCGGGACACGTGTTGCTTGATTCCGTAGCCGTCAAGCATTTCGGGATCAGAGCCAAGCCATTGGAGCCGCAGCAGCATCTCAAGCCCGGCAAGACATATTTCCTCGTCGAGATTCCTAAGTTCGCGACTTCGGAGGAAGACCGCGACGAGTTCCGAGCAGCTCGGAGGGTCCGGTCGGGGATAAACATGTCGGCCAAGGACCGGCTCGAGTGCCTGATGCTGTCACGGAGGTCGGTGTCGGACCTGACGCTGGTCAGGCCTTCGTCGTCGTCGGGTTCGGGCCTGGGCTCTGGTGGGCCGGGCCCGCTGAGGGTGAAAATGAGGCTTCCCAGGGCCCAAGTTGAGAAGCTGGTGGAGGAGAGTAGCAATGAGGTGGAGGTGGCCGAGAAGATTATTGGTCTTTATATGGGAAATAATGGCGGCGACGGCGGAGATGGTGACGTGGCGGTTAGAGACGGTGGGTTGCTCCGCCGTGAGGAGTGGAAGCCAGGTCGAGCTAGTATCACGGAGAATCACAAGGCTCGTGAGGTACGCTTTTTTTTTTTTTTTTGCTTTTAATTAAAGATATAGTGACTTTTTTTTTTTTTTTTTTTCATTTTTTACTTTGATTCATTCTCGTTTGATGTGATCTCTTTTATTATTATTATTATTATTATTTTTGTTTGATTCGTTCCCGTTTTCACGTGATATGTTGGTTTGTCAATATCTTGGAAAATAACCTAAATTCCTGTTTTCTACGCAATAGGTGAATTTACTCAACGTTTTACTTCTAATATCGTTCAAAGGCTTATTTGCATGAATACCCCGACCGTTTTGAATTTGATAATTTAATCTTGATTCTTTTTTTCTGACAATCAGTTATTTGAATTTCTAATTTTTAATAATCTAGTTCTTTTTACATAAATTCATTAAAATTAAGATAATTTTTTACATGATACTTACACATTAGGGTTCAAAATGGATAATATTAATCATTTTGCTTAACTTCAATACAAATTTCTTTTAAAAATTTAGCTTTAAATTTGAGTATAATTAAGGTTCAAATTTTCAAAGAAAATTATATCGGAGTTAAACAAAAATGATAAACAATACTCTTCTTGAACCATAATGTGCAAGTCATGTGTAAAAAAAGTTTAAATTTTTAAAAATTTAAACAAAAGAGACTGAATTACCAAAAATTATAAATTCAAAAGGTTAATTGTTAAGAAAAAAAGTTTATGAACTAAATTGTCAAATTCAAAAAGTTCAGGGGACATTTGTGTAAATAAGTCTCATTCAAATACAATCTTTTTAATTGTTGTGTGATCTTACACAAATAATCATTAGTTTCATGAGGATTGAGAATTTTTTTTTTTTTTTTTTTTTTACTTAGAAAAGCATTGATGATGTGGTTACAAATGTAATCTAACTATATAATTTCAAATACATGACTCTTTGTAATATGTAAAGTTCAAATATGTGCATCTTCAATTGAAAAAAAAAAAAAAAAAAAAAAGAGGAAAGAAAAGGATTGATAATAATACCATAGTCGAGTGATATGTTGGTTTATCATTGTTTTTATTTATTTATCTATTTGTTGAAAATCAGCTGTATTGAATGGTGTTGTGCATGAAACATTAAAAAATGATTATTTTTCCATAATTTTTAGTGATTATTATTTGTCTCGCCAAGGAATGTGACAATTGTTATACGTTATCTCTAACATGATTATTCTAGTATTCTCTAAACAAAATAATAATAATAATAATATAATACATGTCTCCCTGAGTACAACTGTATTTATTAAGAAACAAGTTTCATTGAATACTTAATTACTCGTATGTATCGTAGGAAATCAGATTAATGATTTGATATACGCTGTTCTTTGTTCTAGTACGTTATCAATATTAACTAATATATATATATATATATATATATATATATATATGTTAGGAAGCGGCAAAAGTGTTTTTTGGTGACGAGGATGGGGCACATGTAGAAAATTTTAGCTGCCTTCTTTGACTCAAACAAATAACTCCAAGTGAAAAGTATTTACATCAATAAATTTTCCTTTCTTTGTCTTATCTAACTACTAATGAAACCTATAGCGTAAAACTGATCATCCTCTAAAATTTAGTTTGCATGGAGAGTAAGTCCAAGTTAATCCGGTTTTATTAGGTAGCAATCGTCTCTAACTTGCTCCATCTATAGCGACAATCACGGAGCTATAGTAATGTACAATTTTGACTTAGAACCACGTTCTTGCAAAACTTATAAATAAAAATAACCCAAGAACTTATGAATCCACTAATCATTTTATTATAATTCCCACCACCTACCCCCCACCCAAAAAGGGAAAAAAATATATATATATATATATATATATGAGCAATTATAAAATTAAAGATTTAGAAGTCAGAAATGTTTGGTCATTTTTTACCCGATATATCAAATGGTGGGAGGGGTTTGGTTTTTAAAATGGGACCAAATAAAGTAGAAAATAAACGAACTTTATGTCAGCCAAAGAAGACCTCGGTGAGTGGCACTTTATGAAATGCTTTCCATTTCTTGTCACACATCTACTTCCCCAACAACCCATGGAAATAAGAATATAGTACGGGCTCATATGAAAATATACACACACACACATATATATGTATATGTAAAAGGTGCTATTTGAACCGTTAATGAATGTCAGATCCACTAGAATTTAGTAGTACCACCAGCAACCTTGGACAGTTACAACTTGACAAATCAAACCATTTAGGAACTTTAGGGGAGGAAAAAAAAAAAAGAAGAAAAGGAACGTCATGATTACCCTTTTCCCAACCTTACAAATAACATAAAAGAAATGGAAGAATTGACAATGTTCCTAACCTTATTGAGTAGGCGTGGAAGTGAAGGGCAGGGATGGTTTTGTTTTGTTTTGTTTTTTGTTTTTGTTTTTTTTAATGCAGCACTTATGGGGTATGTTTTTGTAACCCAACTAGAAATTTTCACTTATTTTTTTGGAAGAGTTGCCCACTTGCTATGTTCCGTGGTGGTTCCGAAAGGTTAATGCTTAATAGAATGTTTATGTCGTAGCCTCACATCGTTTTGTTTTGTTTTGCTTTTTTTGTTTGAATTTGGTAGGGTATGGATCCGAGGTCGGGTATACGTTTAGCGCTAATTTTTTATTTCTTAAACAACTCGATTTGGATAATTCACCGGGTATTTGTAGACGATTGAAATGAAAAAATAAAATATCAATTGAAGTTTTGAGGAGAACACAAAACGAATTAAAAGTCGTTCCATGCAGGAACGTTGGTTGAGTCAATTTTCACGTATTAGATTGGAAATTCTCAGTTTTTAGCAGTTAGCAGAGTGTCTTTGTCATTAAATAAAATAAAATAAAATAAAATAATCCAGTTTTCGTCATCTGCTTCCGGGGAAAACGCCTATTTTCTGGTAGTTGTTGTCTAGAAGTCAGAGACTTGGCCAAAGCATTCAGTTTCATTGTTGACCAAGACAGGATCAACTTAGTCCATGCTTCTCCTAACTTAAATGGCCCAAACTTCTCTCTCTCTCTCTCTCTCTCTCTCTCTATAATTCTAATAATGCCCGTCTTTATTTATTTACATATTTATTTTGGAGGGGAAAGTATGTAGTCTTTTACAATATTCAGGACCGTTTTTCGTTCTTTTTTTTATCTAGGGATTAAAATTAATCAAGCTCACTTCTGCATCTTGAATTTTAGGTTTATTCTCATTTTACGTTCTAAACTTTGTCACTTGACTTCTTCAAATTTTTGAATCAAGTCTCATTTAACTCCTATTATGATTCTCGTTAAAATCCTAAGAAAAAAAAAACAAAGAGGAGAATTTGTCTCATTTATATTAGAATTTCTTTTAAAAATAAAAAAAAAAGATTATATGACCGCACTTAATTACTTCTTTTTCAGTTTTTTTTTTTAATAAAAATTCTAACAAATGTAATTAAGTTGGATTATTTAAAATTTAAGGGTCGAACTGAGAGTTTTCTAAAGTTTGACATAAGCGAGAATGATTCCCCCCCCCCCCCCCCCCTTCTTTAAGTTAAAATTGTTATATGAGTGCTTATGATTATTTTCGTTGACTTTCTTGCTTGAAATATCTTCTTGGGATAAAAGCATGGGGGTGGGGTACGTCTATTGAATGGAGTGGTGGCTAAGAATCGTTCTCTTTCCCTTCGTTTAGTCGTTGATTTTAAGACTTAATATGGACGGGTCTACGCGTATTTATATAGATAATTGAATGAATTATTCAAAGGATCCAGAAAGTTTATTCGGATAACTTGCCTCAGAGTTTATATTAATTTCCTAAATATATGTATCGCTAGGAATAATTTTCCCCAATTGAGCTCAATTTGCCAGCTGGCCGTTGAATTCCAAGGGAAGTTGCTTCTGAAATGACCAAAAACTCGAAGGGGGTGATTCGATAAATTCAAAGACGCATCATTTATGATTCGTAGAAAATTCCCAAAAACATATGTATGAGTTTAATAAGGATCAACGGGGCTACTGATGTGTTAGGTATAACTTCTTGGGGCTTTGTTCAAGGTGAAATATGTTTGTAAACCTTGTCCTTTGGTTTAGAAGAGGAGCTAGAGTTGTTGTGTCTCTTTATTTATGTCTCCGTTTACGACCTTTTATTATATCAAGATGGCTTCCTTTTTTTGGACGTTCCCAATGCTTATGAAGAATTAGGGGGATAAGTATGAAGCGATTAACTAGCCTTCTTTGTTATTGGAAGGGCATTACTATCTATTATTTTCCTGTCTAAGTGAAGCAATCACCATTCTTTATTTTATTCCGTATTAGGCTCCTTAACTGACTTGTTTTTACTATCTTATTAAAATTATAATAGAAAGGGACAACTTGTCTGATATCATATTACATCAACTTAAATATTCATGTCACATTAATAAAACGTCATGTCAATTAATTAGTATGCTAATATTGGGACACAGAAAATGATAGAAAGAAGAAAACATGTGAGCAGAATCTAGATGACAAACTAGTTAAGATGTGTTTTATCTCCTTGAAGCCAGATGTTCGTTCTCCGTTTCCTACGAAAATGTTAGTTTTCATAAGCTCTCATTTAATTTGTTATATATTTTCGGGCCAAAATTACAAAAACAAGTGTCCTGAACACTCTACTAATCATTTCTTGTGGGAAAAACACTATAATGCAGTGCACGCTTTTCATACCAATATCTAATATATAATGTGGCATTTTTATTATTCTATTTGATCTGATCTGATCTGGTCTAATGAATTTGCTGGTTTGGTACTAATTTTGCAGAAGCGGGTGAGTTTCCTTCCAATCGAAGATGGAGAAATTCGATTAGCTGTAGCGGCCTCTTAATTATCAAAGCAAGTCTACAACGTACGGTCAGACAAAAAAAAAAAAAAAAAACACCCGAGATTTTCCCTCTTTGGTGTCCCTTTTTCTGTATATAATTATTCATCCCAGTGTCTGCTCGTGGTCAAAACTTTCCTGTATTAGATGCTGATAATTGGAGATGTATTAACTACATCAAATATCCAGCTCACTAAATATATATAATATATCGACCATCTCTTTTTTGGTCTAATTTATCGTCTCACTGTATATTTGCTATGTTGGAGAGTTCCTTTTTTTTTTTTAAGTAAATAAAAGGATCTGAGGATGGCCGTCTCATAGATAGAAATATTTCGTTAGGTATGGTAGATAAATATCATTTATACTAATTTTTCTCAGTCGTCCATCAAGAATCTATCATGTTATTATTAAACCAAATTTCAACAGTTGAAGCTGGAACGAAATCTCAAGGGGAGGTAGTGGAAGTAGGACTCTAATGGATGAAGAGGAGATGCCTAGTAAAGGCTTCCCACCCTTTTGTCATCTCATCTACCGTGGTGGGTCTTGTTCGAGAGTTCCTTTAATATCATATAAGAAATGTATATCCTAAGATATAATGCAGCTCCAAACCATCAAAATTTTGTTAAATTCTGTTAAATCCACGTACTTTTGTTTTGTTATGATCATAACGTAATTAAATGATTTAAAACTGTATATTATTAATAAGATGTTTTTTTATCTTGTTATCAAAGAGTTTTTCGAAGCATTTATAATACCATGACACATAAATGTACTATCCATTCTTCCCTATGCCTTCCCGATATGGAGGTTTCGTCGGTAAACAACACATTTCCAGTAGCGACATGATCAGCACATCATTAGTTTTTTTTTTTTTTTTTTTAATTATAAAACTTTGTGGAATATTTAAGTATACATGAGCCATTTGCTTTTTTAAGAAATTTGAGGAAGTGCTCTCCTCGTAATGTATAATTGTGTATCATGAGGGTGGAAAAAAGAGATTCGAGATCTTAACTCACATGTTTAAAATCTGAAAAAAAAAAAAAAATTCAAAGAAATAAAATGTGTGTATGTAAAGTCTATATATCGCCCAAAAAAAAAAAAAAAAAAAAATCACGGGCGAGATTACTTGCTTTGTATTGTACCCCATAGGAAATTGCAGTGCGTGGCACATCTATCGGCTTGATTGGAATATGAGAAACTGCAATGCGTGGCACATCAATTGATTTACTCATTAAAATCCATTATTAATTGTACATCTAGTAAATGATTAAATCTTGAAAAAGTCGCTTTAAACCCTAAAAAATCCAGCTATTTTCAAGGGAAAATTGCATTCTGTATGTTGCATTCTATCGAAAGGGTCGGATGATCTAAGAAATAACACCACGGTGTAAACTCTAATTACATTTCTTTTTCTTATGTTTACCAAAAAATATTATTTTTTTTTCTTAGAGAAGTACGTACGAGAAGGTACGTACCTGGATGTTTTATATATATATATATATATATGTACGTATATTTTCTAATGCAGCAGGAAATTATTTGGTATTATTCTAGTTATGATGTACCAATCTCTAGTTCCATATTAAGTACACACGAGGTACTTCATGTAAAAAAAATATAATAATAATAAATAAATACACAAGGTACCATCAGCTGGTTGTTTTCCCAAACCACCCTCATTCGCTCAACTGTTTTTTTTTTTTTTGGTCTCTGTATCTTTAAATAATATTATTATGTGAATAAATTGATATATTTTTTAATCGATGAGACATATTGAAATTTAATTTAAATTAACATGATATTTTTATTTGCATATATGTGATATTAATTGAGGAATATGAAATGAGAAAAAAATAAAAAGGCATATAATTGAATCTAAATAATCCTACTTGCATGAAAAAAAAAAAAAAAAAAAAATTTGCAGCAAATGATGCTCCCAAAAAAACTTGACAATAGGTACAAGTACTTTTGTAACAAAAACAACTGTTCAGTATTTGACAAAATTTGCAATACAAACATTTTGCAAAGTATATTTGCTTTTTACAAATTAAAATCCACTCAACATCAGATATGCACAAACTTCCTTTCTTTTTTTCGATCATTGATGCAAATTAACGCAATAAACATGAAAAAAAAAAAAAAAAAAAAAAAAAATCTCAAACTTCTTGAGCTTATTGGTAATGACCTTGGCACGCAAAAAAGGTTAATAATCGTGATTCAAACATGTGAAACTTACTAAAGAAATAAGATTTCAATGATCAGGAGATTCCTCTAGAAGGTTTCCCTGAGAATCATACACAATTTTCCCCGAAAAATCTAGCGGACGACACCGTTCACCTCTAATGATCGTCTTCCTCCAAACTTCTTCCTCACTACTGGTTTGATCATCATGATCAGCGGGATCTTCTCTATCAGCCTGCAACTTCCTCCAAGACATCATCTTCACCATTGAAAGAGCTCTGGTGCTGATACTAGCACCATTCATTCTCGAACCGCCATTTGTTATGATAATCTCTTCCTTGATTTTCCTATGTGATTTCTTGGTCTTATAAAAAGAACATAAAAAGGTTACAAGAGACAATATGGACATAGTTGCAATTAGTGTGTAGAGAAACGAAATGGGTTTCCATGACAATTGAAGACTGTGCATGGGAATAAAGCTAAGAAATATTGGCCTTGCCATGGCTGTAAAAAGTATCTTCTAAACAGGCTATGAGGAAGAAACAGAGAAGAAGAAAGACACCAAAAAGTTAAAAGAACTCATGGAGGATTAAGCTTTCCTTGATTTATATTTTAAAAAGGCCGATTTTTCTATTATTATTTTTTTTTTTACAAGTACTAAAAAGTTAAAATCTTTAAACCCCTATGAACGGCTAATGTTCTTGTCCCACCAAGTACATGAATAAATATCTACTATTTAAATATTAAAGAAATTAGACAATTGCTATAAAAATTACGTAGATCCCTTTTATAGTCATTATGTAATAATCTCCTATTATTTGACAAACAAAGTTAGAGATGTGCTTTTAGCGTTTTTGGTTTAAAACCATCTAAATAAAAAAGGTGCTGACTTGGCGAGCTACGACTGGCTAATGGCTTTAAATTACCTACTGGGTTACGCTGTTTTTTTTTTTTTAACCAGTTACATTATTGACCAAAATTGACTGTACATTTGATTGTGGGAGAATATAGTATTTGGGACCTTTTGGTCGTTCAAAGGTCTACAGTGAGATGTACATGGGGCGTCACTTTGCTTGCTTTGAATACGAAGAAAGAAATTTGGAGAGGCTTCTAAGCAAAATCGCACGATAACTACAAGCGATTATTTGGAATATATTTTAAAAAGTGCAAGCAAGGGTCCCCCTAGTTCATCCTTACAGACATATTTTATTGCCAAATGTTATAGTCGAACGAGAGTCTGATAATAATTTTATTAGGTGGAACTCGTGTGCGGTTAGAGGAGAAAATTAGACGAGAGATTCTCAAGAATGTCCCCAAAAAAAAAAAAAAAAAAAAAAAAAACCACACCTTAGGACTTGTGCCAGGATTATTACCGCTTTGGATTTATGTCTAATTACAAATGGATCGCTCAAAAATTGATTAATGAGTTATTTTTAATTTAGACTCTAAAGAATATAAATTGTCTCACTTTATCTCTTAAATAAAAAGACCTCTAAACTTTTGAGAAATTACTAGTACTTTGATACTCTTTTCATTGAAAGGCAAGTTTTTTTTTTTTTAAAGTGAAGAGACGCACACGTACTTAAAAACGTCAGAAAATATATTTTACCTACTAATGACCAACTCATGATAAAAATCGTCCAAAAAAAAAAAAAAGAAAGGCATTTCAATGAACAAAGTCTCGAAGTTATAACTAATAATAAGTTCAGAGATGAGTTTATTCCATTTTGAATTACATGGGGCAACTTGGGACAACACATGTATTTTTCGAGGATTAAATCTAAAATAAACCCAAGATCAACGAAGGTGTTGTTACAAGGACACTTACAAGGTGTGTGTTAGAATTTTGGAGAGTCATCACAATTATGGTGTTGCTAGCTATAGTGTTTCCTAGCTTACAATTGTCTACATATATGTTTGGCCTTCCCTCCGTCGCCATCCAGCGGCTGACCATGTCCCTTTCGTTTCATGTTCGCCATACCAATTTCAAGATTTGTTTCTTAGCTACTCTTTCCTGACTGGATCACTAGTTTTTCGACCCTCTTTGCCACGGTGCTTTTTTCCGTCAAGCGTTTGGAATTTTGCATGTTGTGGTTAGCTAGGGAAGGCGTTACTCACTTCTCTTGCCAATTCTGCCTTTTCCTGTTGATTTTGTTTCGGATGTTTCATATATATATATATATATATATATATTCCCCGTTTCATATTAGTTCCTTTTGTTAGGACTGATCTTTCATCAGTAGTTCCTTTTTCTTGTTAATATAGCTAATTGTTGATGAAAACGCCAATATATAGATAAAAACAGAAAATGATCAGAAACCCTTTGTTATTTTATTATATTGGCGTACTAACAAACAAACAAAATACATTTAAAAAAAAAAAAAAGGCCATTTTTAGTAAGGTAGGTGAGAACAGTGCCAAACATGAGATTCAGATGGGAATGGCATTGGTGACAGCCGGGTAGACGACGGTGGCGGGATGAGCCATGATACGGCGGCCCTTCATGTGCTTGAAGCAGTAGACGAGGGCTCCCACCGGCCACTCCACGACGGCGGCGGCGGCGAACGCCAAGAACCCCAGCGTGGGACCCACCACCTTGCACCTGCACGGGTTGCTCGCCGTCCCGCATTGCACGCATATCGGTATCCCAATTCCCCCTGCCATTTTTTTCCCTTGGCTAAGCTACCTCCTACTTTCTTTCAAGTAATTTCAAGTACTGATACAAGTTATGTTGTAGATTTTGATCAGAGTTTTACTGCTGTTGTTGTTGCTGCTGTTGCTGTACTCAAAGTGAGTGATAACCAGGTGCTGAGTTTATAGATTGGACGGGTATGATGAGTGCGGTGCTACGTGTCATTTTTGTGTACAGGTGGTTGCATTCTAAAAAAGGAGTAGACACATGTAACGATTTCACTGAATTGGTGCTCTTTTTCAGAAATCATGCATTTTGAAAATTGACATTTTCAATGTAAATAAAATAAAACAACAATAAATTAAATTAAAATAAAAAGAACAATTTTTTTTTAAACTTTCTTTTAGTTATTAAAAAAAAAAGGTCACGTGGCGGTCTTAGAACTCATCACATGGCGGGTGGTTTAGAAGAAGGACGACAGATGATAATAGGTAATGGATATGGAGTCTTAATAGGTGGTATACAAATGGGAAAATATACATGTACAAAATGTTTCATGCATGTGTGGATCACCGCTTACTCTAATTCATATTAAATGAATTATTATTTTTTAATTAATAACCTTAATTTATTATTATTATAATATTACGTAACAATTCATATATTATATAAATTAATATTAAGAGAAAGATTTGCAGTTAGATTGAGACAATCTTTTTTCAAGTACAATTATCTATTTCTTTCTTTCTTTTTTTTCCCCTATCTATACATTTGAGCTTATTATTATTCGTGATTATAATACTGCTAGAAAAGGAATCTTCATAAAGGAAAAGTATTTTTTTAATATTGTTTAAATGTGTGAGTATAGAGCTCAACATCTTAATTTAGAAGTTCGAAACTCAACATTTTCATTCTGTCGCACCCTGAGATCATGAGCGTACATCTGTGTCCCGCCATGTGATCATGAGCGTATAGCATCATTGGAGTACATCTTGTTGTAATGGTCGCGCCAAGATCTAGATACAGTACTGCCCCATCAAGACCACCATTGCTGTTGATTCATTAGAGAAGGGGAGAGGGAAACTTTTTTTTTTTTTTCCTTTTTACATTTATGAATTTATTTATTTATTTATTTTTTAATTTCTTGGATGTTTTTAAAATTTTTCCTATGGTTTGAGTAAACACCAATAGTATATTTTCTTTTCAATTTATCAAGAATCTACTTATACGACTCATAATCTCTGGAATGTTATTTTTGTTTAGTACACAACTTAACTATACGTTTCATATACTACCGTTCTTGTCACTCAACACGTTAGCCTTTAGGGCTTAACCAGTGGGGAGGGAAATTATTTTTCAATGACTTTGATAACTTCGTTGGAAGAGTTTTAATTATGGAATAGCATTGCAGCCCTTTCTTCCTCAATTTTCTTTTCTCTTAGACTCATTTTTTTATTTTCCTACTTCTGACTTCTATATTTCTCCTTTAGTTTATTGTCCAATTTTTTTTTTAAATAACAATTAAAATCTCATAATTCATGAAAGAATAAGGGTTTCTAGGCTGCATTGAAACTTCAAAGCGAGATAAGAATCCTAGAAAATATGAAAACCTAAGATGAATGAAAATTAGGAAATATTACTTGAAGAGCGAGGGAGAAAAAGAGAGAGATAGAGAAGAAAAAATACTGAAACGGAGAGGAAGAAAGTATCTTGTCGGATGGTACTAGCCAGAGGGGTGTTGCTGTAATTGGGGAAAGTAGAAGATGGGCAATTGTGAAAAACAAAAAACAAAAACAAAAAAAACAAAAACAAAAACAAAAAACAAGAAAGAAATCAAATAGAGATTGCATTCCTGCATATAAAGGATTTGGAATGGTTACTAATTCTTAATATTAAAACCAATAACCAAACAGAATAATTGTGGTTCTTTACATTCCCTAAGGTTTAGTGATGATGAAGGAAAATTTAGAAGGCGAAGTAATCATCACAAGTGAGAGCCACATTCATATTACAAAATTTGACCTGCCAGTAGTGAAGAAAAAGATATAATTAAAAAAAAAAAAAAAAAGAAGATAGTATTAAAAGTATAGTAGTGTTGTTGTGTAATAATTTTCCTTTTCGAAAAAGTGTCATTTTAAAGAATTGGCACGCGGTATAAAGTAACTAGCTAGTTCATTAGGTAAGCCATGTTACGCACTATGTAATTTTTTTTTTTTTAAGGGAATGATGAGAGAGATTAAATATACTAAAATATCTTATTAAATAGCCAACTTGTTCTTTACCAATATAACACCATTTGCATGTGTCTAATTAAGACATGCATCTTAGCATAGCACTATAAAATATGCAAGAGTGCTTTGCATAAATAAATGAGACCGTTAGAGAGTTAAATATAATGAAACACTTTTTTTTTTTTTTTCAATAATGTACTTCCATACAATAATTGCATAAGGATGCTTCTCTAATAAATAAATAAAAGGGGGGAAAAAAAGAACAATTAATATTAACTATGAAGAAATAACTATATAGTTGGGAGAGAAGATGAAAACGATATACTACTAGTCCTAATACAGTGGGTCAGTGAGCGCTTGTGGACTAGGATGATGCTTCTCAATCACTCATCAATGAGAATATAGTTCAACTTCCTAACTTTTTGTCCTTTTCATTTGTATATTTACTTCAGAAGTCTAATATATATTATTCTTATAACATGTCCCGAATCGCAAAAATGATCGATAGATAAGTTTCAAATTTATAAAGTGGATGCTCATACGAAAAAAAAAAAAAAGAAAAATATTTCTTCCACGTTGATTTCCAAGTAATTTAATCTAATTATAATTATGTGATCAACATATATGTAAGGAAAATGTAAGTACTGGTATTTGCCGAAGTCATGTAGTACCCTACTGTTATTGCATGCCCATCTAAGCCTTTCCAAATGGGGGTATTATATATAAATATATATGTATATACATTTATGCCATTTTAAATGGTCGGTTAGCAAATTTCACCTTCTGGTAGAATTAGAATAATGATCAGACAGAACTGGGAAAGTTCGAGATAAAGTAAAATCTGGGTATGTATGTGTATAAATATATATGGAATATTTTCAATCTTTTCGAGGGCATATGATTCCCTTATAAGTCGGTTTCTTTGGTGTCTGAGAAGGGTGATATAATATGTGAATACAAGGCTAGAATCTTATAACGGATCCATTCCAAAAGCACTGATTATATATATATATATATATATATATATATGAACCGTATAAACTTGAGTTAATTATTCACTTGCCATTAAGTGTTTAATTAACCTTTTAATTTCCGCTCTTTAAGCATTTATTTAAGCAAAAAATTAATCAAAGATTGTGTGATGATTTGGTACAATTATTGGAAACCCAAAGTGGAAGAATAATGCCAGCAGTAAGCTTTATGCAAAAGTGGCAAGGTGGCATTCTCTCAGTGGAGCGACACAAAAGGGATCGTATAAAATATATTACATTGAGGTAGCCGACTTTAGGACTAAAAGAGAATGATAAGTTGATTACAGACATAATATAATGGTAATTGTATAACAGATTTCATTAAAAAAAAATAGAGTTTAAATCTCAAAAGTTAAAAACAAAAAAAAAGATAAATAAGATAATTATGAGATCTAAAAATATTACACCTTTCTAATTAGTGTATTTTTTTTTTTTTCATTTAAATCAAATGGCAATGTCTACATTGGATATATGAATCTTCCGTTCCCTTTTCCTGTCACCTCCAACCAATATTAAACACGTCATTTAAAAACGCAAGAGCACTAGAATGGGAGAATGGGAGAGACAAAAAAGAAGTAATTGGGTTGTGTTTTGTAACTTAACTGAAGAAAACATGGAATGTTAAGCAGGTACAAAAAGGGACAGAGAATGCGAGTCCGTCTTACGTTGTAGTCTTGATTAGAAGGTGAAGTGATTCGATGTTCGATGTTCTATCATTTTTTTTTTAATGCACTTTAAAGCACTTAATTGTTCTAAACTTCAAAATCTTGACATAAACGAGTTACAATAGATGTTTCTCCAATCATCTTTCTCTATCCCCCTCTTGAGGACAAAAATTAGAGGACTTAGCCAATTGACGATGAAAGAGACCAGCTAGAAATCAATAATAATAATAATAAATCTTATTATTATTTTTATTATTGTTATATATAGGCAGAAAGTACATAAGCAAGGCTACATATATACTATTAATCTTTTTTTTTTCTGTTATAAAAAAAAAAAAAAAAAAAAGCTATAGCACGAATATTCTCACAAACTCGAATAACATAACAAAAGGTATACAAGATCAAAAGATAAGGAAAAAGCGCAACAACCACTTGGAGAGAACAAATATATATTCGGTTTACCACTAATCTACCATGCGTGTACAGGGAAAGCTATGACATGATCATACTCCAAAAGAAAAAGGTTATTATAAATATGATAATTTGGTGTATATATACAGAGAGAGAGAGAGAATATATTACATATATTTTTTCTTGGTTCAAATTAAATTTCTTGACCCGCACTTAAAGAGTCAAATTTTATATGGTTAAAGACAGAACGAAAATGAAAATGGTGATGGTATAAAACGTTCTTGGAGGGTTGAATATGGATGACCCGTTGAAACCCCCCAAAAAAGAAATTAAAATATTGAGACGAACAAGAAATGGTCATAGGAAAGAACATGAGGTCCCCCACAATAACAACAATCACATGCAATTCCCTATCAAAGCCATTTTGTAATAGTAAGCCTTTCGATCTAAAGAGGCCCATATCGCATGCTATTATGCTTCTAGCCTACTCGCTTTCATCTATGCTTTCCCCGAATTAACTAATTTTACCTAACCCCATGTCTAACCTCCCCCACTTCTATATATATACACACAATCATATTTATATATATGTATATGCATTTTATTTTGCTGAGACTTGTAGACATCTATTTTATTAATTTGAAATAAAATATCAATTAGCTTTTGAATTGATATCTAAAATTCTGAACCCCTTATCATCTGTTGAGCTAAATTGAGTAGATATTCTTACTTTATATTTTAGTTCCATGCACACAGCGTTACTCCAAACCTCATATATTGCTTCAAATAGTCTTTAAACTTCCATTATTTCCTCTCTCTCTCTCTCTCTCTCTCTCTCTCTCTCTCTCTAAACGGGCTTCCCTTGTCATTCTCAAACTCATAGAAAACAAAACCCCCAATTATTCATTAGGAAAAGCAGAAAAATCAATGTCGTTGCTTCAAAGCCGGATCCCCAATACAGTACTATTCCTTCTTTTTCTTCTTACTTTCTTCATTGCAGTTTCGTCTTCTGAAAATTCTACCACTACTAGTACAATTTCTGACGCTGAAAAGGTTGAGCAAAAACTAGTAGTTTCTCATGATGCTAAAGAGGCTGATGAGTACAATACAGGAATAAAGTGTGGAACATGCCCTTGCGTGAACCCCTGCGGTCAACAGCTACCGCCACCACCACCGCCACCCCCACCGCCTCCAAAGACACCGTATTGCACCCCCGTGGTGATGCCGCCGCCTCCTCCGAGGTTTGTCTACGTCACAAGTTTACCGGAACAACCCTACCAAGCCAACATCTTTCCAAGTAATAACTGGCATTACTTTTACTCCGGTTCTTCAAGAAACATGGTGCTATTCAATTTTCTTTTCTTTGCTGGGTTTCTCGTTCTTATGCTATGGGTTCTTGGATAACTGCAATATCTATATAAATGTGTATGTATGTTTACTATATATATATATATATATATGTATGGTTAAATGCGACAAGGCTTGTGGGATATATTTCTGTTCTGTAGATGTAGCTTTGATATACCTAGCTAATTGTATTCTTTGTACTTTGTTGCTGGAGCTGGAGTCAGTACTTACGTTTTCGTTTATTGTTGCAACTGTGAAATCATAGTGAACGGGTTATTGAATAAATCTTATGTTAGATTATATATATATGTGTGTGTGTGTGTGTGTGTGTGTGTGTGTGTGTCTCTTGGCAGGCTGCTTGCACTATTTGTAATAGCATATGCCAAATTTGAACATTTTCGCCTTTCTTCCACCTTATATATCATCACCGAGCATGACATTGGTTGCCTCGTCAGTTGTAAGTATGCGTTCAGGTATAGGACTGATCTTAAGCGTTTAACATGTAAAAATATGAGATGTGATAATAATTAGACATTTATTTTATAACAATGACTGGAAAAAAGTAACCTTAATAATTCATTTATCTCAAACTATAATGTTGCATGTTTACAAAGTCATTGTTGCATAAATTATGAATGTCCCCTAAGACACTAACTTTTACAATAAGTTGTAGGTCTAAGACCGATACTGAAACTTAAATAATTTGTAAATAATGATTGTACGTGATAGGATGGATCCCATTTCACACGTGTAATAGACCAATATTGTTATCAGGCTGCCTACCTCTATCCTAATGAGCTGAAACCAAAGTTCTTATTTTCTATTAAATAATATATATTTCAAGTAATAGTCTTGGACGAGCCTAAAAAGCTTGATGCAAATAAACGAATTTTGGTTCAATGTCTTCGAGCAACAACCGGTACCATGGAGTAGTGGCTATAAACTAGAGAGTCTTCACCAATACGAAAGATCGCTTGAAGTAGTTGAAATGATTGAATTTTGGGTTGTTCGATCAAGGAAGGCTAAATCGATTGTGATAGGGTTTCAATCATCAGCCATTGCCGTCGGCAGGATTTGGAGTCCTGATTCAATCAACTTTGTTTGGAGTGATATGTTGAGGTAGACCAATTCATGACACATGAACTTGGCAGCTTAGGATTGGTTGTAATTATTAAGTTGCATGAAGTCTACATCCAACTCAAGGCGAAAAAAAAAATGTCTTTTGTCTTTTTACACTTAAAAGCGTCCAAGCTCGTCACCGATTTTGTTGGTTTGAGTACTTTAACCAGCACTATATGCATGTCATCCTAACAATATATTTTTACATGTTCACGCTCGCCACACAAATAACATGCGATTGCAAGTATGTTTTAACGATTACTTCATACTTAACTTTATTATAAGATTTAGGACTTAATCATTTTAAATTTACTATAAATATATAAGTAAAGCAAGAGAATCGATGTCATCAACCTTGAATATTTCAGATAGTTTTTTTTTTTTTTTGGTTGAACCCTAAAACTTCAATAAGTACCTATTTATTTTTTGCTAAATACTTCAATAAGTTCCTAATTATACTACAAATTGGCATAAAATTAAGTAGTGACAATTATTTAGCTTGGAACTGGCGCAAAATTGTCCTTTCAAGTTTAATTGTCCTTTCAAAATTGTCCATAAAACTAACTTTAAGGGAAATAATAAAACTTTACCTTTGAAATTTTCTATCCATTGATTAGATGATACTTTTGCTGCCATCATACGCTAGCTTGTTCTTTACCCTTTTTTTTTCTTTTTTTTTTTTTTTTGCAGCCACTAATGCCTCTAGTTTTTACCTTTATTAATGTGTGCTTCCACGAGGTGGGTATACCGACTTAAAATAAAGAGGCCTCTTGTACATCACTCATCCTTTTTTTTCCCCCCTCCTCACTATCTTATAAGGGATTAGCCATTCCAAGCAATCTTTTATTAGGGAGAAAGAGCTAAATGTAATTTCTTAAAATTTTATATTTATGATAAATAATATGTTTTAAAAGATTTTAGGTGAATAGCATATTGATAGTCAATAATTTTCTTACGAAACATGTTTCCAACAAAATTACATTATAACTATTTTTGTAAACAAATTATTTATCATAAATATTTTATTTATCTAAAATATTTCAAGACGTGCTATTTATTGTAAATATTTTTAAAAATGACCTATAATTTCAATTTTTCGTTGTTATTCTTTGGGAAAAAAATATACTTGGGAATTTTTCTTTAACTTATGCATCTTTAAATAACATTAAATGCTCGTCACTTTAATAAATTAACTCATTCGTTGTGCTTGCATATTTAAGAAATGATAATTTCTTTTCTTTCCCATTTGTTTATAAATTTACCTGTTTTCTTATGAAATTCTTCCTTCGGATATTAGACCATTGACCAATAATTTTCTTCCAGAATCTGCTGCGTGTCCCATATGGAAATGCCAGTGGATTTGTGTGTGTGTGTGTGTGTGTGCAACATTCATATGTCAACAACATTTTTGCACTTTCTAGCTGTCAGTGAAGAATCAGTGCTTTGCTTGCTACCACAAGAAGGGGACTTTAAATGAAGCTCTGCCCAACATACTTGTTGCTCAGTGCATTCACTGATTGGAGACCCCCTTCTCTTCTCCTGTTTAATATTCCGTGCCGCACTATCCTACTGCCACAATTATTGGTATAGGAGTAGCCATATTGGTAAACTCTTGGTTTTAAATGCAATTCCACACATTTTCCCATTTCTTATTAATGATCCTTGTAGACGTGTGAATTCAAATGTACCATTCAAATTGTATATTCATGTAAAATGTGTCTTAGCTTTTGTTAAACTAACATTTGAATAATATAAAGTGAGAAAGAAAAATTAATACGGATTTTTAAAAAATAAAAAAATAATTTAAGACTCATTTGAAAGGATATCTAAATATGATATTTTGAATACTTGGATTGGAAATACGTGTTTGGAGAAAAAAATTTTGAAAAAATTATATGATATAAAAAAATAATTCAAAAATTTGAAATATATTTGAAAAAAATATATATGAAAAATAAATATTACCTTGTTCGTTTGCTCATTTCGAGCATATTAACATAAATATCATCTCATTTAGATCTGAAATAAAAAAAAAAAAAAGTTATGAACTATCAAAATTTGAATTTTTTAAAAATGAAAGAGAAGATTTGTTATAGAGTAAGAATTTTAAAATCGAAATCTGACACCCTTAAATTTGAATTTGAATTAAATTGTTATGAAATAGTAAAATATTCAAATATTTCATGCAAATAGTCACTCAACCAAACGCATATTTACATTTGAATATAATAATAGCTATTTCAATAGCTCATCCAAAGAGGCCATAAATATACCATGAGCACAACTTTCTATCAAAACAGCATTGTCAAAGGATTCCAGGGGCCAAATAAAAAGGCTCCCATGGTAATAAACAAAGGTACAGGTACAACCGCCCCTTGCAATGAAGGCATAGAAACTTCAGAGGGTACAATGAAGAGGAGCTTTACTAAATAATCTCTTATATTTGAAATTTTGAACTATGTTCTGATCTTAGCAAAAAAGGCTGCAGGTATTTTACATCTAAAATTTGGCATCTATAGATGTTCTTCCACAAGATAATGAGCCCTCGGGCTGTAATCCGATTTGATACGAAGATAGTCGCTTGCTAACCGCTGGGACTGTCAACATGCAGCATCCAATTTTCCAAATACCAAAAAATTTTACTTGAGTCGATTTTCATACCCGGGTAAATTTTCGTAATGCATACAGCATTTCATTACCCCGAACCTGCAAGATAGAAATGAATATAATAGCACTAACAAGGGTACTTTACGAGTTTCTATATAATGCTGCTTCCAAAACAAATTCTGCCCCTTTAGCTTTTAGCTTCTAAGGCCTTGATTGTTGTTCGACGCCAGGTTGCGGTCTCTGCATCAAATCTCAACTCCCACGTAGGCCAGTAATGCAAGTCCTGCTTCAGAGTTAGTACTCTAGGCTTTCCGTTGAGGTGCACTGTCCTAATGCGGACGAACTCTCCATGTTCTAATCCCTGATTCAATTTGAAGATCATGACAAGAAAATATAAGCATTTCGGGATCCATGATGAATGTACTAAGGTGGATAAACAAGAAACATACAACAATAAAGCCAAATTTTCTTTTTTTTTTTTTTTTTTTTAAGGGTTAGCCAAATTCCATTAAAGACAAAAACATGATATGCATTGTGACTAATACTCGGATTCTGGGACTGGATTCCTGGAATAACACAAGGTCATTGGCAGCAGCCTATCCTCCAAACTCGTGGAATTGAAATGGCCCAAAGGATTGATGCAAAACCAATCTGTCTGTGGTATTTCAATTTATTTCCAGCAAATTTGCCTTAAACGTTGTCTCTGGTCATTATTGTTTAAACTACATTAGGTTGGCTGAAGAGGCTGGTTTAGGCTCCTTAAGGCGGACAGGTATGAGAATGACTAAATCTCCACCCATCTTTGCAAACACTCTCGTTTAGGGAAGGAGTTTTTACATGGGGTTGGACTTTCCCGAATCATAAATCTACTAGTTCTTATATAAAAGTTTTTAAGTTTACAGGAAGTAGAAAATTGGAGTCTCACAAGAACTTGACGGCTATTTAGTTGCTTTTCATTGCAGTTTCCTCATATCGAACTAAATTCTGGTATTATTGCCAGCTCATAAGTCGCATCTCGCTTTATGTGTTCCAAAAACAAATAAATATGCAGTTGCCCATGTGTGAATGCATTTTTTAAATAGAAAACATACAGGATCACCAGATCTTCGGGAAAAAAGTTTGTCAGACTCCTACATGGACACAAAAAAAATACAGGAGACGTAGCGTGTACCTTTGTCACATTCACAAACGCATCTAAATTTGGAGTTGGCTTCCCATTAACTTCGACAATCCATTGAAGAGCGTATAGACCATATCTATGCACTGGACTACCATGACACCACCTGGTAATTTCTTTACTTCGTCATCACCACATTAAATAAATTGAACTTCATAGGGCAACTTACAAAATATCCACTTTAAATAAAGTGATAAGAACAGAAAAAATGCAAAAAGATGTAATATGAATTGACAAACAAGATCTTTACAGAGTAAGGCCGGCAAAAAAGCTGTGGGTCAGGTGTACCCAGTACAAACAAGCCAGACCCAGTACCGACAGAAATTAACAAGTCTTAAGGTACACAATCCATACAAAAGTGATATTATTTCACTCCAATAAAACTTGATAATAAGCCAACGTCTAAATGGGAAGCTTTATCCATTGTCTCTAGACTACTCATGACTGAAGACAAAAGGTCGTACCTTGCAACATACACACCGTGACCTTCCTCTGGAAGAAATCCAAGTGCACGCACTGCTGGATGAGGATCCTGAACAACACACCCACACCAGTTTATTGCTCTGGTGGTGCCACTTCCATCCCTAACATCTGTTCCCACAAGAAGATCGATTTCACGTCCCTGAGAGATCATGCAGATCAAGGTATGAGAAATAGACTGATACAACTTGTAGTAGCAAAAAAAAAAAAAAAAGAAGTTTCAGTGCCCTGTAATGTGAAAAAGTATCAATGCACTGTATTATTCGACATAATAGATTATTTATGGAATCATGCGGAATGTCCTCCAAAACACCCAGCTTGTTCTCCCAAAAAGTAAAATCATAAATAACCAAAACAACTTAGAAAGTTCAAATCCATATTTCTTCACCTGTCTGAAAATGGTCATGCTAAGTCTTCCCTCATTGTTATCAGATATGTCCAATACATGACAAGCCTTTTCAATGTCCCGGAAGCATGTAACTGGCTCTTTATTGATTGCCAACACCATGTCTCCTTGTTCTAATAGGTTCTCAGCTTCTGATCCAGCCAAACATCCTTTCACACGCAAAACTTGTCGCCTGATTGGATCTTTCTTGACTAGAGCCTATGAAATGAGTTTACCAAGTTTAAATTACAAAAGTGAAGTAAAACTTAATAGTCTTGTCAATTGAGTTTACAGCTATCATACAACTACACTTAAGTATATTTTGCTGGTAATAAAATACTCATATGAAATGAAATATCAAGACCTATTTGGGTTACTATCTATCACCAAAGCCTCGCTAACCAAGATTTACTACAGAAAATATGACAGACAAGCGAACAACTAATCTATCAAGTGGAAATCAAGTTCGTAAGAGCACTATATATGAAATCTATAACATCTAAAGGCTAGCATTATCAAGGCAAGGAAATGTTCTTGTTAAGTAATAATTATAACAACAACAATAAAATAACTTAAGCAAAACTATTCCCAACGGACAACATAATTTGACAAATTCTAGAGGGAAAGAATCTTGGGGGAGAAGCTCTAAAATATTATATTTTGTTGAAAGGTTTTAAGATGGTCTCAAGGATTGTGCCATAACAATTGGAATAGTGTGCAGTATCGGTGGTAGATTCAGGTCATTCTAACCAAGAAGAATAAAAAGTCTAGATAGTCCCTAGAGATCTTTTAAAGTGAAATATTAGAGTGAATTTCAAACGTATGAAAGATGTAGAAAGAAAAGAAATACAGTGATGGGAGCAAACCTGAACCCAATCATCGCTCAATCCAAAACTCCTCGCCTTTGAAAGCAATGTAGGGTACAGTTCAACCTCTAAAATTCTTACAAGCGGCATTGGCCTTTTGACACCATTTATGAGAAGAGGAGGCCCATTTGCACCACATACAATTTGGTCAAGAACTTGACTGATGGTATAAACTGGGATGCCGCGGACAAACTGATGATCTTCAGAAGTGTTGCAACCAAATTTCAGCTGCAAATGGGAGTATGATCATGGGAACAAATTAATAATGCATCACCCAAGATCGTTATTTTTTTTTTTCCCAAAACTAATCGCACATTCAAATCATAATGGATGGTGATCAAGACAGGTGTCAACTGAAATATGAAAATAGGTGTGTTTTGCAATCTGGTGTGGTGTGACATGCAGAAAACTAATTGCTGATTCCAAGAAATAGCAGAACAAGCAACATCCAGCCAAAGAAATTTAGCATAAAAATTTTCAGAAACCCCACCACGCCCCAAAAAGAGAGAGAGAGAGAAGAAACAACAGAAAAAACGAAAACAGAGAGCACGAAAGACGGAAATCTCCCACTAAAAGGAGAGAAGAATCTGCACAGCTTGGGTGTGACAGGTGTAAAAGTGACACCTTGGGGTTGTGAACTCACCATATTTTTCCTTGGGCGTTTTCTTTTCTGCATCAGTAAAGAATGGAGAATCAGACACGTTATTTTACGTGCTGCGTGGAAATTGGGAATTCCAAAAGGAAGAGTAGGTGCAGACCCAAAGAGAATACTGTTGAAAGTACACTAATGCGGTAGGATCTACCAAATTAGCAATAGAACAACACAATGGCATTTGGCATCGTAGTAGAAAAGAGAGGACGGGGGTGGTGGGTGGGAGGGAATCCCCTGCAATGACTGAGAAATGGGTCTGTCTCAAAGTCTTGACTCTTAAATGAGAGAATCTAGATTCTGTATTTAGAAAGAAAAACAGCAGTACCAACAAATTTGAGGAAGTAGGACTTATCTGAAAGTGATTCTTTCGGACAAAGGAAATTTAACCCAATCACCCACAGCAGCAAAAAAAAAAATGGAGGGAGAAGAATCTAGAATGAAACATAAGTGTTGTGAATGTTCTATCTTTACATAATTAACATTATCATCTTTAGAGGAATTATTCGTAGATAAAATATAAGTACATAAACAAATCTCAGCTCTTAAAACGAAAAAGCCACATATAAACCTATCTTATGATAATATACAAATTTTCATGGGAAAGACCGATACACATAATTCATGATCTGACACCCTTCTTTTTATGATGAAAAGATCACATGATTAAAGTTAAAAAGAGGAGACCTGAGTTGAAAAGCTCCCCCATAAAGCCTGGACCTTTCCATTCTCATCAGTTAGAACACCCGAAAATGAACTACCAAAATCTGAAAGTGGAACAAGATAAACCAAGGTGTGTCAAATAAACGGTGGCATTTCATTCCAAATGTTTAGACCATATGAAACTCCAATTACCAGTATCAAGTTCAATGACTTCCATATTGGTTGCTCTATATCGTGGGCAATCTGCAGATCCTATATTTAATGCGGCACATGGATTTGTTACAATGGATTTCCTGGATGTTGCTTGCAGGCTCCTACTCAAACCCACAAGATATACTGAGTCTCCACGGCGCAATGCAGGCTCTGTCTCACAGTTCAATCAAAAAGTAAATAACTAAACAAAACGTAAAACCATTACAATTGATAGGAAACTGTCTCACTCTTCAAGAGGACATTTATATCACACAACAAATATAGAATAAATAGAAAGCAAAAGCTGAAAGACACTTCATATGAAGATTAGAAATATATATATTTATATATATATAGCTCCTACACATGAATGTATGTGCACGCCAAATATTTAAAATGCAAAACAATTTCTTTCAGGTATTAGGACACCTTTGGTTTCCCCCTGGAATGCTACCTAGCACTTGATACTAATTTAACGTTATTTACAAGGTGATCTGTCAGCAGGTCATTGAGATCAGCTTCTGAGGAAAAATTTAGGCACATTTAAAACTGCAGAGAGAGAGAGAGAGAGAGAGAGAATAAAAGGTAAAAACTAGCGTTTCTAGAGAGCAGATTTTATTTGCAAACTAACCAATGCATTTAGACACAATGTGGATGAAGGAACATACTACTACTACTAAAAAAAAAATGTGGAGCCAATAGGGAACAATAAATCTGACAAACTAGTCATCCGTTAAAGAAAATGAAGTACTTCGAAGAGAAAAAACAAACCAGGAAGTAATTCAGCAGCACGGACAGCTGAGGCACCAACAGGTCCAAGAGCAGAGGGATCATACGAAATAAGCGCATAGTTATGAACTGGATGGAGAAAAACTACCTACAATTATAGTAGGCAACTTTTAGCCAGGGAAAGGAAATAGAAAACTAAAGTAGAATATAAAACCACGCTGAGTTATTTCTTTTTCTGGTAAAGAAACCAAACTTGTAGTAATTATCAATTAAGAAAGACAAAAAAGGTATAGGAGGGGGGCACAACAGGAAATAGGAAGTCATGGCTCTTGTGTCAATATTAAAAGATTTACCTCTCCCGGAATTTCGATAGGAAAAGCCGCAAATGACAACATCACATCAGATGCAGATATTGCAACTGTATTCTTATCCACTGCAATCAATCCCATGTTTTCCGAATGGTAGATTACTACACCAGTCCCAAAAAAATGTTGTGAATGGACACCATCGAGCATACATGAAGGTGGAACGTAAACCTGCAAATTTACAAGATCATACTGTTAAGATTAACCAGACTGGTTCTTATATGAAATATATGTTAAGGATTAATTCATTTTGGTCCCTGAACTACAAGTTCAATCTGATTTTAGTCCCTGAGTTTTTAAGCATCCCACAATCAGTCTGCAAACTATAATTATTCAGAAAATAGTCCTCCCGTCCAAAACACTATCAATATGGTGAAGATCACGTGTCCAAGATGGCATGTGTTTTGAGAAATTACAGCTTCCAAAATTGAAATCCAAATTTAACAAAAGGTTTTCGACATGAAATTGACAAAATTAACCCTGATTAAAAGCACTTTTGATCACGTGGTAACTGTAGTCCATTTTTTAACAGTGTTTTTGACCGAAGGACTATTATGGAACAAATTGATAGTTTGAGGATTAGTTCTAGGACGTTTAAATTTCAGAGACTAAACTGGAATTAGCCTATAGTTCAAGGACCAAAAACCACTACGTTAAAGAACAGCACAAGATATAATCAATTAACCAATAAACTTGATGCAGAAATAGTAGATCAATTCTTCAAGAAGAAAAATTATGCTGAAGTTAGATAAAGATCAAACACCAAAAAACATAGAAAGAAGTGTCTACGAGAATACCTCAAACATTACCAAAGTGGGCTCTATCATTCGTTCGGCCAATGAAGCATTAGCTGCCACAGCAGGGGCACTTTGGTAGTCCATCGTTACAGCATTTTCTAAAGTAACTGAATCATCCAGTTTAGCTTCTGTTGTTCCGTTCAAGGTATAGTCAGAAACAAGGTTTCCATCAGTAGACAAATCCTCTTTTACTCGTCGCTTCTTCACTTCAACATCAACTTCATCCCGAGAATGTGCTTCATCTGAGACATTTTCACAACTTGTTTCCATGCTAGTAACACCATGGCCATCAGTCAATTCAAGGCTACCGCAATGCGTGTGTCCCATACAAGTCGCCTTACTGCTCAGTTCTACTGCTTCACCTGCTAGAACTCCTAGGTCCTTGATGGCAGATGATGATAGAATAGAGTTGGGTTCAAAAGCAGGCTTAGAACTCCACAGGCCAGTACTATCATCACGAGTATAGATCAGTGGAGGAGCATACCATTCATGTCGATCAACTGTCACAAGGACTGACTGCATCCATCAGAAGAGTAAACAGATGATCAATTTGCCATACGTGAGCAGAGGACACAAAGATGTAATATGAATTGGGAAAAACAGTTTTGTTCGGAAAGAACCAAGTCTACGGCAGCTTTAACACAATTTTTGCAGTAGATAATCCAAAATTCAAACCAACCAATATTGTGTTATGTAAAACAATTCCCACTTCCCTAGTGCTAATTATGAATGGAATATTAAAAGATCCAAAAAAATTACTATCACAGACCTTCCTACGGTGACGATCCGTATAGCTGACATACTCCAATGGCACCCGAGCACCCCTAGATAGCTTGGATAGAACTGAGATTAGCTCCTCTAGTCGTGATATTTCCTTACCGGCAAATTTCTTAATGATGGCATGCCGCGGGACTCCAGCTCTAAAGAGCATGTATCTGCAACAGTTTAAAATAAAAGCTGAAGTTCACCAAGAGAGCTTAGAGCATTTAAAACGTAGGGGAGTATTTAAAAAAAATTAAAAATAAAAAAAAATAAAAAACTGGGCAATTCTACATGTTATTTTCCAATTTCAATCTATAAAATTATTAGTTTCTGGACATCCTGCAAATAAAATCCCCAAAGATATAGTTCGCCAAGTTGCACTTGGTAAAAATATTGGCATTAGAACTTAGCAGTTGGCACAGGTGAAGTTTAGGTGGATAGAAGTACCAGCAGAATTGTCCTCGTTTACAAGTATTTATTTATTTTCGTCATTATTATGTTTCTTTTTTTTTCTTACCCGCCACACCCCCCCCCCCCCCCAAAAAAAAAAAAAAGCATCCACAGAAGAGTCGAAAGATCTCTTTATAAACTTGAGTTGATACATATAAACTATTAAAGAGAACTTATAGGCCATTGTAATGGTGCTTGAGAGGGCTCCACAGCTAGACCAAAGGTTTAATAGTAAAAGACCAAGTCGTCTCAGTCTGAATGCATCAATCTTTATATGGTTAATTGCATCATTCCTGAACTTCCTTGACCCAGCAGATCAAAGGTCCTACCTCAATTTTGATATAGTCCTTATACTATGGTTGCCCAAATCTAAAGTTATTTTACATTCTATTACCAAAAGAAAAGTCAAACATCAGCAGGAGCAAGGAAGTCGGTGCTTGTAGTCCATCCACAGCACATTTTCTGAAGTTCACTTCAAACTTAAACAGATTTCTCAACATTCCTCTTTGGCTGCTACCTTTTTTTTTTTTTTTTTGCCCCCCCTTTGGCTCATGTTTACAAAATAATTAAGCAGGCTCAGAGTAATTTATCAACTCCAGACAGAATTTGTTTGTACAAAGAAAATATAATAGACACCATTACGTTCTGCTTCATATAGAAATTCACTAATCAAGATAAAGTCTCAAATTAAATCTTGCTTTAAATTATTGAAAGAAGTCAGCCAAATAAAGCCACTAGGCTGTCTTGTAATTGATTATATTATCAATGAAAGGGTTTTTTTTTAATAAATAATTGTAATAATAATCAGCACAGAATGCAAATATAACGTACCCCGGTTCTGTAACATATACAAGGCCACAATGGAAACGGAAATTTCTAGCCTGTATGAGGAAAAAAGAAAATGTATGAATACTTTCACATCATAATTGAGAACATAACCATCAACCAGAAAATAGAAAACTGTCCTAACAGGGCCCACAGCGAACACCAAATATGCTACGAGTGAATGAAGAAAAATTCTAACTTTTGAAAAAAAAAAAATCAAATTAAACTTTTACACGATTTTGTTTTAACTTCGACCAAATAACAGTTAAAATTCTTAAAAATGAACACCATTTCAATTTTCATGATTAGAAGAAAGATGGAAGGCCTAATTTCTTTCAAATGAATTGTTACAAATAGTGGCATATTATTGAAAAACTTTAGGAACTCTTCTACCAATGCATTTGACCACATCGCAAAAAATATCAGGACTGGACCAATACCAGATAACTCAATGCGGTAAAGAAGAAACAGAAGACCAATATCAACCAAACACCTGAAGAATTACATAAAACCCATGAAAACACGGCTATAAGTAAAGCAGAACATAGAAATAAATATAAGCGGGAAGGACCTAAATAATTCTAGTCATCTTCACGCAGCTTTAAAACAACTACAAAAACGAAACACAGGGTGCAAAAACAAAACAAGCAGAATTAAGCCATCCTACATATTGACTTTACAACTAGCAAATTAAGGACTCAGATGATATCTGAAAGCGGAAAAGAATTTTTTTTTTTTCTCTCTCTCTCTCTCTCAATATCAGGAAAACTTCAAAATCCAACCAACCTGTTGATACGAAAGCGGGTGTATAACCGCACCACTTACTTCTAAGAAGTAATCAGGGGTTATCGAGTGTAGATCCTGCACCTGAAGCAGAAACAAAAGAAAATATTCAGTAATGCACTTATTTGAAAAGAAAAAACGCACACAAAAAAAAAAAAAAAAAAGGCCACTAAAACAATGCCGGAAACTGTAGTAAACATGTAGACTTTCTAAAGAAGGGAAAGGTGGCCCTGCTTTAACTAGTCAGAGTGAAGAAACTGGTGGCCATCCCTTAAACTACATGTCAGCATACTCTTTCCAAAGAGTGAAAAATCACAAAGCAAGAAGTTGAATGGAAGCCCAAAATATAAAATTAAGATTAAAGTAATAAATAATAAGCAAGAGAAACTCTCACCGTTAAATTTACGGTCAGCGATGTACCACCCCGTTCAACTTGTAATTCAACCTTTTGGTTTACACTGTCATCAAGTAAAGTCTCCATTTTCAGGAATTGGGTAATTACCTGCATTAATTCCAACAGCTCAAATATAACATCCAAAGTAAGATGTCAACAACACGTTCAAAGTACAACAAATTCTTAAATACAATATAAGGCAGTATAAAAGTAGGAATTTTTACTAAGACATACAAGTCCAATACATTTTAACTGGACACGGAACCACAGAAGAAGTCCAATCCAGGAGAGAATCCTCAACTGGACACAGCAATAGGAAAATCACATGATTCGCTTCAAAATATTCCACATATGATTTCACTGATAAAGAACAATAGCTTCCACCATAAGGTTAAATAGCTCCTAAAATCAAATAGCTTCCACATTTTGAGGAGTCATATCCTTGGCACTATCAGGTCCTATAAGGGTTGAAATGAAATGAATACAAGCTTGGAATAGGATAAAAGTCTTAGTAAGGACTCGGTAAATATATTTGTACACGTATCATTCTATGTACACTTGACAACCAAGATCATCACAATAAGTTTACAATTTTGTACAATGCTAAAATATTTGCTTAAATCAGACCACAGAAGAAATAACTAAAGAAAAATAAATAAAAAGAAAAAGAAAGGCATTCTTATATTCAGACATTTAATGTCTACAATTAATCGTCAACAATGAATACAATTGACGAGTCATTGGAGAAACTGAATGTACAAGAAAATTACTCACAGGAACGATCATATAAGAGAATAAAAGGACATATAAAAAACTATAATACCAACAACAAAAGCGATCTATATCCTTAAGCTATCCAAACAAATGGAAAACAACGGTTAATTCCATGATCAAGGAGCATAACATACTTCCCCATTCATGCGGACAAGAACATCACCAGGCTCCAAACAGTTATGAGCTGGACCACCAGGCACCTGAAACAAAGTGCTCAGTCACAAGGAGTAGTAGAAATATGTAAAATAATAAACAACATTAGTATAAATAGAGACTTCTACGGAGAACAATACTCACAACAGAATCAACAACAAGCATTCCAGTTTCACTGGAAGATGAGGCCTGTCGTACCATCTAAGCAAACCAAAGAGAAAAAGTTATCAAGGAACCAAAGTTGTAATGACAATTACCAAAACTAATGAAAGAAACTTTAAGACAAGACAATGAAATGAGAGAGAGAGACCTGTTCAGTTTCACTTTGAAGTCCAAGTCGGCGTGTCTCGTCAAATCCTTTATGTTGAAATGTCACCTATGTCACATATTATTAAAAATGCCAATTCATCTGTTATAAAAATGCCACATCATAAAACTAAAAGTCTAAATACAAAAACCAAGATTAAAACTCATAAGATGCACATATCATATTACTTGTCAGATTTTTTTTTTTTTAACGTTCTTTTATGATCTCTAAAGAACAATGAGAACAACTAACCTGAAGCGTACCACGAGGTATGGAAACGGCCTCCCATTTATTACAAGAAAAATCTCTGCCTTTCTGTAGAAACTCCAACGCTCTTACAACCTGCAAGTTAATTGCACTCATTCTCAGTACTCAAAACTAAATGTAGCTTTCCCAACCAAAAGAAAGACAAAAAGGTCGAGCAAGCAATAGATAAAACTCTACGCACTCTTTCTAATGGTAAAAAGAATGCCGACGCACTCGACGACTTGCTACCAGCATTCAAAGCCACTGCTCTCCCTAGCCAATCAATCACAGGGGAACCACTTGAACCGCCTTTGGTCCCAGATGCAGCCTACCATCAAAATGGCTAGTAATTAAACGAAAAATTTAAAATAAAAATTTGTTACATAGCTGATTATCAACAGGCATAATAATATAAACATAGTCGATAGTATTACGCACTCTACTTTTGTTATATCAGAAATGGAAACTTCATTAAGAAGAGAGAGCAACAAAAAAGCACGCATAGGTTGCATCTAATGCGATCAGGTTGGAAAATCTTTTATTTCCAATTTCCAGCCCCTTCTTCCACACCCAACCCCCCCCCCCACCCCCCCAAAAAAAAAAAAACAATAAACAATGAAATAAATAAACCCCATCATAATTAACAGCCAAAAAGGATATATCACAATAGCCCATATATAGAAACTACTAGAAAAGGCCTGAACTAAAGATAAAGCATAGCGAAAAATCACACACTAATAGAATTAGGAAAAATATGTTAGCTCCACTCTTAAAGCTAGTAGAAAAGGCACTTACTTGCAAATAGAACGTATTGAAGTCATTGTAGCCATCCCTACATCAAATGATAACACTGTCATCATTATCGTTATAGTAGCGGAACGAAGTGTCAGAAGAACAAAATAAACTAATAATGCATGTTACAGCACGTGTGTGTGTGTGTGGAGGCTGGGTCGGCGTACGTGTGCAAAGAAGAACAGAATGCCATTACTATAAATTATAGAGAAGTCTTTATACCAAGAAGCTGATGACAATTCCCTCAAAAAAAAAAAAAAAGAAGCTGATAACAACAAAAACAACTAATTAACTGTTAGTTTTTCCAAACATAACACCGTTCGTCAATTTGAGCCCAAAAGGAAAAAGGGGTGTAAATTTTTCAATTTTATCAAGCATAATTAAACATCATATGATTTCATTGTGTTAGTTTAACATATTCTTACAAAGCTTTTTACGCTAACAAGTACTGGGCCATCGTAAGTTTCTATTTTATAGTTCCCGCTTCAAGGTGGCTTGGAAAATGTGTGAATTATAAAAAGGAGAAACACAATTGCAAATTTAAGATAGAGAGAATGCGAATGGGGGAGCCAATTCTATGTAAGGTCTTCTAAGTGACAAATTAGAAAGTGCAATAACACACCCACCGTCATACTATTATCTTTTGGACTCGAGACGGAAATTTTATTAAAGTCCAAAGCGTAACACACATCCAAGGACAAGCTATCAGATTAATTTAACATTCCCCAAAAGCTTAAGCTGATAGACATATCTCTAATTGATTTTTGTTTGATTAAATAAAGGTCAAACCTAACAGCTTTACTGGATTGAAATAGACATGTTCAAGAGAAAAATTACATATTTGGATAATCAGCTTATGATCTAAATTGACATTCTTTTCGTGAAAAGAACGAAAGGGGAGAAGAACGAAAGGGGAGCTTCAGGGCTGGAGACCCCTCTAAGGATGATGATGGTGAACGGATGAAGCAATCACTTCAACCTAATCTACTTCTCTCACTTCTTGATTTTCCAAGACTGTAAAAAATCTAAACCAGACTTTGTCTTTTAATATTGTAGCCGGTACATGCCCTGTGTAAAAGTGTCATGCTACTTCCAAGCACTCCAATCACCAAAGTTTTTTTTCAGGATACAAAGAAAATCAATACCATGTCCCAAATAACAAGAGGTATGTAAAAAGCAGGTCGGATTACACCTATTCCTAATCCTAAATGGAATGTAATGATGTAGGCCTCAATGGGAAAATAAAACGGAGCACCTAACAACGTATCTTCACAGAGTTTTTATTCAACAATTTTTATTTTAATCTAAATATATATAATATATAATGAATTGACTACTTCAATCTCGACAATTGAATAAAAATAGGTCATTATAATTTAGAACAAGCCGCTATGGTGAAATCGGTAGACACCCTGCTCTTAGGAAGCAGTTAAGTGACATGTTTACTAATCATCACTTGGCTTCATAGCTATATATGAAAATAAATGGCAAAAATCATCATAAGTCTAATATACGACATAATTTGTGAAAGGAATATACACAAATGTCAACTTCGGTGACGTAAATACATACTTTTTGTAATGAGGAGCATCTCTGTCCAAACGAGCAATAGTACCAGCCAAGATAGACACCTGAAAAGCATAAATGAATTAGCTACAGACTGATTATCAAAACATACACAGACTTGTATACACACATATATATATAGACACACATGAATCTATGTATGCATGCATGAATTATCTAGTGTTTTCTTGTTTTTTTAGATGTAATTTCTTCTTGATTTTGTTTTCATTGTTTTAGAGGATATCTAATCGCTTGTCCTTTTTACTTGATTCACTTATCAGTATAAGGAAGTTTTCTTCCTCTTTTTTTTTTTTTTTTAAGTACCGGAGACTAACAGACAAGAGCAGCTAACTGGAATTGGAAAACAAATTACAAGACCAGATAACTAGAAAGGTAAAAATAAAGTCTTAAACAGTTTATAGAACTGCAGAATAACGTAAATGAAGTAAATAGAAAAATAAGTTATAGGAATTAGCCCTCTTTCTTTACTTATTAACTAGTATATAGACAAATTATTTAACAACAACAAAAGTTTTAATGTAAAACAGTATCAGTACATGCGTACTTATATCCCTATTATGTATACCTTCTCACCACTATCATTACCAACAACTCTGATTTCCAGTCCAACACAAGCAGCCTCAGGGGCAAGAGGAATCTCTTCATAGTTAAGAAATTGTATTGCCGCAGGATCATAACTGAAGAAACCAAAATCATGAACCTAAGAAAAAGTGCACATAAAGTTAAGAAGATTCGCATATTTTCAAATGTTAAACGTGCAGACTGCAGATAGTATTTACCTTATCTGGTTATTTTTATACAGATATTAATGAGGCTTTGTCTAAGTAATCCTACTTGAGAAACAACAAACAGAAATACAGAATCTTGCACACATGCACGAACAGGTTTGCAGCACAAAATGGATAAAGAAGACAATAAGCATATGCACAAAAATAGTATAGAATATTATGATACTAGAAAAACATATAAGAGCTAAGGCCTTAACTCGGAAAAGGAAGAAAAGAATTCGCCAACATTCCCTGAAGAATCCCTCTCTTGATTCAGCCAAACGTGAAAATTTCAAGACTAAAAGACTTTACTAGAATTCCTCTAAAACTATAAGAACATGTATGGGGTACCATCTCCAAATCTCATTTTGCCATCTTGATTACAAATTTCCAACTCTACATTAAACTTTATCTCTCTTCCATTAGAAACTTTAAAAGTCCGTAACTTTCCATTTCAAATCGGAATGAGATGATTTTTATATCAAAATGCTCGTAACGATGAAACAAACAAGACAAGATACATTTTGCATTTTTTTTTCCGAACATATTCAAATTTTTGTAATATTTTTTCATAACTTTTTCAAATTTTTCCCTCCAAACACACATTTCCAACTCAACTTCTAAAATACCATCTCCAGATGTTACCCCAAACAGGCCCTAAATGTTAGAATGGCGTATTGAGAACTAAAAGAGCACAACTTTTTTTGTTACTTATAACTCAATAAGCCTAGTAAATAGTTCTCTCCTACTTTTAGTTTTTCTATTCCTTTTGGATTAAATACTTCAGAGTTCAGACATTAGACGTATTAATACTTTTCACTTATGCATCAAATCGATGACTGCAAGGTGTCTCAAATGGTATAGGTGACTAGCAGGAATCATTTTGCCAAAAAGAAAAACTTTACTTCTCCTTATGTTCAATTTAGCCTTAAAGCCAAAAAGGCTTCTTCGAGGTCTTGGTAATGGAAATTCAGAGAATTTTACAATAATTATTAGTTAAAAATTTAAACATAAATAAACAACACATGAAAGGAAACAAAGAAAGAATTTTTAAAAGTCCGCTAGTAAAGCAAGAAAAAGTGGACTCACTGGATCCCTGTATATCGGATAAACTGGAACTTCTTCGCGATTTACAAACATAGCCTCTGCCACTACAGGACCTACAAAACCACATTAAAGAAAGGGAATATCTAATTATAAGCTTTAATGGCTTGCATTACCCATATTAGAATAAGAATCTGATTTTTTCCATTCCCAAGTACAAAATTCAATTCTTAATAGGCAGGCATTTTACTAGGAAACGATCAAGCTGCAACCTTCAATTACTCAGTAGTTCTCAAGCTATACACACATTACACGTACATACATACATATAATACACACACACACACACACACACACATACATACACATTCTCTTTATTACATTCTAGTTTCACATACTAAAGACACTGACAAACATCCAAAATTTCGTCTCCTATGAGGCAAATTCAACGTCAAAAGAAAAATAAAATCGAATTACCAGGCTTTACGACGTGGCGATTGGTGAGGATGATTCCTCGGCGCTTGTCGACGACGAAGCCGGTGGCGTAGCCGGCGGCGGCGGACTCGGTGTCGAAAGCTCGGCAGGCGGTGGTGCGGAGGACGACGACGGCGGGGACGACCTCGTAGAGCGCCTTCCGCCAATCCTCGGCGGTGGCGACGTTCTCGCGAAAGGGAGGATCGATGTCCATGCACAGCTCGTCCTTCCCGGCGGATTCCATACCCGCCGCCTCCGAATCCAGCCTCTCGAGCTGATCCGCCATCGAACTAACTCACTCGCTCGCGACAGAGTGAGAGAAGATTTTCTCGGGAAAGTGAGGATTTTCTAGGTTTTTTGGTGCTTGTGTTGTGCTTCGATGAATAGGGGAAATGAAAGGTGTGTTTTTTTAGACCTTTTTTGAAGTTTACAGGTAGCTTTAGTCCCAGTGGTTTTCTAATTGTTTACAGTTGTCGTGAGAAGTACTGGTATTATACTCTTTGACTTTGTCTTTTACTATAATACTAGCTATGCACGTGATTAGATATATTTTAAAAAAAATTTGTTTAAATTAAAAATATGTTTAAGCAAAAAAAATAGACCCAAAAATAAAATCAATAAAGTACTAAAAATAAAATTAAAAAAAAAACATGAAAAAAATATTAAATGAACTTTTGTTATCAGTGGGGTGCAAATTGCTATAGATTTGTAGGTTTAAAGTATAAATTATCAAAATAAAAAATATATGATGTAAATTTCAACTTTTTAATAAGTTTAGAATGCACCAATATAAAAAACCTAATTATTAATTGATCTATGTTATAATGCTTATGTGTTCTTTATTTAAGATTTTATAACTACGTGTTTAATCAATTTATTTAATAAAAAATTAATTATAAGATATTATAATAAAATATTGTTCAGATAACATTGGAGAGAAAATATATAAGTAGTAACAAATTAGAGATAAGTTAGCAAGTCACGTAAAAAGTTAATTTGACAATATTATGAGAAAATAACATTTGAGATGGTGAAAGAAAATGTTTGAGAAATGATACATTTACAAAATTTTAGTTCATTATGGGCAAGGAATGAAAAACAAAAATTAAAAATGATGAAAGAAAGCTAAAAAAAAAAGGAAAAAAGAGATCGACATATGAACAAACGTGAATAATAATTTTAAAGAGTAAAAAGAATAAAATATATATACATCAAATATTATGAAAAAAAAAATAGTAATTAAGAATTTGATATGGTCCTTGGAAAAAAAAACAGACAAATAAATAAACAAATAAGTAGTTATTTGTGAAAAATATTTTGAATGAAGTAAAGGAGAAAAAAATTAAGTAATTAAAAAAGAAAGAAAAATTAAAGGGAAAGAAATGAAAAAGATTTTTTTTTTTTAAGAAGAAGAATGACATGTGTTAAAAAAATAGAAACATTTAACTCTTTTATTAAAATTGTTAAGATTAAGATTAAGTAGTAACTATAAAAATGATACATTTTATGATCTGTTGTGCACATTATTAAGTAAAATTACAAATACGGCCGCCAAATTAAAGATTACACTACTATATTTATATTATAGAGCTTTGGTGTATTTTTGTAAATAAAGAATAAATTATAAAATATAGTGAGAGTAAAAAATAATAAATAGACAAATAGACTATATATATCTATAACTATACTAGGAACGAGGGTTATATTTTTTACAAAATTCAAAATTTTAGTCTTTCTATTTTGTCTTTTTGTGTCCTTTTTTTTTCTTTTATTTTATTTTATTTTTTTTTTTTTTTGAGTTGTCTACTTCATTTCTTGTTTTTACTTTTTCTACCCAAAAGTTTACATATTTATAATTGGCTCATTAAAATACTTTTTACTTTTTTAATTTTTCCTCTTTAAAATAACTTTTTTCAAATATGTCAACAAAAAAAAAATCCTTAAAATTTGTCAAATTGTTATATTTTAATCATTGGTTACTTGATTTTGTTAATCTCTTCAAGATACAACAAATAAATTGAGGAAAGATATTAATTTATTCAAAAGTTTAGCATATACTAATTTATTTTTTTTAATACATTTGTATATAAATATTTTTTTAAAAAATTTAACATTTTAAATCCACACATGCTTAAAAACTAATGGTGTGTTTGTCTCATTATCTTAAACTTAAATTTTTTATCTCAATTTTTATTTTTTTAAAAAAAATTAATAAAAATTTTAATTAATTTTTAAAAAATCAATTAATTCAAATTTAAAAATTTTAACTCAAATTATTTTATCAAATGCATCATAATCTCTTCAATATATGGAAGGGAGAAAAAAAAAAAAAAAAAAACTAGTCTATATAATTTTTTGGACGAAACGTGCATTTTGCACTTTGGATCGCTGACACACGGAGGCAGAGGGACTGACGGAGAGGGGGGGGGGGGGGGGAAGAGTTTTTTTTTTTTTTTTTTTTTTTTTTTTTTTTGCCTTGTGCTGCTGACACACCATCGGAGGCAGGGGGACATATATAGAGAGAGAGAGAGAGAAGGGGAACATATTGGTGGGGCCTATGAAGTGAGAGAGAAGAAAAAGAAAGATACACAGTTGGAGAGAGAAGAGTAAAAATTAAAAAAAGAAAAACGAGCTCGTCATAAAATCTCTTTTAAAATAATTATAGATATGACTCATTTTTTAAGTCATTTAGATATAATATGTTGGTATAGAAATTATTTAAATAAGATAGTTACACTATGGATCCTCTCATAGTATTATAGAGTCCCATCAATTTCCCTAAAATATAAAAAAGGAAAAGGCTTAAATTCAAAAGAAAACCTAGCCTAAATTTTAGATATTAAAGGATCAATGTCCTTTCGTACAAGCTTTTTTCACCAAATACAAAGAATCTTGACATTTTCTTAAACGCTAAGAGTCTCAATGCACAGAGAAATAAAAAAACATCAACTTTTCTTCCGAACTGGTTCTTTACAAAATTCTCTCGGATCGTGGATTGTATTTCCAAGAAACCCACTTTCAAGAGGAGAAAAACTTATGAAAGAAGTTATGTGAGATAGAATTTAGAAAGCAAGAAATATGAATGACCACCCAAAGGGAAAATAAAACAACAACGAATGCAAATTCTTCTTTATTTATAGTTATTTTTCATGTGTTTTCTATGGACATATGATTTGTGAACAACGAGTTAAAGGCGAATAGCATAGCATTTCTTATGCTAGTATTGATTTTTTCCTGTATAGTGTTAGAAAAAAAAAATTTGCCTAAGTTTTTCAATTGTTGAAAAGAAATATGACTTCGCTCAAACGATTTTGTAGATCCAATTGTAGTCGTGGGTTTTTTAATTATTGGGGAAAAAACTTGTAATAAAAACAGGGAGGATGAAGGATGGGTACAAATAAGAAATTAAAAATAAAATTTTGTGTATAGACAGGTCTACATTAAGAGTCGGTGTATCTTATTTTATGATTATCCACTTCACCACACTATCTTTTTCTACCCTACGATTAGTCACCATTTATAGTTACTTTAAGAAAGACTTTACCACAGTCTTTCTCGAAAATAAAATATCTCTTTGAAATTTTCAAAATTTTAAAAAGGAAGAATCTGTGATAGAGCTCTTTTTATATACTCTATCGGTAGACCTCATTTTTAGACCATTCAGACGTAATCAAATGGTTACAATATTACTTGTGTTCAGTAATTATTATATAATTTACCTTACAGTAATATTTGACTAAGGAATTAAAAAAAATTTAAAAATTTACCTTCAACGATGGAAGGTTGGGGGGGGCGTTTCCGTCACCAAGGTCGGGAATGAGGGAGGGAGGGGCTTGTCGTCTGAGGAAGGGTGGTTGGGTTGCCGGCCTCGAGAGGTGGGGTTCATCATCAACTTGGGGGGGAGGGGAGGGGGAGGTTTCCGTCACCAAGGTCGGGAACAAGGAAGGGAGGGCTTATCGTCCGAGGAAGGGTGGTTGGGTCACTGGCCTCAGAAGGTGGGGTTCATCATCAACTGGGGGGGGGGGGGGGGGGGCGCGAATGTCTCCAATTGAGGGCTTGAGTTACAGAATAACCAAAGAAGGTCGCTGGGCAGAGGGCCAAGTTGCAAAGAGACATGATCTTAGGGGGGGCTTGCCGTAGGAAAGTCGACGTCGAGGGTGGGGGGGGGGGGGGTGAGTTGCAGAGGGACCAGAACTGGGGGCAAACTTGCCGGAGGGAGGAGACAAGGCTTCGTTAACTTCCAAGGGAGGGGGGGACTAGGTCACTAGGGTATGGGGATCAGATCGCTGACATCATGGGGGGCAAATCTAACATGGGAGGTGGTGGGGATTCATCGGTGTCACGGGCAGGGGGTCGCCAGCGCCGGGGTGGGACTACATCACCATGAAAAGGTGTTTTGGTTTTTTTAAATTTATTTTTTATATGTTATTTTTTAATTTTTTAGTCTATACTAGTATGAGGTAATGTGCATTCTAACTATCATGTACAAGTAACATCTCAATCGTTTGTTTATATTTTAATTGTTTAAAAACGAGCTCTACCGGTAAAGTATATAAAAAGAATTTTACCGCATTCTTATCCTTTTAAAAGTTCTCTCTTTTTGTTTTTGGTTTTTGGTTTTTTGTTTTTGTTTTTTGTTTTCTTTCTTTCTTTTGCCATTGTTTGAATGCTCTTGTACTGTCACTAAATGAAATAGATATAGTACATATATGATCTATTTATTAAAAAGTAAGAAAAAAAGTCATTATGTATCTAAAATTTCATAAAATATAAATATAATCATCTCAATGCATTTATTTTTTAAAATTTAGATATAATTTTTATATTTTGCATATTTTGTAAATTTTTGTATATTCTTGTAATTTCTTTTAGACATTTCATTATAAATAAATCACATTGATTAAAAAAAAATACTTTTCATTAAAATATTAAAATATTGTCCTCAAAACAAATTTTTTTTTGTATTTTCATTTGAGGTATTTTGTTGATCTTTTATCTACCTTTTATTTATTTATTTTTTAGATATATATTTTTTAAATATATCTAATCATGTGCATTGTACATGCTTTTTAAACTAGTATATATATATATATATATATATATATAAAGATGACCCTTCATAGTATTGATTCAAAATAGACGAGGATGCTAATTTTTTAAATATCTATTAATTAAAAAAATAACTCATATGTCACATAGATTTATATTTTAAAATTAGGATAGTATTGATGTTTGTAGCATTGTTCTTTCTAAATTGGTATAATGATCTTACGTGCATCCATGGACGCATGGAATGACGGACTAGAGGGACAAAAGCCCCCTGAACTTTTCTTTTTGTAAAAATAGTCTATTATTAAAAAAAAAATTAATTGTATCTTCTCTAAAAAATGAAAACTAAATCATAATATCTCCTGATGATTACAAAATAGTGACACCTACATATTTTATATAATCCTCAATAGTATTAGCTCTTTAGTAAATCCTTTTAGCAATAAAAAATAAATAAAAACTATTACATTCCATTACTTGATGGTCAATTTTGTAGATTGATCTCAATCTTAAGTGAATATTGGTCTTACATTCATTTATCATGTCCTTTAATTTATCAATAGATTAAATTATTTAATGAATTAACAACCCGGTATTTTGGAGGCATGATATAATGGATGGTTAAAGAACGAAATATCACAAACATAAAATCCAGAAGCTATTTTCCTCATGTTTTTGACTAACTATACAAAAATTTACAAATTAGCCACAATAACTTAAACCTTTTTTTTTTTAATCAAGAATAAATAAAAACTTAAAAATAAAATTAGATCTGGAAAAGAAAAACAAATTCCATGAGATAGGGGAGAGTGTCGTCGTCCGTCGTTTTCACCTAGAGGCCGAATCACGCCGGGGGTGACTGCTAAGAGTCATGCCTCATACGGAGGTAAAAGCATAAACGAGATTTCAAGTGTAAATATTTCATCATAACAATTTAATAATCACTGGTTAATTAGTACGTTGAATAAATTAAATAATTCCATTCACTAATAATCAAAAAGAAAATATTGTAACAATCTACAAATAGGCTAGAGAACCATTCACAAATCACAATTCATTTATTTTTCTTTTTAATAAGTCGGGGTAAAAAATGTAAAACTAATTTGAATTACCAACATTAGCCTTGACGAAGGAACAAGTTCCAGTCAAATCCCCAAGTGGCTTGTCTGTGAATCGAAGCAAGTTATAGGCAAATCCTCCGGCAAGGGTCCCAATGATGGGTCCCACTATGTACACCCACAATGCTTTGTATACATGATTCACCACTGCTGGCCCTACGCTCCTCGCTGGATTCATCGATGCCCCTGATATTGGCCTGCAAATTGTTTTCGATTTACTTTTCTTCATTGCCAATTTATCATTACACAGTAAAATTTACTTACCAAATTTTAGCTTTTCATTAATACAAAACATAAAAGTACTCAAATGCATGATCATAAACAAATTATACTAAAATTACTACCATGATTAAAATATATCCGAAAACTTTCTCATGCGGTATTATTGGATTACCGGACAGGAAAGTTATCCCCTTCTCTTTCTATTTATCTCTCTCTCTAGCAGATTGTACCGCTGACTTCTTCGGATTATACCAGTCTCTTATGGGGGTAGTACCGTTCTACCAGACAGGAGATAATTCCTAAAATTTACCGTTAATTAATGTGTAGTGTATTACTTGTAAGGTAGGTATGCATAGTATGCATGATTTACATTCAAAACAAAAAGCTCCCATTTGAATTATAGGTTCAAATCCAAAATTCAAACAGTAAATTCTAATTTATATGAGAAAAGGTATTGTAGAAAAAAGTTTTGAAAAGTAAATATCAAAACAGAAGCTAATATTACGTACACCAAAAGCCTAGTGTTGGGTTTTAAATTCTAAGACCTGACTGTTCAAGGTGGCCGTGGGAATTACACATCGGCTAAACCTGCAATTATGCACAAACCGAGCTCCTGAATCTATTATACTTGATTTAAACGATATTATTCGAGCATTAGTTCTTAAAATCTGCTATTAAAATTCCTTTTTTAAGTTATGGCATAATTTAAAAACCGGTCATTGTTATCAAAGTGGAAGTTATATACCCGGCAACAAAGACGTTTAGTAGTATGGTCATTCCAACTGCAATCCCTCCTAGTTCACCATTCTGTCAACCAAAAGAAATTGTAATTAATGTGAATAAACTAATTTCATAAACTAAAAGTATAGAATGCATTATTAAAATTGAAAAGAAAGAAACCGGTAACGTTAATCTTGTTTTGTTGTTTATGTACACATTTTAATTACATGTGTCAATGCTTAATTATGAATTCGCAGTTCTAATTTTTTCTCAATCAATAACTTTACTTTTGAAAACTACAAACATATCTGATAAATTTGAAAAACTTGTTTCAATTTCGTAACGTAGACAGTATTAAAGCGATGTTGGGCTCAGGAGTGTATATATACCGCTCTATTGTCTGTGGCAACTGCAGAGACAACGAACATTAAGAGAAACGAAATAATAATTTCGGCAAACAAGGACTGGGAGTTAGATCCAACTGGAAGAGTTCCAAAATATGCCTCCGGAGTTATGTCAAGCAGTAGAGCTAGAGAGCCACTAGCAAGAATTGATCCCAAAATTTGGGCTCCAACGTATAAAGGAGCCTACATTATATAAAAATACGGAAACATCAATATTTTTAAAAAATGCACTAATCATATGATTAATAATATTGATGTGTCACACAAGCATTAGAAAAGGGCTCACCTGCCGGTATGGAAATCGACGGAAAATGGCTAAAGTGACGGTGATGGCGGGGTTAAAGTGTGCACCAGAAATATGACCAACGGAATAGATCATAACCGTGACAATTAGACCCCATGTCACACATATCCCCGGAAATGTGACCGAACCATAGATTTTGTTCACGGCTACTGCACCACATCCCGCAAATACCACAAAGTATGTGCCGATCATCTCTGCTATGATCTACAATTCATGCAAAAAAAAAAAAATTGATAATAAAACATATGATGTTATCTGCATGTAGAATTTGAGTAGTTTTATGCAAGTTGATTTTCAAAGTTGTTCAATTTTGAGAGAGAAAATATTGTGGAAAAAAAAAAATGAAAAAGTAGGTTTAAAACGGGGTGTCAAATAGGAGCTTAAGTACCTTTTGTACAATGGTTACTGCGGAAGCTGATGAACAAAAACCAGCGATACAGGCCGATTTTGACACTGTGTGGGTGGCCCCTTCCTCAAGCGTTGAGAGTTCTTGATCTTGTTCCATTGTGCCATTAGATTTCGTTGCCATTGTTGAGAAATGCAAAGGAAGAGTTTTATCAGAAAAATTATGAAGAGATGTACACCTGGTAGAGTGGAGAGTTAACTGATATTTGTTCGTTTATTTTAAATTCTAATTTTTTTTTTAAAAGTTAGTTAGCTGATTTTTAGATTCAAGTGGTTAATGGGATTTTTAAAGATAGTGCTAGGTAGTTTTTGAATAATTCAGCCAAAAAAAAAAAAAGAAAAAGAAAGTTTTGGATATGCTTGCCGATAATACTTTTTTTTTCTTTTTTTTTTTTTCAAATTTACTACATATTGTTTTAAGTTTTTTTTTTTTTTCTCTCATTTCAAAAAAAAATAAATAAAGTTTTTTTTTCTTTTCTTTTTCTTGTTTTGGGGGTAGACATGGAAATATGAAGTTGGATTGGAGAAAAAAATATTTTATTTCCTAATCTTTAGTTAGACGATATTAGCTTGTATGAATTTCAAATTCTTAACATAGTAAACATTGTTCGTCTAATTTATCTAGTCGAGGGAAAAAAAAAAGGGCGAGGAAAAAAATAATAAATTGTCTTCCAACTTTTTGCACTTGATTTTCGCAAGTAAATAATGTTTTCTTGATCTAATATTTTCAGGTGACATTTATTGTCACCTCTCTATTTATTTTTCTCACGCCTTAATTTAATGAATTTTTTTGTTTCTGAATTACCCTTAAATAAAATTAAACTTCTTACACACCTCACTTAATTTATAAGATAATGATGTCTTATGTTAAATATAATTCTTATTAAATACTATACCATAATTAATTATGACTAAAAAGGAATAAACTATGGTTTATGATGAAAACAAAAGTAATTTTCTTTTTCAATTATCACGTTATTATTTGCAGAACCATGGCGGCAGCTTGTAGATGAATACTATATTTCTGTAGTGATTATACATGGTATTCATATATTGAAAGAAAGAGTATAATATCTGTTGGGTTTGGGGAAAACGGTGGAAACAAGTTTGATTTTTTTGTGGGTGAAAAAAGGATAAAAATTATAATTTAGATGTTAGGGACATATTTTTTTAAAAATAGGGAGGTGTAACGAGTAATATTTAAAATTTATACTTTAAATGGTATGTAGTTAAAGAAATAGTTTGAGAAAAGTAAATTAGGGGTATCAATAGACCTCCTCTTTTTTTTATTATTATTAATGTGAATTATTTTGCCATAAAGAATTTTTATTTTTATTTTTTGCTATGTTTGATAAAAGGGATGGAAAATAGAAATAAAAGAAGAGTAAAATCTAGGTAATAGAAATGAGGGATATTTTCCTTCGTGCTGTTTGATAGAAGAGAAAGAAAACAAGAAGGAAAATATCTAATTAAATATATTTTTATAAAAATAACCTCATACAAATTAAGAAATAATAATAGATTAAGGTCAAAATACTTATTTTATTCATATTTACTTTGTTAAAAATTTTCCATCCACTTTTCTTCCTAAAATTGGATGGATTAAAAAGTGGTGGGGGCATGGATTTTTAATTTCCTTTCCTTCCTAATTTCCTCTCTACCAAACAATTAAAATTTCATTTTCCGTTTCAAAATGCCTCCGGTAATTTCCTTCATCTCCCTTTTTCACTCTACCAAACAAAGGCTAACAAAGAAAAAAAAGGTTTTTTTTTTCTATGATAATTTCCTATTTATTCACCTTTTCACGTGAAAATAATCTAACTCATGATCATTAAGAAATGGCAAATAAAGATTCAAAATCATCATGTCGCAATGTGAGAAACATTCTTAACATGTCTATTATGAGGTTGTTTGCATAATTTTCTCTTTTTTCTGTAAAGTTATTGGGACAAAAATCAGTAGATGCATCGGAACATTCTAACTAGATTGACACCTTCTTAACAACATTATCATTTATCTATCTCTAACATTTTATTAAAGAGAAGAATAAAAGAAAACATCTACTATCTCCAACATTTTATCGAAAAGAAGACAATAATAATAATAATAATAATAACTTCAATCCAACATAATATAAATTACCCACAAAAGAAAAAGTAGCTAAAAGATAAATGCAAGGGAAAACGAGTAAACCAGATTTAGAAGCCAAAAAATAAAACTGAAACTACATTTTTAAAAATTAGAATATGTAGTAAACCTCATTCAAAATCTTGCTACAATTACTAATTTTAAGGGCATATATTAGATTGCAATTCAAGATGAGTAGACCCGTAGTGGCCAGCCCTACGAGTAGTAAGTTCATTGTTCTGTTCTACCAAAAAAAGTTCATTGTCCTGGACCCGTGTGTGAGTGAGAGTTAAATAATTTGCGAATTACACGATGACTTATCTAGATCCCATTTTTTTTTTTTTTTTTTTTTGGTCCGCTCTCTATCTTTTCTTACAACTTCGTAACTTGAATTTTCAAATGTTGGCATGTTGCCTGAAAAAGTCATTTCCCCCTTCCAAAAACAAAAACATAAAAAAAAAAAAAGGGAAAGGGAAAAAAAAAAAAAAAACTAATAATAAGAGAGAGAAAAAGTGTTGGTAATAAGTTACAATGAATGACAAAATGGAGGAAACCATTTTCAACGCTTTGGCATATTCCATAGTGTGGGCAGCCGAAAACCTACGCCTAAAACAAGACGAGGGGCCAGCCACCAAACTTGTTTTCTGCATCAATAGATTCTAAAAACCTGTATCATTTCTTACTTTGACAAAATCAAAACGTACCAAACAAAACGATTCCTCAGCCGACGACATGGGACTTTTGAATCCCCTAATGTAGGCAAACATCAAATCAGCAAATACAACCAATCTTGTTGTTGATTTTTATTAAGGGACAACCAAAGGGGTCTCATCCACTTCCTAACCTCTCAAGGAAAAACGAAAACAACCAATTGATCGGTCAAATTTTTACCGGGAAAATCGTTTGTAAACCCCGGGGATAATCCAAAATATCGAGCAAATTTATTGACAATCAGTAAATCTAACCGTGTAGTTTGTGGCATTTGACAGAAAAGAACGCGTGAAAAAGAAAGAGAAGTAACTGATTGTCAATATTTTGGCAGATTAGAGGAAACCCCAACAACTGACCAATAGGGATTAGGATAAGAACATGAAGAAAAGATAATTTCATTATGAACTTGAAGTTCAATTCTCTTCTTAGTCATAGTCAAACTAGCCTGGTTTGGTTAACTGAACATCAAATAAGTTGACTTGAGGTTCACAGAAAATCAATTTATCAATGAATTCTCTTTCACATTTTCTTCTCATCCCTATCAAAATCTTTAGTACTGAATGCCTCAAATGTGGAAGCTTCTGTGTTTTACCCGTCAAACGAAGCAATTCTTAAACTCAAGTCCTCGTAGAGAAACAGAATACCAGCAACTACAAACTTCTCCATCATCGGTCAGAGACGGTCCTGAGGTAGTCTCTAACTATCACATTCAAGATACTCTTGCAGCTGATATGCTTTCTATTGCTTTATACAATTTCATCGAAAATGACAAAAAGAAAACAAACCATCCATGAAAGGAGGGATATCTAACCCTCATTTGATTTTCACATTTAGATACAACAGTTTCTTTACAAACCAACTAATACAATGTTTTCCACCTCCTACAAGTTCCAGTTTTATTGACACTTACCAGTCACTCGACACCACCACACAGGCCTGGACTGGCATTTCTTTCACTATATGTTTTTGAGGTTTTTTTTTGTTTTTTGGATTCTACCATGAAATACTTTTATCTCACAAAACAACATGTAAGGGAAGACAAGCTACTAAAGCAAAACAGTCACTTCGAAGAAACTTCAGAAGTACAACTACTACTGATTGGCAGATCAGATGGTGTGCATACCAGAGCCCTTTGCTGCAGATGTCGCAAGCTCTGCTCCATGCTAACTTGCACCATGTCCGCAAGCATCTTCTTTGCTTTACTAGATTGCTCCTCTCCATCAATCTGTGAGATAATGTTGCAGACTATGTTTTCTAACGTGTCTGGCTGCAGCTCAGATCTCGGGTATGGAGAGTCCCTCAGCAACTGCAAAAGTGTTTGTGCTTTTGTCTGAGACTTTGGTGTTCCTTGCACGGTTAGCTCAAGAAGTCCCGGGATTACACCTTCTTTAAGGATTGGCTCTCGGTACCTGCAACGGTCACTCTGACACATTGTTAGTAGCGTACCGACAGCATGTTCCCGGCTCTGGAGGGAGCCGTTTTCCAGCACTTCAACTACTGCAAGCACACCGCCATCTTCGGATGTCAAGGCAGTTCTGCCCTCGTCAAACCCCACCAAGGATTCTATCAGAGCACAGCACTTTTCGGCTGTCTTTGAAGATTTCTTGCAGCTTATCAACAAATCAACGATGGAAGCAATCGGATTCATTTCAAGAATGATGCTAAGGTTTTGGGGATACGTCGAGAGATTCGAGAGAGCCATTACAGCATCAATCTTGGCTTGTGAGCTCCCATGTCTAAGGGTTTCAACAAGGAGAGGAATAGCACTGGAAGCACCTATGATTGGCTTGTTGTCGGCGGAAGCAGATAGAGTAAGTAAAGAAGCAGTTGCATACTCCTGTAGATTCGAATTCTCGGATGTAAGGAAACTAATGATCGGTTTTAAAGCACCAGCTTCCACAATCTTGGCCTTGTTCCTGAAAAAATTAACAGAGAGAAAATCAGAGTTTAACTAAATACCATTCAAATCTTCCAAGTAGACAAGGCCCAACACTGTTAAAATCTGTTAGAAGCAAAAAGCACATAGGTTAAAACAAAAACAAAAACTACTCAAATGAACAAAAACAAAACCAATATAAGATGTTTCCTGACCAAACTAGAAACTTGGAATTGAATCCTCGTGCGCTAAAGATGTCGGGTTTAAGTGATTGGAGGAGAGTTTTCCCCTAACTATGGAGCCCATAAAACCCAGTGAACCACCAAGATACCAACCCTAACAAGTATTTTCAGGAAAATTTCCCACAAATCACATTTGTTACATTTAGCACTAGACAATGACACAGCTCCCTGATACTAATTAATTCTTTCCTTCCAAGCAAAAGTAAATAAATAAATAAATTTCTCATAAAGTCACGCTGGTAAAGAAAAAGGAAACAGGATTCCAATTATCTAAGCCTTAAACTATAAAATCACAATAATCAAAATTGTCTGGTTTCTTTTTTTTTTTTTTTTTTTTTAAACTGTAATAGAGATTTAGTGTTAGGCTAAGCCTAAAACCACGCAACCACGTCATAGTAAACTTGACTGGTTACAAAATATAACCAACCTAAAAGATAGCCATTCCCACAAGCTAAAAGGCAAAAAGAAACAAGTAATTAGAACAATTCTTCCTTTGGAAGGCAACGCCTAGACCTCTTCCTGAATCAGAGTACTTTCCTTCAAAAACACGATTAAAGAAACCAAGAGAAAAAAAAAAAAAAAAAAAGGGGGCAAAAGTAATAAAAAGGATAACAGATAGAGTAACGTGTGAACCAAAGAACATGTAAAAATCTTTCTTGGGTAATCCTTCCATCAACACACAAATTTCTTTCTAGTTAAGTCCTGTAAAAAAAATAAAAAGAGAAAAGTTTCATTCTTGGGTAATTATTTCATTTCATACTATAGACAAAAATACGTTTTATGCGTCACCAAAGAGGAAATCAAAGACCCAACTTTCTTAATAGAAGGTTAATTTCATGACTCGTTTCAACTTTTTTCTTTCTTTTTTTCTTTTTTTTTAAATACCTAAATTTTGATATTTTTCTCAGCAGGCAAACATATCTTTATAAACCGGTTCTAAACTTGTAATCGCATATTTACTAGACCCAAAAATGAAAACAATCTGCTCAAAATAAAGAATATAATTATTGTCCAAAATTTCATCTTGTGAACCCTTTTTTTTCGGTTGGTGGAAAATTTAAAGAGAAAATCAAAATCTCCCCTTTACTGAAAATCAGTATTAGAAAAACTTTCAAATTTCCTTTTAATTTTTCTTTCGAGTCTCCGAATAATTTTTCTCGTCAGCCAATCAAATAAAAAAGAAGAAAATAAAAGGAAAGAAAGTCGGAGAATAAAGAAGAGAATCTGCTAGCACTACATCGGGCTAGTTTAATTAATTAATTACTTTAATTCTCCTCAAAATTGAGGAATCCAAGAAGAAATACTTTTATAAAAAAAATTAACAAAAACAATTCTCGGATTTCGAAAAAAAAGTCATCCACAAACTCCAAGAAAAACTTTCCAGAAAACGTGACATATAACTCAAAATCAGCAACGAACGAGGGGGAAAAAAAAAAAAAAAAAGATTTATCTCAGAAACACAAAATTGAGAGAGAGAGAGAGAGAGGAGAATACATTTCGTCCCTAACGGCGAGGTTGAGGAGAGCGAGGAGGGCGGACTCGTTGGCCTCGGGGGAGTCACGGACTCGGAGCATGGAGGTGAGTGGAGCGACCGAGTCGGAAAGCAACCGACGGCATCTCTGAGAGGTCTTGGTGAGGCGTCGGATTTCTCTGGCGCCCTCCAGCTTCAAATCCAGGTCGTCGGATTGGACGAGGAGTAGGGCCCGCCGAACAGCCGAGACCGATGCCGGCGACGACGTCGTTTCGGCCATGGAATTTGTGTCGGTGGCAGCCGCTGCGGCCAAGGCTGGGTTCTCCGACGACGACGACGGCGAAGAAGAAGAAGAGCTGTAGTGCTCCATGGAATTGGAATCACCACAGCTCAGAAGAAGCAGAAGAAGAAGAAGAAGAAGAAAGAAGAGTAGGCGGGTTTGGTTGTGTTAGAGAGAGAGCGCGGAAAAATCGGGGCTTGGTATTATAAGAGAGAGAAAAAAACAGAGAGAGAGAGAGAGAGAGAGGATAAATCTGGGCGTTGGATTATAAGAGAGAAAAAACAGAGAGGAGAGAGGAGAGAGGGGGGGGTCTCGAGGCGTGGGGGGTGGGGGGTGGGGTTGGCTTGAAGCAACAAATAAATTAGGGAGGAAAGAAAGGGACTAAGGAGGGGGATGTGGGGCCGGGGACGTGTGGCTTAATATGTGTTTGTTTGTGTTGTGACCGTTTCTTTCCTTTTCTTATCTTTTCATTTTTATATCTTTTTTTTCTTTTTCCGTGGCATAAGGTAAGAGTCTTATTTATATTATATTAATAAAGTTTATTTTTAAATTATTTAAATATAATTAAAAGATAAAAATATTATTATATATTATAATTATCATATTTATTATTTTATAATAATATAAACTAATTAATAAATTGAACAAATAATAAAAATAATAAATACAAATAAATAAATAAATCTGATCCTAATCGATGAAAGATTTGGGGCGGGGGCAGAGCTCCTCACCGGTGGCTCGACATCGGCGGGGCAAGGACTTGGTGTCGTTGGGGGGGGGGGGGGGGTTACAAGGTCTGTCGTAGGTCGTCGCTTGGGATCGTGGGGCCCACGGGTGGGTGGTCCATTGCTTGGGGTTGAGGGCCTCGTCATCGTGGGGGGGAGGGGGCAGCCCGGGTTGCATGGTGGTCGAATCTAGCTGGGGCGCAGATCTGGTTGGGGGAGGGAGAGGGTCTTTGTCGACATCGAGGAGGGGGGTGCTCGTCACCGAAGTCGAAAGGAGGAAGGGGGTCTTCGTCGGCATCGGGGTGGGGGGCCGCTCATCGCTGGCGTGGGGGTCCATCGGTGGACGGTCGTTGGCCTTTTTTTTTATTTGATTTTTTAATTTTTTTTAATATATAATACTATGAGATAATGTGTGTTATAGTTATTATGCATAAACAACATTTCAGCCGTTCGATTATATCGTAACGATTTAAAAATAAGCTCTAATGATAGGGTATATAAATGAGACTCTAACACATACTTATCCTCTCTTTTTTATGCCTCTCTTTTATTTTTTATTTTTTTAAACCCTTGTGGTTTTGCTTTTAGTTTCTTTTTTTCTTTCAATTGAATCACATTACCAAATGAAAATCATGGATTTACGGGTAACTAATCTTTTTTAAGAAGTTTTTTAATAAATGATTGAAGTTCCGTAAAATTAAGAAAATGATCGTTTTTGAAAAAATAGTCAATCGGTCAATATGAATATGTATTTTTTATTGATTGATTGTGATCAAACACTGATCAATGATCATTTTGTTAAATTAAATAAAAACCGGTCAATTATTTAAATAAGTGTTTTAAAATTGTCAACTTATTTAATTTTTCCTAAATCATATACATTTTGCAATCGGTGGAGGTTGTACATGGTAGCCTGAGCATCGATTTTGATTGACGAATGCTTTCTTGCTTCTCCCCATATTATATTAGCATGGTAGATCGACGTAGAGCTTTTGGCTAGTCTCGTATCTAAGACCTCTAGGTTAATTTAACAATCATTTGTTTCTAATGTTCTGTTTGGATGAACTTTTGTAATAACTATTATTGTTATCAAAAGCAATAAGAATTTGATTGATCAACTGTCAGAATGACTTCATTTGAATGTTTCACTATTTCAAACAATTTCGAACTCTAATCCAAATATAAGCTTTCACTCTTTAGAAAATCTATATAACACTCGTTTTTATACATTCACACCATTCAAAATGTTATTTAAAAAAAAAAACTATCTAAATAGATGTTTAATTGGAATACACAATTCAAATCCTATATTTGAATATAAACATTTAGCTCGAATGAAAATTCAAATGCAATTTATGATATAAATGGACTATATTATAACATTTTTTTATGTTATATGTCACTTGCATTAATAGCTCAAAATAGGATGAGGATGCATATTAATTTACGTAAAATTACATATAAATCAATCGATAATTTAATACATCTAAATAAAAAGTTGCAACAGGATCAATTTACATGATAACCGAATAGAAAACTCATCATAAAATAATTATTAAAATCTATCTCGTTTTATTTCAGCTTTTGAAAATGATTCATAATATTGGTAAACGAAAGTTGGATTCATGAAAGCACGTTTCCATTCACATTTTTCTTGTTTTTGAAATGTTATTTCGACGATTGTTTTTTGCGTTTCTTATTTTATTCATGTTTTTTATTTTTTATTTTTTAAGAGATGAACCTAGCTCATGACCGAGGTAGGGCCTCAGCAACGTCAAAGATGAGACTTATAACACCACTTCACCAACTGCCTCCTCCTTCAACGTTTCAACTCCCAAAATGCATGGTACCCAAAAATTAAAAAAAGGATGGCATATAACAATTTTAGCCTTTTTGTTTTTAGGCGTGTTTTGAGTATTTTTGGATCTATATATTGACTAAAAAAGATTATAAATTAATATGTTAAACATAGTTTAATGATGTAGAAATACAAAACTTTAAAAGTTACATGATATATTTTTTGAAAAAGTACAAAATACAAGGTGTAAAAATGTAAATAACTCACAGTTACGCTATATATGTCCATCTTCGTGGGAATGATTTTTGTTTTATTTTAATTAAATCGAGAAAAATTCTACTGACAACTACAATTCACAAGCAGTTACTTAGGGATGCGTACCACTTGTCATCATCACGTCCCTGTAGTGTTTAATACTTGTCATTTATGATTCTAAAAGAAATATATATATACACACACACACAGACTCCTTTAATTTATGAGAAAACAATTCCGCAGCGTTCTCTCTCTCTGCTTTTTCTTTTCTTCCTCAGGTACAATTGGTAGTCAGTTCAAAGTTTTTTTTAATAAGTAGGCAGAAGTTCAAAGTTGTGATAAAAATAATCAATATGCATTATTTTTAAATTAAAGATATTAGTTTCTTGTGGACTTGCAATAATTTATTTTGGGAAAAAATTAGTTGCTTTGAAGTTATGTTACCTCTAACATATTAAAAAAAATAAAAACCGTGACGTATATAATTGCATTTAGCTTACAAATGTCATATTTACTTTCTATGATGCTTTTTTTTTTTTTTTTGTGACACTTTCTACTTACTTCTTTTTGATAATGTGTTGTGGTTTTGGTATTTGATTCAAATTTTTCAAAAATAATTACTAATATCAATATTTTTATAACATCATCATTTCTGTTAATATTATTTGTAAATCAAAATCTTGATGACATACTTATCGTTGTCTACCAAACTCAAACTTGGTATCGCTCGATTGCGATTCGGTTTCGATTATATATTGTTTGTACAACCCTAGCTCAATTATCAGAAAATTTTGAATGCTGACTTCCCAAAATTCTTGGTGAACCACATCCTGTGAAAGGCAAGAGTCCACGTGTCTGATATTAAAAGCGACAAGACTAAACTATAATAATTATGGAGAACTTTATCAACGATAATTACCAGTAGAAAATGTACACACACACACACACATATATATATATATATATAACATAGAAATCCCTAATGATTGGGCCAGCCTACTGAGTTTTGTTAGGTTCTTCTCAATGGTTTTTCACCACGTGGAAGTTCGTAGAGTATAAGTTTTGCATGCGAGATAAGACTAACTAAGTTCTTGTTTTGTGTTTAATTTTAACTTTAATTAAATTATAATTTTTTATCTTAATTTTATTTTTTTATTTTAAAAAAATTATAATTAATTTTTAAAAAATCAATTAATTTTAATTTAAAAATTTTATTTCTAAATAACTTATTAAATAAAGATTATATATATATATATATATATATCACCTAAAAGTAGTAAACTTAACATTCATAATTGCTACCTTTCTTGGGCTTCAAGTGATTTTCCAACAAGGCTCATCTTTAACTAAAGCAAGAAATTACAAAAACTATGGTGCTTCTTTTTCTTTTTCTTTTTCTTTTTTCCTTTTTCCTTTTTGTTTCTTTTTGAGTTTTTTAGTTTATTTATTTGCAGGCTGGAGAGTATGGATTGTTTTGCTGGTGTGGGTTTGTTACATTTTTGTTTACATAAAAAAAAAAATATATATATATATATATATATATAAAATACATCTTTATCATAATAAAATAGGTGGCCAAAATTAACACTTCAAGTACCTTCCTCATAAATAAGCTCTTAATTAAGAGTTACATCCTCGAGTTGACTTGTGCAACAACTAATTAAGACATGCAACCCCCGTTTAATATTTTAACTTCAACTTAAATTTTTTTATTTTTTTTAAAGTAAATAAAAACTATAATTAATTTTTTAAAAAATTAATTAATTTTAACTTAAAAATTTTAATTCTAACGGATGAATTAAACCACATCAGTAATTAGCCACAGAAAACAAAAGTCATCTAACTCATTTTTTAACCAAAAAGAAGAAGAAGAAGTTAATTCAACTATAAAATAACAGCACCTATAATAAAAGTTTAATTTTTATTGATTGTAAATTGCCAACCGAGTCTTATCTAATTGATCAAACTTTTCAATAATCTTATATATGATTTAAAATAATTTTAAACGTTGCGTTGTAAATATTCAAAATGAGCACTCATGTATTAGAAAAGTAAATCTAATAATCAATATAATTTATATCATAAGTTTCACAGTCACAAAAAAAAAAAAAAAAAGCCATCTATTCATTTTTTTTTCTCTATTCATTATTAATTGTTATCCTTACGCTACGGTAGAGTACTTTTGAGGCTGGAAATGATATTGATACCTAAAGTACTGAGGTGGGCAATGCTCTGCATATAAATGTTGAGGTTGGATCTGAGATGCAACCATTTATACAGTAGTACTTCTGGAAAGAAAATATGAGTATGGAAAAGAGAGACCGATTAATTAATTAAGATGGAATTTATATCTATATAAATAAATGTGTACGTCCGAAATTTAGTAGCGCACATGATAAATTAAAGCCATTGAATTAATTAGGGCAATATTTAAAGGTATTTGGTGGGAACCTGCAGGAATAATGTGGATGAGTTTCTTTTTTTTTTTTTTTTTTTTTTAATGATTTTTTGCTATTTGAAACTAGAACTACCTTTAGAATTAAATTTTACAAACGACGAAGAATTTATGTGGCCTTAATTTATGTCCTACGATTATTTTTAAGGAGTGAAATGAGACATTTCTATTATTAAAAAAAAAAAAAGGATTCATTTCAAAATTTAAGGAGCACATTCTATCAAGTACCATGCTCCCTAAATTCAAAGGAATTATTTGTAAAGTTTAACGTTTCAAGTGAAAATTTCTTTCTTATTAAAAAAAAAAAATTTCAAGTGAACAATATCATCGCTTCTAATCCACAGAGAAACTTCTCGTAATTCATTAATCATCTATAAACAGACCCCTAATCTTTTAATTTGTGGTTTGCTACAATAGTCGAGCTCCAAAGCTCGAGCTGAAAATTTCAATGTGTTTCTTGCATTTTTGTCTATAATTCAAAGTCAGGATACAAAATTGCTAGTTTATCAATCAAACCTAAAAGCTTAAGTTGTTACAAGATGAGCTAGTAATAATGTTATTATGATGATTTATAAGATTGTCCCTTAAAAAACACGTCTCTAAATTATTACTCTAGTTATAATAGTTTCAGGTTTTTCGACATCTAATTAAGTAGTTGTTTCCACAGTTTTATTGTTTATTACGTGCGGGCAAAATTAGGTGTAAAGTCATGTTTTGAATACCTCCTATAATTTTAGTTTCTATAATATTAAAGTCGATAATTTTAATATTATAAAATGACAAAAATATCAACTTTAATATTGTAGTGGGAATAAATATAATGAGGTGTTAAATTTATGACATTCTTGTATATAAACAAATAAAAAAAAAAAAAAAAGTCCAGTACAAACAGTTGAAGAGGAAATCCGAAATATATATAATAAATAAATAAGCCCACCACGTGATGACAAAGTTAAAAAGAACCCTATATTTGTCTTTTAAGCTCTGTCTTTCCCTTGTTTCCCGCCCTCTCTCTCTCCTTTCTCCTACTTTCCTTTCTTTTTCTACTATGGTTATCATGATCTACAAGGAGGCCGTCATATACGCTTCCATCTCTATCACTCTTCTCTCGCCCTATTTCTCCACTATGGCAGCCATGATATGAGGCCGTCGTCATATATGTGTTTTTTCTCTTTGTAGTCTAATGTGTGTGTTTTTTTTTTTTTAAATTTTTTTATTTTAAGTATGGATTTAGATAATTAATTTGTTAGATTATGATAGGTATTCTATTATCGAAGTAATTTGATAGAATACATATCATAGGTAGTTTACGGTCAGAATACTCTAAGGATGTGATTACTAATGAGTAATCTAATTTGGGAAAAAATGAATTAAAATTTTTAATTTAAATTCCGATGTTTACTTTTATATTTAGAAAGTAAATGATGTAAGTCCCACCTAAAAATGAGAAATTAATTTATTTGATAAGGTGGAACTTGTCTTCCACCTATTGTCTAGGAAATTAAATTCCTTCATTTAAAAAATAGAAAGTAACTAACTCTATATCAAATATATTCTTACTCATATTCAATTATTTTCTTTCATTTAAGGATAATTTCATAATTACAGTAATTATACTCCCAATCATTCTACTTTTTTTGAAAGTAAACAATATATTAAGAATTTAGTTCTTCAAGTAAATAAATTTCTGGATAGATTAGTAAATACTTCGATCTTCTATAATTTAATTCATTTTTTTATATAATTAATTTTCTATTTTTAAAATTCCTAATAAGTAAATTTGGCCTTAGGTTATTAGAATTGAAGACAGTCGATCATTTTGTAACTAAAATAGAAAATAATCTGGCAGGTTACAAAGGTAATGTACTAGATTACTCTCCGATCACTGATGTCGGAGCAGCAAACCCTCTTCTCTGGGCTATTTTAAAGCTTTAACTAAGGTAATATAGGGCTAGGAGTTTCTGGGAGTGAGCCCAAGATGTGAGCAAGTTTCCAAAATTTCCCAAACTGGACCACCCAGCGTTTAGAATGGCCAGCCTCTCCATTGTGTATACCAAACCATTCATGGCCTATGGGCTGTCCACGAAACCCACAAACCCTCCCAAACCGTCCCGTCCCGGCCTGCACTTTTAAACGGGTCTATCTTATCATCCGTTTGTTTTGGATGGTTTTCTAGCCACCTACAATCATTTATGGACGGGTGCGAGTTTCATTTTTTATCTTACAAGTTCAACCCACCCACCCGTCACTTTTTTTAATTAATAATAAATATATTTTCCTTTAACAAGAGTATAAAATTATTTGGTAAAGTTACTAGTAGTTTAATTGTTTTTGGATTTTATTATTATTTTTGTTGTTGTTATTGTCGTCGTCGTTGTTATTTAGATATTGTGTTTGCGATTAGAATCGATCTTACTCTTTTTTTTTTTCCGTCTCTCCAAATTTAGCATTATAGCAGGTTTGACAATTGAATTGAAGTTCCAAACTTGTTTCGGTTAAAAAAATCAATAAAAAATAAATAAAAGGAGAATAAAAAAAATTACAAAATTGTTTTCAAAATTCTCTACCCACCCGCTACACCATACACCCCCACCCGCCACCAACCCACCTAACCTGCTTTCATGGTGGGGGGGGGGGGGGTGGTGTTAGTTTAGGATTTTGAAAAAATAATTATCTTCCAACCTACCCATCCACTAAACCCATGCTTGCACATCCCTAATTCATGCTATAGAAAGAACAAAAATCCCACATTTCCTGTAAGAACAAATAAGGTGAATTTCAGTGAATTTACACACGTAGGATGATATACAAAAGGGGAAAAGCACCTGAATGACGTAAATTTAAAGACTACTGCATCGATGTATAACCAAAAAAAAAATATGACACAAAGTTAAACTAAAATTAACTAAAATTTATGTTATGTTGGGGGTCAAGAATGGAGAATTTACATCATGTTGGTCAATAGATGAAAAAAAAGTGATTATTTGAATAATTTTCTCAATGAAAAAAATCCCACATTTCCTGTATGAATAGAGAGATTTGTTTTAATAATATATTAAAGGGTACAATACTACTGCTAAATTTGTTTTAATAATTTTCAACTGTAGAAATGCGAAAATTGCACTATTTGGTGTCTAATTAGTAAGGATGTAAGCTTGAGGATAGCAAACTTTTTTTTTTTCTTTTTCTTTTTTAAATTCAAGGGCTCGTTTAGAGCAACAACTCTGGATAAAATTTTCCAAAAGTTTTTTTAATCTTTTTTTTTAAATAAATCAATTTCATTGTTCACATTTTTAAATGTCTCTTTTTTATTTTTAAAAAGTCAAATTTTAAAACTTTTTTTATTTTAAGTTGAAAAGAGATTATTTTTTTTATAAAAAAAAATTATATAGAATGATGATAAAAATGAAATGATATATCTATATTGCTATTTTTGTTTTCCAAATGCATTTAAAGTTTTTACTCCTTTTAACTTCAAAGGTTCATTTTTAACCAAACCCACAATTTCAAAACACCAACTCTAATTGTCACCACAAATGGCTCCTAAATTGTTTTAAAATCATTTTTTAGTGATGGATAATATCTTAAAGACGTCCCACAAAGGTTTTCCAAAACAAAAAAAAAAATAAATAAATAAAAATAAAAATCTTTCGTTGGATTAAGCTTCCGCTTCACTGAGTATTATTTTAGTACTCTTTTTATAGCCATCTCGAGAGCTTGTTTTGATGTCTTTATTTTGAGGATTAATCCTAAAAATACACGATTTATTATTATTTTAAAATCCTTGTTTTAACATCCTAGTATTTTGTAACGAAGAACTTAGTACTTTATAGACCTTTGAATGAGTATTTTGGTGACAAAATAAAATACTTGGATTTTGATGAGATATTAAGAAAATGTAATATTTTAGGTTTCCGAAGCCTTAAAAAAAAAAAAAAAAAAAACTGACCTTTTGGGAAAACTAAATCGACTTGGCGAAAAATTCCAAATAACTATCAATTCTAATTTCTATCTTTACACCTATATATATACTAGCTAGGATTGTCAAGATCTCCATCAATATGGCCAAATATTTCCTTGTTTCATTGCCTTTACTTTACCTTGATTTAAGTACATTTAGTCCTTGATTTTTTTAATTAAAAAAAAAACATGAAACCCAATAAAAATATGATAGCTAGCTTTTAATCAGTTTGTAATTAAAACAACACACACACACACACATATATGTATATCCATGTATGTGTATGTGTATATAAACAATGGCAAGTGGGACGTGTACATGTAGTCAAATTTGCGGCCGTACAGCACAACAAGTTATAAGAAATGTTTATCAAATGTATGTGAAGTTCGAGATGGGAAATCCCATTAATTGATTACTATACACAAGGATAATACTAGATCTTATATATATATATATATATAGAGAGAGAGAGAGAGAGAGAGAGAGAGAGAGAGAGTAGGACGCATGCAGTAGTCCCGAAAGACAAGTCTTCAATCATTGGCAATAAACTATAGGAAACGGGTTTATCAATGAGGGAACAACAGAATTTCATTGCTTATATGCCTTGTCAACAAGTTAACAGAAAGCCCTTATCCTGTCTCTGAATTAATTCCCGCTTGCATGGAATGGAATTCCAACTTACTAATATATATATATATATATATATATATATGTTATGCATGCAATGGAATCCAACTGTTGTCAACTCTCCATTTCTACATGGTGTATTGTTATTATATGTGTACTTAAAAACATAAAAAGCTAAAGTTAAATCAGGGTTATTTTTTGCTCTTTTAAATTTTTTTTTTTTATAGAAATGATGTAGTATAATTAGGAGGAAGTTAATTCCCAAAATTCACTTTTAGTATTCGGAGTAAATTATTTATTTATACTTTGTTTAGATCACACCCAACTTCAATACAATATAATACGCATTTAGTTCTTTCAAATATTGTATCATTTACCTTTGAAAAATTCACCTTCATTTGAACAGTAAACATGTTTCAAATATAATACAACTCCATTTAAACAATATACCTTCTCATTTTAGTATTATTTACTAATTTCATTTTTCTAGATCAATCATGTCACACACACTTTTTCATCAATATACATTAAAATAACTATTTAAATATATATTTTATTTGAATATAATAATTAAATAAGACATTGAATGCATATTGAAATATATTCGATCGAAGTATTGTTATTGCAAAGTAATATACAACAGTAAACCCGCCGTATATACATATATATATATATATCTCTCCAATTTTATTTAATCTCTCTCTTTTTATGTGGATAAATATAACCTGTTTACCTTGCATCCTTGGGATTTGAAACTTGGAAGAATCTCTTTCCAGTTATTTATAACCAGACCCTTCGAAAGGTCTAATTAATGTGGATGATCACAATTCATTAATTTATTGGGAAATATTAGGTCGGCAACTTATTTAAAAATGATGTGGCAGCAGACTGTATTCGTCTAGAAAATTAGTAATCTTTCTGTTTCTTTTTTTTTTTTTTTTTTTGGGCTAATCAAGTGAAATTTTTATTTATAAGAGGTTGCAACGTCATACTTGTTTGGGTACAATTAATTTCCAGCTTCGATCTCTTTGGGAATGTTTATTAGCGTTTTTTATGGGATTGAGCATGTGATAAGGCTATTTTTCCATGTGATTCTTATTTAAAGCCACACGTGCCCGATGGTCCACTCCCCCCCTCTCTCTTAGAGAAGTACCTGTAAGAGATCTCAATATATATATATATATATATATGGTCTTAATTGTAAACATATTTATTTATTTCTTTATTTTAATTGAAAGTAGTTTTACACTACATGAGTATGTATGTATTGTGTGAGAATCAAGATCTCTTGTTTTGAATTTTCTATTTTATTGACCGTCTACACAATAGTGTTATATCATATATTAACTGAATTTAAATATTTAGATACATAAAATTAACTAAATACTAAAAATTATTAAACAAAATTGATAAATCGTAAAAGTATTATTAAGAGGACAATTATTGAGATAGGAAAATGAGATAACAGATCTGAACTTATTGTTTGAACATGAGAAAAAGCACTAAAATTTGACATAGAATTTGAATTCTTCAATTATGGGAATAATAATACAAGTCTCCAATTACAAAATTCAATGAATAACCATATGTACATGATATGCAAACTCCTCCATACATATATTCTATCATCCCTAATTTTTAAATTTTAGAATCATTTTCATTTTTTTTCTCATAACTTTAAAAATTCTCACTTTATCCCCGAAATCTTTTCTTTTAAGACTTTTCATTAAAAACAAACAAAAAGAATGGAATAAGTGTGGTCATGTGTGGTCTTTTTTTTTTTTTTAATTATTAATCTTTAACATATATGAATCCTAATATAAAGGGTTTAATATGATTAATTCCTTATTTTTCTGTCGATTTTTAATCAAAATTTTAGTCAAAGAAGTTAACTGAGACTAATTCAAAATTCAAAAGATAAACTGGGAGTTTCTAAAATGGAAGGTGAAATGTGAGAATGATCTTAAAGTTCAAAACATAGATGATGATGATGATAACTATTATTATAATTATAATTATAAAGAAATAGTAGCCATGCATATACACATTTATAAACACAAGAAAGTGCATGCATATTACTTGGATCCATATGTGGATTTGAGGTTCACGTCTATATCTACCAAGAATTAATTGCCCATGTTACTTTCTTATAAATAAAAGAACTAAAAAAAATTGCCTATATGACTTATTAGTTATTAGTAGAAAACGATGCATCTTTGAATAATGTATCGGAAATTAGGGAGGAATTTCAAGAGGGAAAATATGCAAGCTAGCTAGATCTCTTCAAATTATATACAAAATTCATCGACCCACATATGTGTAATGATAAGGAAGAGACAGTGTAAAGTTAAGGTCAACTAGATGAGTAACTAATATTCAAAAATAAAAAATAAAAATAACTACATGATCAGTAATTAATTTATAAATAGCAAGCGGACCGGATATTCATTATTTAATTTGAAAAACTTATATTTCCTAATCTTCTAGTAAATGATCGATTAGTATATGTATGCATATTTTTATGGGGTCATACTAATGTTCTACGAATACTAAATTAAATACTAAATATGATGATTATTAAGCTTCATTTTCCGGATAAGAGTTTATGATTATCTTACTAACAAATATGTATTATTAAAAAAAAAGCATTAAAAACTAACAGATATGAATTAAAAACTCCTCTTATGGTTGCTCCGGCTGCTTCTTCTTGATCCCGGCCCCACCTGGCGAACCAAAGAAAAATAGAAATATGTATTTATTAATTTGGGCTAGGATTATTTTAAATAATATTAAAGGATATCGATGATGTTAAATACTACTTATTATAGTAAAATATAATTAGTCTTATGATATGATACTCACAACTAAGGTTCACATTCTATTAACAGTGGTGCCCAACATATTTCTGGATTATTTTGGGTGGAAGTACAAAACTCTAAATAATGGTTTTTAAGAAAGGAGTAATTTTTTTTTTTTTGGAATGTGAGTTGACTAAAAATTTAATTTCCATTTAATAAAATTTGAAAATAGCTTATATTGCTGATCAAGATATCCGAGATATAGCTCTCTCTTTTTGGTTTGTGAATTGAATTGTTTGCAGTTCTTTCAACTTTTTATTTTTTATTTTTTATTTTTACTGATGTTTTTCTCTTAAGAAATTTCGATCTGTACTATTACTCTCAACTGATCAAAATATCATAGCCGATATTGCTGATTTAGACTCTTGGAGGATCGAAGCTTTGGGTTGCACGTTAAAATCAATAATCGTATTATTTACTTAGAAAGAAATTAAAATAGTTTTTTTCATCTTCATAGTAAAAAAATAAAAAAAAAAACAAAAAGAAAGCTAGATATTTTGAAAAGAAATTAAATTAATAAGTAAAGAACCGAAAGACATATCTTACAAGTTTAGGACTTGAAAGGGAAAAGGTTTTAAAATAAGAAAATTTGCATGACTTCTCTTTCGTTGCTTCTTTATTAACGTTGTGTTATTTTTTTCTTCTATTTTTCATAAAATTTTTCTTAAAAGAGAGAAAGAAAATTGAATTATTCGCTTCTTACAGATGAAGATTAATTTTTACACTCGTATTAATTCTGGGGAAACATGAGAGTTTAAGTATGTAGGATAGATTTTGAAACCTGAAATATTTATATTTGAGAAACTTCAATCAAAAGATTACAATTACTATTTATTTATAGCTTTTATTAGAACGTTGTCTAACTAATATTCCAAACACTTCTAAAAACTAGTATCACTTTTAAACACAAAAGCCAAAAAACAGTTTTTGGGGAGCTCTACTAAACAGGCTTATCCATGAAAATTTGGCTGATGTTGCAGTTCTGGATGATTTCAATTTGTTGTTAATTTAATTAAGTTTCCAACTGGTCTTATGTTGCAAGTAAATAATATATATATATATATATGTATATATACCAATCACTAATTAACAAAATTCATATTCATCACTTCAAATTTTTAAAAAATATATCAATTTTCAGTATTTGTCGTAAGATTTTGTCAAAACGTTAGAGAGCATATTATCACGGAATCTAGCTTATCCTTGGGCCATTATCTTTCTAAATAGGAGAGAGAACAATAAATGATTTTCAATCAAAGCTGGAAGCTGGGACTTGGTTGCATTCTGATCAGCTTCAATTACAAGAAAATTAATAAACAACTCAATTACAAGATTTTCGTAATTAATCACTAAACCAAATTTAGCATATCAGAAATGTTAACTAAGAATTTTTTTTTACTCAAACATCACTAATTTAATTAACTTTCCACGACATAATGGTAATTAATTAAGATGCTGTTTTCTCATTGCTTCTTCCCAAAGGGTGTCACTGGGAGCTTGAATTTCTGTCTCTTTGAGATGATGAGAGAATGGCGTCAATAGCTTCCCTCACTTGAGCAATATCCGGAGCTTTTCCGCCTTGAACCGGCCAAAACTCATCGGTTGCCAACACCTAAACCCCGATCGGAAATAATTAAACAAAAAATTAGACATCAAATTGAGGTTCATTTAAAAAAAAAAAAAAAAAAAAAAAACCACTGTGAGTGAGCTTTAGGTAGAAGAAATATATACCTTAACTTGCAACTGAAGAAACTTGACATAACTAATGGCTTTCTCTAACATGGTTACCAAGTCAACCTGCATAAGGCGAAAGCATTAGTAAGCAAAATTGGAGTGCTGAAAGATTAAAAAGAAAAGAAAACTTGATTCAGAAGATCATGAAGGTATGTAGAGACTGTCACACTAACGTATCATGGCAACAAAATATCACCCACCTTCGAGCCATTCGGAACCAATTCTTGAAGTATCTTAAGCCGCTCGCTTATCCTCTCTCGCCGATTCTGAAAGAGTACCGACATATTTATTTCGTTATAAAAAATTCTATTTCTCTAATTTTTACTTAATCTAGTACAAATTAAACATTTTATGTATGATTTGATCACTAAAGACTGAAGCAATCACCTTTGCCGCAATACTTTGCGGGTCCTTGGAGGGAGAGATTGGCTTCTGTACTTTAGGCTTCTTATTGGTGGCATTACTAGTGCATTGCTTCTTTGCAGCTTGCATACTCTTTCCCTGCAAATTATAACAAATTTTCTTACTCGAACCCTAATTTAGCCAATTTCGGTACAATTTAGTCAACAAATAACAGAAATATACCGTGTGAGGACGCTTATTGATGCCGGCGGATTCTTGTGTTCCAGATTCCTCAAAGCAGTCGGTAGTCACAGTCGATTCGGAGTACAACCACGCGTATGATCCATCTGCTGATGGCTGATTTCCCTTGGAAGAGCAATTACTTACTGAGCCATAGTCGGAAGCTGTTTGGAAGCAATTGAAACCGGTGGTGAACCTGGGATTATAATTATTATGCGGCCACTCATAGCTCTGATCCGAGTTACCGTCGTAGAATTCCTCCTTTTGCTCAAAGCTAAGCAGAGACTGGTCACTACTAGTCAAGAAACTGCTGAAGTTTATCACTGATTGTGGTTCCTGTTGAGGCTGCAGATTAATCGTGCCGCCCTTTTCTTCGAAAGGCGGTTTGTGAAAGTCCTCGGCGGAGTAGGGGATCTGCGGCGAGAGAACCGTAGAGCTCATCATCATGCAGGGTTCATGAGGGATTGATCTTTCGTTGGCTAGTGCCATTGAGAAAGAGAAACTCGTTTTAAAAAAAAAAAATAATAAATAGATAAATAAATTTTGAGGTTTTCAAGTAGTACTACTCTTTTAAGGGCAAATGAAAGTGAGCTAGCTCAACCCTATTTGTAGAGGTCCTATATATTGTAATTAACTAAAGAGGGGGCGTATTTTATAATGATTTTTTTTTTTTTTAGTAATGGGCCTGATTGAAATACGTGTATGATCAGTTGTATATACTAGTTTAGAAAGTCTTAATTGTCATGGGAAACAATAAATAAATAAATAGAAAATAATAATAAATTCGAAATTATAGATGTGTATGAACTAGAGATTGAATTGAATATATAAAATAAGTAATTAATTTAGTGAATGCATTGGGATTGTTAGCTGGCAGAAGGGTAAATGAAGGAGAGATGAAAAAGAAGCAAAAGGGTCGCCGCATCTTTCGCAAATCCCACGTCTTTGAGAGATTCTTCTAATATATATTGATCGGAAACAAAATATATACATATATTCAAACATACATATATGTGTAGGTATATAAATAAAAACATTGTCCAACTTTGAGGAAGCTGAAGGACCATTTTATCAGTAGCTTCCTGTGGCGTTCCCTAGTGGTTTGGGCACGTGGAGTCGTCTTTATTTTATAGTATGACTTTCATTCCTTCATGTATGTGCTTGTAAGCTGGCCATCGTCAAACAGCACTTCGACTTCATGGGTACACGCTACTTTGATGGCCACTATACATGCAAGCTGTATATAATATATATATATATATATGTATATGTGTATATATATTAGTTGTTGATACCAGTTGGTGATGGAAAAACTATTTGGATGTAAAAAAAAAATGAAATAGAAAGAGAGTGAAAATCAAAGGATTTGATGTGTAGAAATTACTTTCATTAAGGTTTTATTTACCCTCATTATGAATAGTTTGCTATCGGGTGATGTGAAAAATTACCTCTAAGATACAACAAACCCACGAATTTAATAAGTAGCAATCTTATTAAATTCCAGAACAAGATATGGAACTAACATCAGAAACTAGAGTTTTATTGCTTTTGTTATGTTTGTTCATGAAGAGCTGCAACAAATATAACAGACATACCTTTTAAAATTAAAAGGTGCATTTTTATTCAAAAAACGTATTTGTTTCAACAGACATACCTGTTGGTCATCAGAATTTAATTATGACCGTTAGATTGTAATAATTCAATTAACGGTTTAAATTAAATATGAAATCATTCAAGTCTGACTGTTAGGTCATGCTCGATCAAATCAACAGTTCAGATTTAATATGAAAAAATGCCCTAAATGCCTAATCGCTCTAGTCCTCGCGCACACATATGGTGGTACACAATTATAGTATAATCTCTTATATACACTAATAATCCTTACACATCACTTGTTTCAATTTATATCACTATATTTTTTGTACTTTTTAATATGAGACTTTATTATTTCTACTATCCAATGATAACAGAAGAGATATTATAATCTCTCAAACATTAATTATACACACACATGAATCATGATATTAATGTATGTCTGTATACTGTATTTGGATGTGCAAGTAGGGGTACGGAATATTTCTTTCCGAATTCTCGATTTAAGTTCGAGGTAAAGTGAGAAAAAATAAAAATAAAAATCGGATACACATATATTTGTCTAAAAAAAAATATTGTTGCAATTCGAGGATTTTTAGCATTCTGTCTCATGAACTTCTTAAAGTTTGACTCGTTTCTTTTCCTGAAAGTTTTTCATTCCATAATAGTTACTAAATTTACAAAACAAAACCAAAAAAAAAAAAAAAAAGTGCAATCATCTCCCATGACGACGGAAGTTGGATTCTGAAGAAATAATTAGTTAAAATTTGGAGAAATAATTATATAGCTTTTATTATTACTTATATATGCTCCTTGAACTTCGTACGTGTAGTAGATCAGCACTTCTATCTCTATTGTTGTTGTTGTTGAAATAGCCAAAACCAAAAAAAGTTCAAGAAACCCTTGGTTTTATAACCAAGCAAAAATTAAATTATACACAAATTATTACACAGATATATATATATATATATTCGTATATATATAAATGGAAAGAATAAAAATAGTTGGAAAAATGATGATCAAGAGACTGGATTGCATTTGCTAAGCAGGGAAAAATATTCCTTTAACAAACAAATAAACGTGCTCGGTTCGTTTTATGTATAGCTTGGACTGAGAATATATATATATATATATATATATATATATTCACTCATTCGCTATAGCCAACACTTACAGTTAATCCTTAGCCCCTTTTTCTTTAAAAAAAAAAAAAACTAATAATAACATCGGCTTATTCATGTTATAAACTCTTGTGATCAAGATAAAAGCTAGTTAGTTAGTTTTATTTTATTTAATTTTATCTTTTTTTATTTTTATTTATTTTGAACGTGAAGAATTTAGGTGCATTGCGATATTTAAACTAGTTAGTGTTGAGAATTGAGACAGATGCAAGAAAGGGCAAAAGAGAATCTAGAATGGTCTGGTGTATCACTGACTGGTGTGTAGACAGAACATCAGTGGACTAGTGTGTAGACAACAAGCAGATTAAACGGTGCACAGGCGGAGTACTGTGTAGGCATTAATAGACTTATGGTTCGTTTGAAAAACCATTTCAAACTAAAATTTTTATCTTTTTTTGAAAAAGTTTTTATCTTTTCTGAAAAGTCAACACAAATTTATTAGTAGAACTTAAAATTTTAACTCAAACTCATTCACAAATGGACCCTTATTTTTTCTATTTTTCAGTAAGGAAAGAGTTAATAAAGAATAAGTTACAGGAGAGAGAGTAAGAGAATTCTAGAGAGAGAATTGGGGAATACTAGAGAGAGAAACTGTAGAATTAAGTTTCTTGGGCGTTTTGATTCTTAGAAGTCTTTAGAGGGTGTAATTCTCTGATTAATCTCAATAAAATCTGTTCTTCATTCATTCATCTCAGTTTTAGTGTGTAGTTCTTTGAGTTTGTGGTATCTTGCATAACAAGTTAGGATGGTACTTTCTTAACATTCATACATATTATTTTATCGTTAAGCAAAATTAACAAAATAAAAGAAAATTACAAATCAATTCCAAATTTATTATTATGACCCATCAAAAAACAACCCCCGAGGCAAGAAACAAAAACAATAAGACCATATTAATAATAATTAAGTAATAATTATGTTGTATTTTACGTACTCGTACCACGGTACCTGAGAGACGTTATTTCGTAAACCAAAGTTCGCAGTACAAATGCCATATTTTGATTTCGTCTAATACAATAATTTGGCCACTGTCATCAAGATAATAAATAAATAAATAAATATATTTTTATATAAAAGAATTCACAACTCGGATGAGCCAACTAATAGCAGCACTAATATTTTTATATGTATAGATGGATTAATCAAACGAGAACTAATAATTAATTACAGTTCTGGATCGACATGGAAGTCAACCTGTAATAATAATGTAAATAAATACATAAATATGAATAATATCTTCCACTAAACCCAATGAAGATATATATCGTCAATCATCCACATGATGTTTTATATATTTAGTTTCTGATCAGAAAACTAAAAGGTTGAAAGAACCAAAGTGAAAAGAACCAAAAGCTGGCATTGGAATCAGAGCAAATTCCTTGTCTCAAGGAGAGATTTTTGTTGTTCCTTACCATGAACTTGGAAAATTAAACTCTCTACTCATGAGTACAGGTCATTATCATGTTTGCTAATTATCTTTGCAGTTTGGTCCTCCCTCTTTATTATCTCCAAATTATAGTCATCAATGAGCACCCTAGCTATAGCTGTTTATGGAATCCACCTGGACAGGTTTAATTACTGGTATTACTAAAAACGCTTAATTAATCATTGCTTGTATATATGTCACAGTTCATTACTGGCTTGCATATTCTATTCATTTATTAATTCATTTTTTGTTCTTTTTTTGGTTTGATTGATTGATTAAATTATTTGATTAGATTTTTTTTTTCAATGAGCTTTTAGAGAATGGAATTAGTATATTATAAGATTGTTTAGAGCAAACCAATTGGTTGAGCCGTTGAGCCCTTTAATAGATCCATACTATACCAAGCCCTCCACCATAATATTATTAAAATTAAATATAAAAAAAACAAAAACTTAATTACCAAATATAAAACTTCTTATACCAGGTTTTTAGTGTGCTTAGATGGAGAGATATAAAAACCTCAACCTTATATTTGCTTCGAACTCAATTTGTATGCGGTGAATGAACTCTTTTACATATTTTCTAAGACGAGGAACCAAATAATATGTCAAACATATATATAAGCAGGATTCTATGAGCACCCACTAGAGTATATAGTTTGTTCTATGAGCACCCACTAGCTGTATGTCAACATACAGGACCTTTTTAGCTTGTACACACGGTAGCCATGACGGGGGTCTTCAATGTCTTATTTGGGCCGTTTTGCATTAACTTCTTCATAGAAAATCCAATTTAGGAAGGTGCTCTTTACATCTCACCGAGAAAAATTAAGGGAAAAACTCCTGAATGATACAAATTTAAAAATTATTATACTAATATAAAATAAAAACTAACACTAGATCAATATGATATAATATTAAATTAAAATTAACTAAAATTTGTGTCATGTTGATCAAGAATGAGAAATTTATGTCATATTTGTCACTTAGTGGAAAAAAGATGGTTATTTGTGTAATTTTCTCAAAAAATAATAATAATAAGATTTTGAGCACGCATACTATTTCTAGTAGCAATCGATTCCCTTGCATTTTTGAGCTACAAGCCTAGCCTTATTTCTTCTGACTATCTTTCAATATTTATTATAACTTAATAAAGGAACGTCATTTATCTTTTTATATCCATATTTTGTTTTTATTCACTAAATATATCTTAAATTTTGAAATTTTATATTTTTGTACCATTAGATTACATTTGCTATACAAATCTATACATTTTTTAGGTCAACACGTAATTTTGATCCAAAAATACTCAAAATATCCTTAAAAAGAAGAACTAAAATTTGGTTATTCACCAATTTATACCATATGTGCATTTATTCAAAAAGTATCACTAATACAAAAGTTGGATTACACGACGGTTTTGTGAAACCGTCGTGTAAATGGAGGATTACATGACTGTTGAACTAAAACCGTCGTGTAATCTTAAGATTACACGACGGTCTCAGTCACCGTCGTGTAATCTCATGATTACACAACGGTTCCAAGGAACTGTCGTGTAATACCTTGAGCTCGCAAGGATTACACGACGGTTCCAAGGAACCGTCGTGTAATCATGACTCCGAAATTTTCAAAATTTGAAAATTTTCAAATTTTGAAAAAAAAAAAAGGATTACACGACGGTTATAGAAAACTGTCGTGTAATCCTCTGAAAATTTTTAAAATTTTCAAATTTTCAAAGAAGAGGATTACACGACGGTTTTTGAGAATCGTCGTGTAATCATGAGATTACACAACGGTTCTTTGAAGAACCGTTGTGTAATCTCGAGGATTACATGACGGTTCCTTGTAATCATTACACGACGGTTCCAAGGAATGTCGTGTAATCCTCCGAAATTTTCAAAATTTGAAAATTTTCAAATTTTGAAAAAAAAAAAAGGATTACACGACGGTTTTGAACAAAACTGTCGTGTAATCCTCCAAAAAATTTTCAAAATTTTCAAAGAAGAGGATTACACGACGGTTTCTTGGAACCGTCGTGTAATCCTCTGAAATTTTCAAAATTTGAAATTTTTCAAATTTTGAAAAAAAAAAAAAAGGATTACACGACAGTTTTGAGCAAAACCGTCGTGTAAACCTCAAAATTTTCAAAATTTTTAAATTAAAAAAAAAGGATTACATGACGGCTTTGAGCAAAACCGTCGTGTAATCCTCAAATTACACGACGGTTATAAAAAACCATCGTGTAATCCTCCGAAAATTTTTAAAATTTTCAAATTTCATATTTTGGAATTCGCACGAAAACTCATTACATAAATACTCTTTCCTCTTCATTTATCATCATTTTCATCTTTAACCCTCTAGACAACTCAAACTTTTCGCCTCCCCACCTACTTCGCTCGCTGGACTGTCCCCTTAACTTAAAATCCGGTCACGCCGCCGCTGCCACTTCAAACTTTTCCCAAACCGCCGCCATAGCCCCGATTTTTTCCGCCGCCGCCGTCGCCACCACTTCTCTCTACCGGTGTTCCCATCAAGGCGGTGACTATTTTTCTTTGAAGAAAAGTAAGGTGACTTCCATATTGCTCAATTTCTTGTTTTCTAACAAAACTACGAATATACAATGCTTTAATAACTTGCGTGGAGTGTAATTTGTAGTGTTATTTGAATGTTTTATTTTTCTTTTTTTTATTGTTGCTCTTTGGAGATGAATGTTTTGTGCACGGTGTCAGCACTTTACACATATTTTTATGGAATTTGATTATAGTGTAATGTGTACCATTACACGACGGTTTGGCTCAAAACCGTCGTGTAATTAGCTTGAATTAAAAAAAAATTGGCTTTTTTTTGGCAATGACACATATTACACGACGGTGCCATCGCCAAAAAAAAGCCAAAATTTTTTTTAATTCAAGCTCAATTACACGATGGTTTTTAGAGAACCGTCGTGTAATGTGTCACATTACACGACGGTTCGACCTAGAACCGTCGTGTAATGCGCTATATTACAACATTATACGACGGTTCGTAGAGAACGTTGTGTAATGTCCTATATTACCACATTACACGATGGTTTTCCTTACACGACTCCACGCAAAAAAAAAAAAATTTTTTTTAATTCAAGCTCAATTACACGATGGTTTTAGAGAACCGTCGTGTAATGTGTCACATTACACGACGGTTCGACTAGAACCGTCGTGTAATGCGCTATATTACAACATTATACGACGGTTCGTAGAGAACGTTGTGTAATGTCCTATATTACAATTACACGATGTCGTCTCTTCGACCCACACCTACATATTTAATACCTTCTCTTACGAAAAAACATTACACGACGGTTTGTAGCGAACTGTCGTGTAATGCGTCATATTACAACATTACACAACGGTTCATAGAGAACCGTCGTATAATGTGCCATATTACATGACGGTTCGACCTAGAACCGTCGTGTAATATCTTCACATTACTTTTTAGCACGATGGTGTACCTTATTTCGACGACGGTTTTAACCGTCGTGTAACATTGAGATACCACGACAGTAATATAACCGTCGTGTTATCTATCACGACACTGGATTACACGACGGTTGGGTAACCATCATGTAAACTTTACACGACGGTAAAAACCCGTCGTGTAATCCACAATTTTTACTAGTGTATACTTTACATTTTAAAATCATGTATTTATCTACCATTATATTATTTAATTCACAAATGTATGTACTTTCTCAATTATCTCTTTAATTGGACCTCAAAATGTTGAAAATACCCTTAATTTAAATTTCTTCAATTAATTTTTAAGGCTAATTGTGAGGTATACTTTCAGATCAAATAAGTGTTAATCAAGAAAAACTATAGATTTATATATTAAATATGTTCTATCTTATATTTGTACCTTCAGTCTTGAAAGCATCAGTGTACACATTTTTTTAAAAAACTGTTCCAACTCTTCTTTCATGGCTCCAATCCATGCTTTTTCTTGCAAGGCTTCCATGACATTCATGTTGGTTTTTATATGAAAAATATTTACATAAAATGCAAAGGAGTGGAATTTCTATTTCTTTTGTGAAATCACCAAAAATCGACTTATGATGCTATACAGAATAATCATTCATTAATTATAATAAATCATTATATCCTTTTGACAACAATAATTTACCGTCTCCTTCTTTCTTTCTTTGACCCACAAAAGTCCTTGTTGAACCTGCAAGCTTCTCGTACTTTGAGTCTTCCTTACTATTCACCTTGACGTAATACTTTATTTTAATTGTAAACAACCAATGCACAATATTTATCTCAACCATGCACTGATATTAGTCACATAAAATATATGTGACACGAATATATCACAGTGATATGAAAATATGCCACCTAGGGGAGTGCAGAGAAATTTAATGATAAAGGAAAAAAAAAAAAAAGATTTATCTAACAAGACCACTAAAAATCAATTTATATTGTCATGGTTTTACGGTGATTGGAAAAAATTTTCCAATTCCTTAAGACACAAAACAGCCTCTCATCTCTATATATATAAAGAGCATGAGTGTGGTGCATATACACCTTATTTTGACGATCTTCCACGTGTAATTAAGCTTTTTACCATAAAATTCTCCTATCACGGTCTGTCACTTAGTATGCGTGACATAAATTAAGCTTAAAATTAAACTTAAAGATGATTAATAAGTAGTAACTCGATAATGTTCAATTGTAATCATCATAATAATTGTTGATCTAATCAATGAAATTTTTATGGCCAGCAACTTATGCTTATGAAGCAACTAGCATTTTCTATGCTCATACATATGGATCGAAGAATTTATGGTTTGAGTGTGATTTTACTTATGTATTAATGGGTCCCTTAGTATCACACTTTAGTTGTTATATGGAAATGTAAAGCCTGTTGATTAGTTGCTATCAAGCACTCTCTAATTAATTAAAGCATTTGCGCAATGAAATTACAGTGTTGATTTTTTGACGATAACATCTCATCACAAAATATTCTTTAAAAATAAATTTAATTTGTACATTTATAGTGACTTTTTTTTTTTTTTTTGAAATTACAGAGCTACAGATATATAACGGAGAGATTTTCACCTGGACATAACGTCAGAGAATTGTAACAACTAAATACTTAAGAAGGAACAAGGGCATCTAAATTATGCATCATCAAAAGAAGAAAACCAAATAATATGAAAAGTAGTTTGTGAAGCAAATGAAGACAAAACACTTTTTCATAATTTTATCGAGAGAAAATGAATATAGGCTGTATCTAACCAGACATTTTCTTATTATTAACAAACACGGCAAAACAGTTATTTTCAGATAAAACCAACGAAAAAATGGATTTGAAACCTTTCATGACTTCAGCAGACGTATCCCACAAGTATATATCCAGTACGCCAACGGTTAATAATATATGGATTTCTTAATATGAACGTTATATATGTGAATACCACTATATCTGCCCACAGCTTGTTTATTAAATCTTGTGAAAATACTCTCTTTCTGTTAAACATTCTTTCCTTTTCGTTATGTTTGTTACACTGTATTTTTGTTCTTTCGTTTACATTTATGCTTAAAAGGAGGAAGAGTGTCCCCATATAATATATAAAAATAAAATGATGAGTGTGATATTAGTATAAGTTTTGTGAATGCATAGATCCATTCAAAATGCCCTCATTGTTGAAAATGTTCCTTCTGTGCATTTCTGTTTGTAATCGTAATAGCATTGTTCAAAATGTACATTCCATCTATTTCTATATGTATTTTTAATGAATGTGACAGTAACTTTAATTTTAAAATGTCTATCGGATTAATATTCGTATGTTAATTTATCTATTGACTTTTTTAAAAAGTGATTATTAAACCCCCTCTTAACTAAAATTATTGAAAACACCATGATTTTGTCGAAATTATATACAAAATTAACTAAAATTTAATTCCAAGATAATAACAAGAGGTAATTGTCATTCTTTTAAAAGTTCAAGGAATAGAGCTAGGACAAGAATTAAAGACTAAAGGCCAAACTAGGAAAAGGTCCACCTCTTAATTTATATATATATATATATATATATATGTACATTTTGACATATATATATATATTTGGCATCATTGCCCCTTGAATTTTTTGTGGTGTGGCAAATCAATCTCTTCAAAAAAGGAATTTCTATATTTAGTGGTGAAAGTACTTTTCACCATTATTAGTAATTAAAAGTGTTTTTAACAGTCTAATTAATTTTTTAATTATCTGATTTATGATTGCAAACTGTTTTTTATCACGTGCTAGAGATTTATAATATAGACATTTGTATATCATATTTTTAAAAAGTTAATTTCAATAGTTAAAACAAACCGTTCCCATCATACTTAAAAAAAAAAAAAAAAAAAAAAAAAGGAAATGGGTAAATATCAATGAAAAGCCCAACAGAGCAAACCCCTCATTAGCAATCTTCCGGTGGTGAATCAGATCTCAATGTTTAAAGAGAGAAAAATGCGTCCTAAAGAGAGAGGTTGAGAGGACAGATAGAGTGATTTTTATTTTTTATTTTTCACAAATGTGATTGTGAATTCTTCTTCCATTCTTCCAAAAAAAAAAAAAAAAAAATTCTTCCATTCAATATGCCATCTCTGTACCATTTTCTCTCTCTACTCCTTTCCAGCTGTAGCGAGATGTCAAAATTTTAGCAGTGGAACATCCACGATATCTGCAGGACAGCAGATCTAAACTCCCTCAAAACATTACCTTCCCACATGTCATTATCACTTCGACAAACCATGAGCTTTTTTTTTTCTGTTTTTTCGACATCCTCGTACGTACATTTTCATCTTTACTGTGTTTGCAAGAGCACTCCTCGGCCCATCTTGAACATTGCATGCGGTGTTTGTTTAGCTTTGCTATTTTGATTCAACTTTATTATCAATCAGTTCTCTTGTCGTTGGCGTAACATCTGCGCAAGTGGATATAAAAGGACAAAGGCCTTTATATAATTGTTTTTAATTCACCAAAAAAAAATATATACATATATAATTGATTTTATTTTCATCAACTGCATTGCCCACCGATCAAATCGGTTTTCTTTTCTCATTATCTCCTCTGCTTTTCATTTCTTTTCGCAGTCGCTTCTACTTCCTATCATATCTTCATATTTTAAAAAGCAACAAAACATAGTCCACCATATGTGATAAACCGAAATCCACTTTTTTATTTTTTTTAAAACACACTACGTAAACTTTTTTTTTTTTTTTTTTAATTTAATACAGTGTACTAAACGAGAATTTAAGCTCTTCGCACTAGGACTAACTAATGCTTAAGTGAAAGGAGAGATTCAAGATATTAAATTTGTTTTGCTTCCTATTATATTTTAAAAAGCAGAAAAACACATAATCTACTATACGTAAGTAACAAATTTTAGTTTCTTCTACCAGGACTAGCTCAACAATGAGAAGAGGGTTCAAAATCTTAGGTCCAAAGTTCGAAATTTGGAACGTGTTTTTTTGAATTAATAAAACGAGTGTACTAATTAATTGTGATTGCTTGTCATTTTCATTATTATTGAATTAGTACCCTACTTTGCCATGAGGCGTTTCTAATACGTGAAAGTGAAGGAGTGCCACCCCCATAAGCTTTCCTTATATATAGAAGACAAAACCATAATCACCCAACACTTCAACTCATAACCGCATCAAAAACAGGCAAAATCTCTATAGATGGCAAAAACGCTAAACTTCCGAGTTCAAGTCAGTTCCCCGGAGCTAATCCGACCGGCGAAACGAACTCCGACCGAAACCCTATATTTGTCAAACATAGATGACCAAAGTGGCCTAAGAAACCACATACCTTTTGTCCATTTCTATCCCCCAAGCACAGCCACGCAAGGACGTGGTGAGGACCCGGCTGTGCTTATAAAACGGGCTTTGTCTAAGGTTCTTGTTCACTACTATCCCGTGGCCGGGCGACTCCGGCACGCGGATAACGGTAAGCTTGTCGTGGAATGCAATGGTGAAGGAGTGATCTTCCGAGAGGCCAATGCTGAGGTCAAGTTAGGTGAGCTGCGGGAAGTTGAAGGAGGGCTGAGGCCACCTTTTCCTGAGTGGGGTAACCTGCTGGTTGACGACATCTGGGGCAGTAACCTCATCACAGATTCCCCCTTGCTTCGCTTGCAGGTTTGAAACACCATAATGTTATGTTGTCATCAGTGATAAAACTAACACACATCATTACAGAGCCCAAAAAAAAAAAAAAACAAACAAACAAACAAAACAAACGAACAAATAAACAAACTATTGTATATCATGAACCGTTTTTGTAGACTAAATAATTTATAAAATTAAAAGTTTCGTGAGCAGTTCTATGTCTGTTAACCCCGAATTACTTTGATAGCTTGTTAATCTTGCTAACATTCAAAAGTTAGGGGTTATTATACCATTTTTAAAATCAGGAGGCAAGATTAACAAGTTATGAAAGTTCAAGGGCATTTTTAAAATTTGTCCTCATAAAGGTCCAAATGATGGTGCTAGTGTTGTTGTGCAAGATATTAATTTATTTTTCTCACCAAAAGACATCAATTTACATGGAACTGTGACTATAAATAAAAAAAAATTAAATAATAATAATAACAACAACGTTTGTTTTTGAATTATAAATATTTTGACATTTTGATCTCTGGATTTTTTAATTTTGATTTTAATTTATTTGCATGTATATCCTCTGAATTTTTTGCATTTGGCAAATCAGTCCCTAAAGTCAAAATCTTGACAATTGACCTTTGAAACTTTCAAATCCGCTGCAATTTACCTCCAGTTGGAAATGATGTAAAACTTTTTAAATAAGGTTTTCTCACACGTGAGCCACAATTAAGGGCCACTGACAGGGTCTTTTTTACTCGAATTGGATTCCATATGAGCAAAAGGTCCCTCACTTGTAGTGGTTGGCTATCCTTGGATCCATAATGAAATGAAGGAGTTTTGTTTATATAAAGTCCAATTCGAAGAAAAGGTAGCCCTTAATAGTGGCTCATGCACGAGTTACCTGTAAGAAACAGTTAAAAATTTAACCTCGTCACCAAGTTTGGGTAAATTGCAATAGATTTAGAAATTTTAGAAATTTTAGAGGTCAATTATCAAAAATTTTAGTTTAGGAACCGATTTACCAAATGCGAGAAGTTTAGGTGACAGTCATACACAAAAAAACAAAACAAAACAAAAAAACAAAAAAAAAAAAAAAATCGTTGGTAAATTACTCTCCAATTGTATATTTTAGCAACTTGAGTCATTGTCCTCGACAATCAACATTGAAATTGATGAACGATCCTTATCAGATTACAAATGAAATTTTTAGAACATTTTGCATTTATTTTAACTATTTTTGTGAAATTTAATATTATCCATGATAGGCATATGATAATATTATATATTTTAGAAATTGTTTGTCAAATCTAAATCAAGTAATAAAATTAACAAATAAAACTAAAGTTCTAAAAATAATCTGTAAAAATTAAAAATTCGGAAACTAAAATATTATTGTGTTCAAAGTTAACATACTTAATGATGGAAAAAAATAAAAAGGGTAAGAAACTACACAATTATTTCTCAACGCTGACAATAATAAAACGCTATATGCATGATGATCCTATGGTGGAATCATTAGAATTTATATTTCCCATTACTAATCCAATGCCCATGATGAATGGCCTTTTACTAATTTTTCTTTTTCTTTTTCTTTTCCTGTGATATAAGATGCGCTACTATTTTTACCAGCGTAACAGCTAGAGTCACATTTTTTTTTTAAGAGGCAAAAAAAAATCGATATACTCAGGAATTCAGGATACATATTTAGCATTTTTGGCCTATCAAACATCTATCAGTCTCGGTTAATTGCAATATGTATGTCTGCAGGTAACAAGGCTTCCCTGCGGAGGCTTTGTCCTGGCTTACACATTCAACCATTGCATTTGTGATGCTTATGGTGCATACTTGTTCATGCAAGCTTTGTCCGAGTTCTGTAGAGATCCTACCATAGACTCTCCCTCCTCGTTACCGTCTTGGGGACGAGAGATTCTAAAACCCCGCTTGCCTACCACCGTTTCCTACCCTCATCCCGAATACGACACCACTCACACTCCCACCGAAACTTTCCCTGAGGCACATTTCAAACACCTTGCTCAAACATCCGTTTTCCTCTCGCGCGGCGATATATCACTCCTGAAAAACCAATTCCCCGGCAACAAAGTCCCTACCTTCGATGTCGTCGCCGCCTGCTTATGGCGAGCAAGGACTCGAACCCTTCTTGGTCCCAGTTCCACAACGAGACTTCTCTTCCCAATCGACACCCGTGCGCGGTACAAGCCATCTCTTCCAAAGGGTTACTATGGGAGCGCCGTGGTGTTTCCCTGTGCCATCACACAGGCTGCCAAACTCGTCGAGAAACCACTGCCTTATGCCGCAAGTTTGATCTCAGCAGTGAAAAAGGGCGTCTCCGGGGACGAGTACCGGGCTTCTGTTCTGGATTTCATCGAGGCTAATGGGCGCAGAGGGTTCTGTTCGGAAGGGGCGTTTGTTGTTTCAGACATGACTCGTTTAGGATTCACCAATGTGGACTTTGGTTGGGGAAAAGCTGTATATGGAGGACCAGCAAGAGCCGGAACTGGGTTGGTTCCTGGAATGGTGACTTCTCTTATCACTCACAAGAATGAGGAAGGCGTTGAGGGAGTTTTGGCTCTGGTTTCGCTGCCTGCAGAATCACTGGACAAGTTCCACAAGGAGATAAGGAAAGAAGTTGAAGTTGATTTTGTTGTTCCTTCCCTCCTTATTTCTGCACTTTGACTGCAATACATACGCCTATGTCATACTTAAAATTGAAAACCAAGCGAGGAATAAAACTTTTGTTGTAAAGAAATAAAAGGTTACTATTAAGTACTTTTCCATAACTTCATTAAAAACTAAAAAAATTTTGTTGTATTACAGTCACCTCTTGTATGCGTTTTTTCCCCTTTAGATAGTCACTATACTTGTAATAAGATCAGGTGTGAAATCATCGCTACTTATAAAGCAATTACTTTTGTTCTCATAATTTTCTCGAATATGACATTCAAATGATTCCACATCTACTGAAGTTGCTAGCCATAGATACACATGAGACTATTTTAGCAAGAAACATATACTAGTAATCGGCAAACTTCCAAGTATAATCCAGTTGGGCAACTTTGCTGCAAATTACTAGTCAAGACAACAATTACATACATCTGGGGATGGAACGATTTCCGATTTATCTGATCTCACAAGGCCGCCACAATTCAAAAATGGATGATGAAAAGGAAGACGACGCAGCCGATAAGGTTGAGAATCCAATATCCAGTCTCACAAAAGGAGGGTTCAATCTACAACAAAAACTCACTACAAAGCTGATCCACGCCTAATGCTGCCGACACCATATTTACAGTGGCTCTCGTCAATGAGCCACTGAGCAAGGCGGAGCTCGGTTTACAGGCTCGGTGGTCATCGCAACCTGCAAAATTTAATCGCCGACTTAACAACTTCAACTCTCCAAAATTACATACATAAGGGTGGTGTGTAACCAAGAAACAAGCAATGTGGAAAACAAGCTTAACTCACATTAAAACCTTTCCCACGGTACGCTGAAAGTCAAATTTCCCAGGCACTTCGAAACTGGGGCAGCAAGGCGGTTAAGGAGAGACATTGATCAAGCAACCGACAGACACGCACGCACACACTGAGAATACTAGATACTGAAAGCGAAACCAAGCAGCAAATTAAACAGCTAACCATGCAGTTGAATCATTTCATACTCTGCTAGAAGATGACCGGTTTGAGAATGCTAGATTGTGTAACATGAAGTCGATTGTTCTTGGAAGGCAACCTATTTACATTAGTGAAGCGGCCGGATGGATAAGAGAATTCAACCTACGAGCATGGAAGAGTAGATTTCGAAGAAAAACAAACAATAGCACCGAAAAATTGAAGAAATCAGCCAACTTTATAAATTAAAATTGAGGCAGATATAACGAGGCCTAGACAGCAGTGTTTCAAGAGACAGTTCACTCTCGCTGCTTCAAATCGCAAGACTAGACGCAACCAATTACATCTTATTGCACCTCATATAGGTATATCTAACCGGAGGCCTATCAAAATATCTCTACTGCTTCCCAAGCACTGACTTTCAAACCTTATCAATGGAGGGGAAAAAAAAAATCCATATCAAAAGCGATGTGACTCCCTTTCCTGCCAAAGAACAGGATCGTCGTGAACAGAACTCAGCTTGTGTTTGCGACATCGGTTTGGAATATAATTTTTAGGATAAAGTTAGTTGACTTTTCAAAAACTAGTTAACTTTTAGAAAGCAGACCAAACTTAAATGAAAATTTTAAGTTTGGGCCTGAGAACCAAACGGACCCTTAAAGTTAAAATAACAAACTGTTACCTTGTTAATGTCAGAAGAAGAAGAAGAAGAGTTATCTTTACGTATCAAATATCTGTCTCTGTAAGCTTAGGAAATCAGTAATGTATCAAGTGACACCCACTAAAGGTTCCTATTCACACATACAGTTTCTTATGTAATTTTTTGTTATAGAAAAAAAGGCCCTCGCTTTATGATATTTGCTCGACAATAGGACTCAAACAGCAGATCGTGTCCCGAGTTTGACTTTTAAATCTGCCTAGAAATTATTAGCACACTTAAGAGAATTAATAGTACTATTTTTGCTATTTGTCCCTCTCTGGGACGAACAGCATGTGGTCATTAATAATTGGAAAAATATCCAAAATAACCTTTATATTTAGCTTAGATACCATTTTTACCTATCTTACTATACAAACATCCAAACACTTTTTATTTTGTAAAATCCATCGTAAAATATCTCTTGAAACGATAAAGTTTTTGAAAATATAAAGTTCAACCTCCTCAACCTATATTAAATATAATTTAAAACATTAACTAAATAAAAATATTGAACAAAATAAATCTTAAAACTAAATGATTGAAATATTTATTCGATCATTTTAAAATTTAATTCTTTGTTTTATTGTTTTTTGGATAAAAGATTTATTTATTTTTTTAGTTTAAGTCATATTAAAAATAATAGTTGATATAGATTAGGAAGGGTAGTCTTCATATTTTTTTAAAATTTAATATCTGAGGGATAGTTTGTAAGGAGAAATTAGATAGAGTTAGTACGGTTTTTTGACATTTATTTAAAGAATGGCTGAACCATTTCTTAAAAGAAAATGATTAGTGGTCATTAAAAAGTTAGTTGATCCATCTAATCAATCAGTGATCATTCACTGGTAGAAAAACATATTGATATTGATGATCATCCATCAAATAGTAATTATTGATTGATCATTAAAAGTAAATTGATCATTTTTCTAATTTAATTTAACCTAAGACATTAAAAAAAAAGTATTTGAATGATACAAATTTAAAGATCATTGCATAAACATGACATAAAAAATAAACATTAGACAAACATAACACAAAATTAAACTAAAATTAATTAAAATTTATGTCATGTTAATTAAAAATATGAAATTTGTGTCATGTTGGTTAATAGATGAAAAAAAATGTGGTTATTTGATAATTTTCTCTTAAAAAAAAAGTTTTAAAAAGATCAGTTTTTGACATATCCTTATTTTGTCTCATTTCACAATCATATGGAACGTTTTAGATATTTCTTTTATAATAAAAAGAGTAAAAGTAATATTTTGGCTAAATACATACGGTGTTTTGAATATTTTTCTTATATTATCAGACGATTATGGTGGAGAGAATTCGTCAAGGTTGACTTTGTGAGAGTAACGTTCTCACAAATAGCCTTCAATAATTCATATATATAAACCAAAAAATGTAAGAAGTAGAAATATATTTATACATATTTATCGACGTAATGAAAAGCTTTTTCTTGTAATAAGTTTGATCAGAGGCTTATTAATTACGTCACAGCTTATTAGTAACGTAGTAACGTTACATATTAATAAATATACTAAAGGAAACCCAAAATTCACTATTTCTTCTACAGTAACGTACAGTGATGTACAGTGATTTTTGTTTTTTCTCTCTCTGATTTTGCTTCATTAGCTACAGTGATGCACAGTACTCAACAGTGTTTTGGCTACAATGAATGAACAGTACATGAACAGTGAATAAACAGTAATAAACAGTATTTTTACCTTTTTCTATAGTATAATGACTTTTTTACCCTTCATTACTAACTATTTTTTTCCTCTGCTACAGTAATATGCCGGTTTTACCCTTTATTTTTTTTTATCAATTGACAATTTTATCCTTGACTTTTAGTTACTTTTACTACTTGATACGGTATTGGAACAACTTTGTCCTTCTAAAATTATTAATTGACGATTTTACCCTTCGTTTGTAGTTACTTTTTTTCTTTGCTATAGTGTTATCCCTGTTTTACCACTCTTTTTTTAGTTGCTTTTCTTTTTCCTACAGTGTGTTATCAGTTTTATCCCTATTTAGAGTTTGTTTTTTTCCTTGATATTGTTTTTGTCATTTTTTTTTCCGCTAAATTTTAGACATTAGATTCCGATCTATTGTTATATTGTGTTTTTCTCGCTATGTCTTTTTTTTTTTAATTTTTAAACGATTTTTTACTTTAAATTTTTTATCTATATTTCAGATTTTTTTTTTGGGTTTTTTTTGTCTTTTTTGTTCCTTTTTTTCTATTTTTTAAACACTTTTTTTTTAAGATTCGACATGCATTTTTTTGTGTGTCTTTTTTGTTTATTTTGTTTTATATTTAAAAAATCCTTTTTTTTAATGTTTTTATATGTATATAACCTGACAAAAATTTATTTTTTTGTTTTTTTGTTTTTTTTAATCAGTAAAAAAGAGAACAAAATAAGATATATATTTTATTTTATTATAATTTTTTTTTGTTAGAGTTAGTTTTTTCCGGTTCTTTTGAATATAAAGATTTTTGTGTTTTTTTTGTTTTTTGTTTTATTTTTGTTTTAATTTTTTTTCTTTAAATGAGTATGACTGCTAAATTTTTTTTTTTTTTTGCTTTTGTTTTCGTTTTTATTATTATTAATACTATTCACTATTAGGGGAGATTTTGAGAAGAATATACTTATTATAATTATAATATTTATTTTCACAAATTGTTTTTATTATATAATACTCAATTTTTTTTATTTATTTTTTCTTCTTTCTCCGTGCAAGGCACGGGTATTAAACTCGTAAATTATCTAAAGTATACATTGTGCTAGCTTTTAATTTTTAATTTCTCCCCCTGCTTCCTTTTTTTTGTTTTTTCAAAGCAGAATATAAGATAGCTCTATTTTTGCGTTGAATTTAATTTGTGATAACGTAAGAACTTTTATCTGCATCTGATACTATGCTTCAACCAGGAAATTGAAATGGATATATAAATTAATAAAAAAATGTTTGAAGCTATTATTATTTGAAAGTGAGTCCTATATACGAGTCTTACACATGAAACTTCTTTTGTATATACAAACCCAAAAATGTAAGAAACAGAAATATAATACACATATTTATCGACGTAGTCAAAAGCCTTTTCTTGTAATAAGTTTAGTCAGTGACTTAACACGTTAGTAACGTTACATATAAATTATCTAAATTTTATATATGTATATATATAGTACGCTAGCTATAAATTTTTAATTTCTCGCCCTGCTTCCATTAGTTTTTCTTAAAGCCTAAACATAAGATAGCACTATTTTACGTCGATTTTTTTTTTTTTTTTTTTTTTGTTTGGAACTGGATATATAACCACATCAAAAACAGGCAAAAATCTCCATAGATGGGAAAAATGCTAAACTTCCCAGTCCAATTCAGTTCCCCGGAGCTAATCCGACCGGCAAAACAAACTCTGACCGAAACCCTATATTTGTCAAACATAGATGACCAAAATGGCCAAAGAAGCCACATACCTTTTGTCCATTTCTATCCCCCAAGCACAGCCATTCAAGGACGTGGTCAGAACCCGGTTGTGCTTATAAAACAGGCCTTGTCTAGGGTTCTTGTTCGCTAGTACTATGCCCTGGCCGGCTGACTCCGGCACGTGAATAACGGTAAGCTTGTCATGGAATGCAACGGTGAAGGAGTGATCTTCCGTGAGGCTGATATCGATGTCAAGTTAGGTGGGCTTCGTGAAGCTGAAGGAGGGCTGAGGCCACCTTTTCCTCTCGGGGTAACCTGCTGGTTGACATCATTTGGGGCTCCAACCTCATCACAGATTCGCCCTTGTGGTTCGAAATTTCAGTCTCTTCTTTTAAATGAGCTCACACGTAAAGTGTAAGAGGGTGTTTCCGTCAAAATTTCAATAGCCGTTATTGATTTGTGTAGACTGTGTAACACTTTGTTAAATCTAAAAATTTATTTTATAAAATCAAAAGTTCATGAAGTAATTAAGTTGTCAAATCATGGACTCTTTTTGTTTTTTAAAGGTGAAATGATGGTGATAGTGTTATAGTACAAGGCATTAATTTACTTTTCTAACTAGACATTAATTTACTTAGAACTATGATAATGAAAATTAAAAAAATTTAAAAAAATTATTAACATTGTTAGTCCATAAATTATGAACATTGTGATATTTTGGTTTATCAACTTTTAATTTTAGTAAAGACTTGTTTGCATATATGTCCCTTGAATTTTTCATATTTGGTAAATCAATTCCTGAATTAAAAATCTTGACAAGTGAACCCTCAAGTGTCAAAATCTGTTACAATTTACCTGCAATTGAAAATGATGTTTAATATTTATTTTATAATTTTCTAGCATGTAACTCAACATGACCCACTATTACGAGCTACCAATCTTGTCTTTTTTGTATGAATAGACTTCATGTGAACAAAACTCCCTCACTTATAGGGGTTGATTACCCTTGGATTCACCATGAAATTGAAGAGAGGGAGTTTTATTTATATGGAGTCCAATCTGCACAAAAGATAGCTTAACAATAGTTCACGTGCAAGTCACATCCAAGAAATCACTCAAAAATTTAACCTCATGACCAATTTGGAGTAAATTGCAATGAATTTTAAAGTTTGGGAGGTCTACTCTCAAGATTTTTAGTTTATGGACGGATTGGACAAATGCGAGAAGTTTAATAGAGATAACCAAATCCCTATCGTATAATAATTGAATTTTTTGGACACAAGTAGTTACCTTATATGCAAAATGTTTTAGTTTTTTCGGTTTTTAACAACAATAAAGAAAACAATTTGGATATAATATAAATATTCTTGTGAACTTTAAATTTTCGCACTTTAGGCATATGATAATCTCTTCTAAATTTTAGAAATTGTTTATAAATTTAGTGTCACGTACAAAAACAAAGTAGTAAGTTTTAGTAATCTATCAAAATTTTAATTTTAAGTATTAAAAAACCACAGTACTCATAACATTACGGACTAACGCATTTATTTTTGTTTAAAAGAAAAAAAAAAAGTAAGAAACTACACAATTATTCGTTAGTGCTGACATATTAAGTTTATATATGCGTGATGATCGTATGGTGGCCATCAATAGAATTTATCTTTCACCTTTCAAATTCACTAACCATGCCCTGCGCATTTCTTACTTTTTCTTGAGATGATGAATGGCCAATGTTCTTATCAAAGTGTAATTAATTTATTATTATTTTTTAATTAATAAATAAATAATATTATTTTTTAATATATATATATATATATATATATTGGTTTGATCAGTTTGGATATATAGCTTTTTGGCCAATCAAACATCTTTCAGTCTCGGTCGATTTTAATATATGTGCAGGCAACAAGGCTTGCCTGCGGAGGCTTTGTCTTGGTTTACACGTTCAACCATAACATATGCGATGCTTATGGTGCGTACTTGTTCATGAATGCTTTGTCCGAATTCTACAGAGATCCTACCATAGCCTCTCCCTCCTCGTTACCGTCTTCGGGACGAGAGATTCTAAAACCCCAATTGCCTCCCACCGTTTCCTACCCTCATCCCGAATACGATGCCACTCACAATCCCACAAACACTTTCACTGAGGCACAATTCAAACACCTTGCTCAAACATCCGTTTTCCTATCACGTGCCGATATATCACTCCTGAAAAACCAATTCCCCAGCAACAAAGTCCCTACTTTCGATGTCGTCGCTGCCTGCTTATGGCGAGCAAGAACTCAAACCCTTCTCAGTCCCAGTTCCACTGCGAGACTTCACTTCCCAATCGACACCCATATGCGGTACAAGCCATCTCTTCCAAAGGGTTATGGGAGCGCTGTGGTTTATCCCTGTGCCATTACACATGCTGCCAAAATTATTGAGAAACCACTGCCTTATGCTGCAAGTTTGATCTCAGCAGTGAAAAAGGGTGTCTCCGGGGATGAGTACCAAGCTTCTGTTCTGGATTTCATCGAGGCTAATGGGTGCAGACGGTTTCTGTTCTGAAGGGGCAATTGCTGTTTCAGACATGACTCGCTTGGGATTCACCAACGTGGATTTTGGTTGGGGCAAAGCTGTCTATGGAGGACCAGTAAGAGCTGGAGCCGGTTTGGTTCCGGGAATGGTGACTTCTCCTATCACACGCAAGAACGAGGACGGCGTTGAGGAGCTTTGGCTTTGGCTTCTTTGATTCCACACGCAGAATCACAGAATCACTGAAAGAAGTTGAAGTTGATTTTGTTGTTCCTTCCAAACGCATTCCTGCACTTTGACTGCAATACATACGCCCAAGTCACACTCGAAATGAAAATCACGCGAGGAATAAAACTTGTCATAAAAATAATAAGTGGCATTAAGTACTGTTCTATGACTTCATTAAAAAATAAAACAAAATAATCTTCTTGTCTTATGATCACTTTTTGTATTTTTTTTTTTTAACTTCTAGATCGAGTCACTAAGCTTGTCGTTTTATGCATAATTTTTAATAGATTTTTTTTTTTTTAAAGTTAAAAATGAAAGTCAGGTGTGGAATTACCATTACTTGTAAAGCAATGACTTCTGTTTTCAAAATTTTCTCGATTACGACACTCAAGTGATTCCACATCTACTGAGGTTGGTAATTAGAGATGCTCATGAGATTATTTTAGCAAGAAACTAATACTAGTTAGCAGCAAACTACAAGTATAATCCTGTTGGTGAGCTGAGAACTACAAATTAAGAATCAAGGAAAATAAACGTCAGACAACAAGTATGTACATCTGAAGATGGAACCACTGTCTGGTTTCAAAAGGCTGCCATGATTCAAAAATGGATGATGAAAAGGAAGACGACGCAGCCGACAAAGTTGAGAATCCAATAGCTGGTCTCACAAAAGAAGGGTTCAATCTTCAACAAAAACTCACTACAAATCTGATCCATGCCTAATGCTGCCGATATAATGTTTACAATGGTTCTCGTCAGTCATCACTGAGCCACCGAGCAAGGCGGAGCTTGGTTTACAGGCACGGTGGTCATCGGCAACCTGCAAAATTTAATCACCAACTCAACTTCTTCAATCTTGCATCATTACATTCATAAGGGTATGTGTATCCAAGAAAAAAAAATTATGGAAAACGAGTATAGTTCACATTAAAGCATTTCCCAAGGTACGCTGAAAGTCAAATTTCCCAGGCATTTGGAAACTGGGGCAGCCAGGCGGTGAAGGAGGGACAGTGATCAAGCAACCGACAGACAGAGAGAGAGAGAGAGAAAGAGAACACAAGGCACTGAAAGCAAAACCAACCAGTAAATTAAACAGTAAACCATGAAGTTGAATCATTCCGTACTCACACTAGAAGCTGACCGATATGAGAACATCGAAGTAATTAATGGCTAGAACCCATTGTGCTAGATTACGTAACATGAAGTTGATCGTTCTTGGTTATGACGAATTCCCCCAAAGATAAACACCCAATGACTCAGCAGATCCACCCATCTGTACAACCTATTCACATTAGTGAAGCGGCTGGAAGGCTAAGGGAAGTCAACCTACGAGCACGGAAGAGTAGAATTCAAAGAAAAACAAACAATCGCACAGAAAAATTGAAGAAATCAATCAACTTTATAAATGAAAATTAAGGCAGATATATGAGCCCTAGACAGCAGTGCTTCGAGAGACTGTTCACTCTCCCTGCTCCAAATCCCAAGACTTTACCCAACCAATCCAACCAAACCTCCCTCACTCTGTTCTTCACCCTTTTGTACCCCTTCTATTACAAACACCAAGCACTAACTTCTTAAGTCATTGCTAACCGCCTAACTTCAGTCACTAACTTTCCCACACTCAACACATTCCATCCTATTGTGCCTCACATACGTATATCTAACTAGAGACCTATCAAAATATCTCTATTCCCAAGCACTAACTTTCAAACCATATCAAGGAGATAACAGCAATTTCCCCCAATGAAAGATATGTTCTTAATTAAATTAGGCGTTCCCTATATCACATTGGCATTGATCTAGAACAATGCTACACGGAGATAAGAAGGCTAACAAGAATGGTATCTTTATATCTCTCCATGGCCCACTGGCCGTGAGACAGTTCAACAACATATATCCTAGACCCAAAAAAAAAAAAAAAACCCTGACAGAAAGATATCAAGGAACAAGTGAAGTCTGCAACCTTAGTTAGACTCAAGAACAGAAACTATTATCCAACTTAAATAATCTCATTAGCTAAGTATAACAGTTCACTCATAAATTATGTTCTTGTGTACACATTAACAAAAAACTCTAGGAAAATGAATCCAATTAAACCATCCTGTCTAAATTCATTTGTCGGCGTGTCATTTCAAATACTAGGTGGTCCATTAACATGTTCATTTCAAATTTGCGTAGTTTGGTTACATTGAGTTTCAATAATCCCAACACAGAATGCATCACCTGCTGACCTGGTGCAATGATAAAAAAGGAATAATTACTGTTAAAGTACATATAGCATCACAGATCACGCGGCATATTGATTTAGACCTTAAGCATTGCTTGACGGTTAAAGTCGAATACTAGCTATACGTCATATCTATTCATAGCCATATTCCCAAATAAGAATTTGTGTTGAGAACCTTCCAAAAAGAGATCAATCACAAAACACATATACAAACGCATAAAAGATAAAAGTTCAGGGAAAAACTGATTGTATTTTTCATATATATTGAATGATACATTACAGTATATATATATACAATTGTCGGTCTCCATAAGAGGAAGGCCATAAATTATATCCCTAAAAACTGCTATACAGCTATACAGCAACTTCCCAAAAAACAATCCGGAAACAATCAACCAAACTATATATGGAAATATGAATATCCGGTAACAAACCGAATATTCCCACACTCCCCCTCAAGCTGGAATATAAATATTTGTCATTCCTAGCTTGTTCACCAGGTCTTCGAAATTCGGTATGTGGAGGCTTTTTGTTAGGATGTCGGCAGTCTTTCCTTAGTGGAATATATATCATGCAGAAGCTTCCATTGTCAATTTTTTCTCTGATAAAATGACGATCCACCTCTACATGCTTTGTTCGATCGTGATGGATTGGATTGTGGGCAATACTAACAGCTACCTTGTTGTCGCAGTAGAGTTTCATAGGAGAATTACTTGAGATCTTCAACTCTTCTAGTAGCCTTCCAAGCCAAATCCCCTCACACATACCATGTACTAATGCTCGAAACTCTGCCTCTACACTGCTTCTAGCTACCACTGGTTGCTTCTTACTTCTCCATGTTACTAGATTACCCCAAACATAAGTACAATATCCTGAGGTTGATCTTCTGTCCACTGAAGAACCTGCCCAGTTTGCATCAGTATAAATCTCCACAGCCTAGTGATCATCCTTTCTGAAGAACAATCCCCTTCCAGGAGTCTTTTTTAGATATCTCGAAATTCTATAGACTACCTCCAGATGTCTCTCTTTGGGTGAGTGCATAAATTGACTAACAACACTCACCGCAAAAGCTATGTCAGGACGAGTATGTGACAAATAGATAAGCCTGCCCACTAATCGTTGATACGTCTTTTGATCAATATCCTTTCCACCATCAATCCCAAGCTTGGCATTAGGCTCCATAGGTGTCTCAGCTGGTTTACACCCCAACATGCCTGTATCTTGAAGAAGATTGAATACATACCTCCTCTAAGAAACAGCGATTCCAGAACTACTCCTGGCAACTTCCATACCCAAGAAATACCTGAGAGCACCTAGATCCTTCAACTCAAATTTGCTTGCAAGATACTCTTTTAATGATTCCAACTCAGATTGATCGTCTCCAGTAACAATTATATCATCTACATATACTATAAGGATTGCTCTTTTGCCATCCTTAGAGTGTTTGTAGAAGATAGTATGATCAGATTGAGCTTGTACAAATCCCTGTTCCTCACAGTTTGAGTAAATTTCTCAAACCACTCCTTCGAGACTGCTTCAAGCAGTAAAGTGATTTTTTCAACTTACACTCCAATTTTCCTTTTTCCGCAAATCCTGGAGGAGGATCCATATACACCTCTTCATGCAAATCCCCATTTAAGAATGCATTTTTTACATCTAGTTGCTGAAGTGGCCAATCAAGATTAGCTGCTAGGGATAGGAGTACTCTTACCGACTTGAGTTTGGCTACTGGAGCAAATGTCTCTTTGTAGTCTATACCATAAGACTGAGTGAAACCTTTGGCAACTAATCTTGCTTTGTACCGGTTGACACTGCCATCTGCATTAAACTTGACTGTTAACACTCACTTGCATCCCACAGTTTTTTTCCCGCTAGGCAGCTTCACAATCTCCCATGTGCCATTCTTCTCCAAAGCTCCCATTTCCTCCTGAACTGCTAGTCTCCACTTGGGATCTGCGAGAGCCTCCTTAATAACTTTTGGTATCTTAATACCCGTTAGAGTAATGGTGAAGGTTGAAAAACTAGGAGACAATTTCTCATATGAGACATAATTCGAGATTAGATGTTGTGTCCATGACCGTGTACCTTTCCTGAGAGCAATGGGCAAATCCAGATCTGAACTGTTGTTGAAGTCAGTATCAACCGAACTACTAGTAGGCTCTGGATCTGGGAGAGAGACCGGTTCAGATATTTGACCTTGCTGGGCATCAAGCTTGCTACTATTCTGAGAATGACTCCTGCGCGAATAAACAAGCAACTGTGGTATTTTGGAATTATCCCCCACTGAGTTGTGTTCCCCTGTTTCCAATATTTGGTCATAATACGGCATAATAGGTTTGGTTGGGTTGGGCAAAGGTGGTGACTCAGTAATGTCAGGCAAGTAGGTTGTGGTAAGGGTAAAAATGTTGGGGAATCAAATGCGTCGTCCCAAGAGCCATCTTCTCTAAGAGTCTCCCCCCTAAAGATGGGACCCAGGGAAATACGGTTTGGGTTTCATGAAAGGTAACATCCATTGACACAAACATACGACGAAGAGAAGGTGAGTAGCATTTATACCCACGCTGTGTCGAAGAGTACCCAATAAAAACACACTTAGTCGCTTTTGAATCAAGTTTTGAACGATTTGAGAATGGACATGGACAATTACTATGCAGCCAACAACCTAGGGGCAACAGAGGAGAAAAAACAAACATTGGATAGGTTTGAAAAGAACAGACATAGGGGTTTGAAATTGGAGTATTTTTTAAGGCATTCGGTTTATAAGATGTGAGGCAGTTAAGATGGCTTCACCCCAGAGGTACTGTGGAACATGCATAGTAAACATTAGGGCTCTAGCAACCTCTAATAGATGACGATTTTTCCTTTCTGCTATACCATTTTGCTGTGTTGTATCAGTACAAGAACTTTGATGAATTATACCATTAGTTGCTAGATAATCACCTAAGATAGATTTGTAATACTCTGTTCCATTGTCGGTTCTTAAGACTCTAATTTCGGTTTGGAATTGGTTTTTTATCATGGAGTGAAAGTTTTGAAAATTTTGTGAGACCTCGGTTTTTTCTTTAAAAAGATAGACCCAACAAACTCTGGTGTGATCATCAATCAATGTAATAAACCATCTAGTTCCAGTAACATTTTTTACACGAGAGGGTCCCCAAATATCACTATGAATTAAGATGAATGGATGTGATTTTGTATAAGGTTTGGTAGGATATAAAGTACGAGTGTGTTTGGCTAATTGACAAATATCACAGTGAAATGAACTAGGATTTTTATTACTGAATAAAACTGGAAACAAAAGTTTAAGGTAATGAAAATTGGGATGGCCTAACCTACAATGCCACATCATTACATCTTTATTGGAAGTCGAAGATACATTCTCAGCAATTGCAGCCTGTGTATTCACACATTCATTATTCTTGAAATAATAGAGTCCACCATCCTCCTTAGCAATGCCAATCATCCTCGCCGATCCCTGCTCCTATATGTGACAAGAAGTAACAGAAAAATTAACAGTGCAATTAAGGTCATGGGTGAGTTTTACTTATAGACACCAGATTGCATGCTAATTTTGGAACATGGAGTACTAAATTCAGGACAAGTTTATCGGACAATCGAATAGATCCTTTTCCAGCAACACAAGAGAATGTTCCATCTGCAATTTTCACTCTTGAGCTCCCATGGCATGGAGTATGGGAATGAAACAGAGATGAGTTACCTGTCATGTGGTCGAATGCGCCAGAGTCAAGTATCCAAGGAATTTGATTTTCTACATGAAAGGCAGTACCTTGATGAGCAAAACTACTTGTTGCTGTCGTGGGACTGGTCACGGTTTGCTGCTTCAGAAGTTTGACGAGTTGTTCCAATTGATCTTGATTCAAAGACATCCCATTGTTGCCAGTTTCCCCTGTTTTATCCCTTGTAGCATCCTGAAACCCCTTGCTTTGAGATTGTTTCCTTGGTCTCGCATCAGCTGGTCGTCCGTGAATATCCCAACATCGATCTCGAGTATGGCCAAGCTTGTTACAGTGAGAACACTGTGGGTGCTGAGTTGATTTCTGATCACTATAAGGTCGGTTAACACTACTCTTTGTGATAAGAGCAGTGTTTTCAGCGGTCATTCTCCAGGAGAAATCACAGATGAGTCCCTCTTTTCTCCAAGCATCACCCGGCGTCGGCTCTCCTCTGGCGTAATTCAGCAAAGGCTTCCCCGTGGAAGGTAGCGGTCTTCGGCCAAGGATTCGTCCTCTTACCTCATCAAGTTCTTTGTTGAGTCCACAAGAAAGTCATATAGCCGCTCCTTCTCCAGATGGTTTTTGAACTTCACATTGGCTTCAAGGTCACCCCAGTCCGCCTCATAGTGCATGTCCAATTCCAGCCAGAGTCTCAACACATTATAATATTCAGTGATGTCCAAATTCCCTTGCCGAATATCCTTGAGTTTATTTTTAATTTTGAAAACCTGTGAAGCATTTTCGAGATCCGAATAATTCTCTCTGACCGCATCCCAGATGGCCTTGGCAGTACGAAGGAACAAATAAGTGCGGCTGATGTGGGGCTCCATCGAGTTAATCAGCCATGCCATAACAATGGAATTATTAAGTTCCCAATTTCCGTAATCCGAATCCGTCAACTTGGGACGCTGAATCTCGCCGCTGACATAGCCGATTTTTCCTCAGAACCAATTGGGACCACTGGAGGAAATTCTTACCATTCAGCTTGTCCTTCGTGATCTACAGTGATGATCCTTCTCCCAAGAACTGAGCAACCATAGTCGGTGTGACTAGGCTGATACTGAGAATGGTGAACCATCCTTGTTAGCACCGATGACTTCCTTCTCTGAACTCATTGCCGAGGAAACAAACTACTCAGAATACGATGAAGACGAGAAGACAGAATTTTGAGCGTATGGCTCTGATACCATAAAAGTTTAGGGAAAAACTGATTGCATTTTTCATATATATTGAATGATACATTACACGTATATATATATACAATTGTCGGTCTCCATAAGAGGAAGGCCAGAAATTATATCCCTAAAAAACTGCTTTACAGCTATACAGCAACTTCCCAAAAAACAATCGGGAAACAATCAACCAAACTATATGGAAAGATGAATATCCGGTAACAAACCGAATATTCCAACAAAAGATCAAGTGGTATAAAGGATAAAATCTTTGTTATCAAACAACCAAGAACTATAATAAATGATCGTCTAGAATAAATATTTTGGCTTTGGTATAGTTTTTGCCAACAGAAACTATGTACCGGATATATTCCAAGGAGAGGCCTTGTTTCACAAATTAGGGCGGACGAAATAAAATATGTAATCAAAACTTCTGCTGTGGTCCTCCACTACCATAGAGAATGGATCGGGATTATTACAGTCAATATTAAAAGGGGTATGACTCCCTTTACAGCTGAAGGAGGGGATTGTCATAAACAGAACTTAAATCAATGAACTGTGTCAATGTCTAGGAAAACTTAACCAAAAAGCAAAAAAAGTTGTAGAATGTAAATACCCTTTTTTTTTTTTTTTCTATTTTCCTAATTAGACAATGGAACAAGACAAGAATAAAAATTAAAATTAAAAAAGGAACCAAGAATTATACTTTATGACTATAAGCTTAACTAATCAGTGATATATCATGCGGAAAAGATTTGAATCAAGTGACACCCACTAAGGTACATACTCACACATACAGTTGAGCATTATGCAATCAGAATGACATTCATAATATTTTGAAGCAATTTTATGCTCTTGAAGAGGATGCTTTTTTAGCATTTGAATGGACAAATCATTCAAGAGACAAGAGAAAGGACGCTATTCAAAAGTTGTAACAAAGAAAGGCACATCTCTTTGTAGTGTACCAAGAGAATCAAGAAAATGGATTACTGAAGGAAAGATTTGTTTTTAGGCTACCATAGCAAAGAAAAATGTAAGACGAAAACAAGAAACAATATAGAACAGCACCAAGACTCCACATGTCTATGTCTAAATGTATGTTGTGTGTGCATGAACATGACAATGAGAGGATTATAGTGAAATAAAACAAAGATAGTGAGTAGAAGCACTATCCTTAAAAACAAAAACTACATCTAATTATTTAAAATAAAATTAAAAAAAAAAATAGGAAGAAGAAGATCTTAAGACATATTTAGTTCTCATGATGCTAAACTAAATCAATAAAAAGTATAAAATAGAAGTAAAAGTTTGGAGAAGAAAATAGTACTCACTGAGTGTTAATGCACAATCGCTTATTCGCCTTCTTCTTGTTCTTACGTCTCTTTTTTGAAGAACTTGGACCAATCTCCATAGTGACCGCAGAAGTTGGAGCCACAAATTCAATTGGTAATTTAGGTGCTTGGGTGGCTGGTTCGGGTAGATTGCTGGCTCCGAAGAAATTTTCTTGCTTTTGAATATTGAATTCATGCTTCAGTGTCTCATTTCTAGAGTACCCGTTTGAAGCACCAGTTGTAACATTGTCAACAGTTGTTGGAAGACTATTAGTGGATGTAAGAGCAATGCTTGTAGGCACAACAGCTTCAACTCCAACATCTTTACTAGGCACAACCGCAGAACAATTTGTTGTGTTTGTCATCAAAGGAATGGTGCTACCATTATCAACCTTATGCAATGCAGCATAAAGTTTGACTTTAGATTTAATGATATCATAGAGAACTTTCCCCATTTTAGAATCACCTACAAGTAACAACAACCCCAATTAGTCAGCTAGAAGAAATATGTGCACATGAGAAACCATTGCGTCATAAAATTGTTTTCAAAACAAAGTTATCATAGATACCTAAAAGTGACAAAATAACAGCACGAGCTGCCAATTGTTCAGCCTCTTTCTTGTTTTTACCAGCGCCACCAGTGTAAGAAACACCATTGAAAACCAAGGAAGATATGAACACTGGAAGCAAACCTTCAGGCTTAATGGTGTTGTAAGTAGGCATTTCAATATTCATCTTTGTGGCGAATTCATTTAAAATAGACTTGCAAAAGACAGTATCCTGAAAAACAAATAAAGAAAAGTTTAGTGAAACCACTACGTGGTGAAAAGCTAAAGAAATATAGAAAAAATTAAACCTAATTTTACGTAAAACAAAAGATAAACAAGGTCTTACTTAACACGAATACCCATTAGAAACTTAGCATTAATGATAGCATGCAACACTTAGGGCTAGACAAGATGAAAAAAGAAATATTATCAACACAGCATACAAATTTTATTGAAGTTTCAGTGGTTTAATGAGCATTATCAAAAAATTTTGGAACTTTCACTTGACATTTTTTCCTTGATCAAAAGAAACTTGAGAAGTTCTCAAAACATTTTACCTTTAACATTTCATAAATATCGAAAAGAGAATACTAGGTAAATAGCAAGAGATACTTAAAACTCAATACAAACAGACCTCATGAATGAGAGGAAGTGCTTCTGGAAATCCCTGAGGAAAACCCTCATCTGGTTTTTTCTGGGATATGTACCTCAAAGCAAGTTCAGCAACATCTTTTTCAGCTGCTTTTCTCGTAGAAAAGGTATTCGGAGAAGTATATTTTACCCCATCAACTAATACCGTTGCCCTAAACTGCGGTGCATGCTGAAATCCCTCGTTGACAGTTTGATATATCGGCAATGGTATGTTCAACTTGTGAGTGATCTCTTGCAGGCGATTCTTATGCATTGAATGTTCGGGTTGCCCTACATACATTCAAATTGTTCCCAAATGCAATTTTACATTCACCAAATGTATATAAGCAATATGATGAACTGTGAATTTATTGCAATATTAACAAGTAAGGAAGGCATTATGACACAGATTTCTAATAGTTATTGAAGACTAAGCATCAAGAATGCCTTAATACACTAAATCAAGTTGATAAATACACTGAATCAAGTTGATACAACATATTTAGCTTAGCTCCATCCGGTATGTTCCTGGATTGGATTAGGGGAGCATTCAAGCGATTGCCTTTGCGAATCCAAACGCGCTCACAAGGCACGGAACCGGCATTCTTTTAGGAAATAAAATCGCCCCCGTTCCGTGACAGAATGCAATATTACACACGGGAAACGCCAATGTAAAATCACATACATATAACAAAATCAAAAGTATATCAGAAAATCTCATACCAAAAATGTGTTGTGAACATTTTCCTTTCTTTTTTTTTTTTTTTTCCTGATAAAGAAGAAAAATTGATAGCTCGGAAAAAGTATAAAATTTCTTTTCAAACAGCCTAGCTGACATATGGAAATTAATTATACAGCTTCTGGAAAAACAATAAACTAGAAACCCCAATATAATCCAAAAATAACCCGAAACTAAAACCTAACCTAAAAATAGAATCAATATGAGAAAAGGCAGATTGAAAATGGCAGAAATGCTAGAGACATACGAGAAGAACTCGGAGGAGCCACCGCGGAACCCGGAGCCGGAGCTTGAGCAGGAAAGCTAGTAAAAGTAATTGCCGGAGATGGAGCCGAAGTAGAGGCCTGCACCGGAGCTTGCGCCTGCACCTGCGCCGGAGCTTGAGCAGGGAAAACTGATAAAGCAAAAGCCGGAGATGGAGCCGAAGTAGTAGCCGGCATCGGAGCTTGGCCGGCCTGCTGCGCCAGAGCTGGAGCTTGAGCCTGCGCCAGAGCTGGAGCTTGCGCCTGCGTCAGAGCTGGAGCTTGCGCCTGTGCCGCAGCTGGAGCTTGAGCTTGAGCTGGGTAAGGAACGAAGGAAGTAACCGGAGTTTGAGCCGTGGAGGCCATCGTCGCCGGAGACGGCGCCGGAGATTGAGCTTGAAAGACTGTTGGAAGTGAGACTTGGGTGTAAGCCATTGATGGAATGGGGGTTTGGAAATGAGGCCGGCTCATTTTGGACCAAGAATTTTTCAGACCGCAAGACGAGATCTCTCTCACTCTTTTGGCAGGAATTAGATACGCTTTTTGCAGAGGATTCCTCTTTGTCTTTTCTGAATTTCTTTTTTTTTTTAGGGTTCGGATTTCCCCTTTTATATATATATATATATATATTTTTCCCCCTTTTTTTCTTTCAAGTTTTCAACAGATTTTAAAGAGGTTGGTTGAACTTGTAGTAAAGTGTCATCTCCTTTTAACTCGCCACTTTTTCCCTTTTTTTTTTTTTTTTTTTTGACAAAATCTATGGTACTTATTATTATTGAGCGTGACTATGGTAGAGACCTCTGAGGGTCACTACCGATAGAGCTATTTTTTGGACCGTTAAGATTTAATTAAACGGTTCAAATGTTGATGGTATCATACACCTAACCTCACATAATCATTCCCACTTAAATTCTTCTCCATCACGGTGATCTTTCCACCGCCGCGACGGACTCCGGTGAGTCATCCCAGACGCCAGCCACCCAACTCCGGCCCCCAGCTCCGGACACCAGCCGTCGCCGCCGGCGACCCCATTTTCTCTCTCTTCCCCTTTCTCTCTCTTCTCTCTCTCTTCCCCTTTCTCTCTCTTCCCCTCCCTCATGCCGGCCCCCACCCCCGGCCTCCCCCACCCCCGGCCGCCACCCTCCCCCGGCACCCCCCCAACGACCCCCTTCTCTTCCCTTTTCTCTCTCTTCTCTTCTCTTTCTCTTCCCTTTCTCTCTTCCCCCTTCTCTCTCTTCCCCTCCCTCCCGCCGGCCCCACCCCGGCCCCCAGCCAGCCCCCGCCCCGCCCCCTCCCAGGCCTCCCCCCACCCCCGACAACCCCCTTTCCCCCGGCCCCCCCCTCTTCTCTCTTTTCTCGCGATTTCTCTCTATCACGAAATCGCGAGAAAGAGAGAAAATGGGGGCCGGGGAGGGTGGCGGCCAGGGAGAGGGGGCGGGGCCGGGGGGCTGGCTGGGGGCCGGGGGTGGGGGCCGACGGGAGGGAGGGGAAGAGAGAGAAGGGGGAAGAGAGAGAGAGAAAGGGGAAGAGAGAGGGGGTCGTCGGGGGGGGGTGCCGGGGGAGGGTGGCGGCCGGGGTGGGGGCCGGCGGGAAGGAGGGGAAGAGAAGAGAGAGAAAATGGGGTCACCGGCGGCGATGGCCGGCATCCGGGGCTGGGGGCATGAGGTGGCCGGAGTTGGGTCGCCGGCGTCGGGGATGAGTCGCCAGCGTCCGTCGTCGACGGCGGGAAGATCGCCGGCGACGGAGAAGAGTTTAGGTGGGAATGATTATGTGAGGTTAGGTGTATGATAAATATCATACACCATCAACATTTGAACCGTTCGATTAAATCTTAACGGTCCAAAAAAGGACTCTACTGGTAGTGACCCTCAGAGGTCTCTACCACAGATTTCTCCATTATTTTATTATTTTTTAGTAAATAAATTTATGATACTTATTTATAATAAAATTAACAGTACCGTTAATTTAATACTACGTTTGACAGGAGCCGGGAGGGGTGGGAAGCAAAAAAATATAATTAAATACCTAAATGAAAGAAATAAGATCTTCTTCTTTTTAATTTATTTTTTATTTTGGAAGGAGAGTGATAAGATATTTGGTGAAAGAAGAAAAATTATGATATAAAACATTTAATTTAATACATTTTATGATTATACTTTCATATAAATTAGAAGATTAAATAAAAGATGAAGATTAAAATATTTATTATATATCATTTTTTTGTCAAATTTTTCCTTCTTCTTTTCTAAACAAAGTTGAAAATATTAAAATATTACGAATGTCGTGAATTTATATCTTCTTACTTTCCATTTTACCAAATAATCTAAGATAAAAACCCTCCTCCAACTTTCTTCCTCTCTCTTTTTCACTCTACCAACACATATGGTATATCAAACTATTCGAATTGATCCAATAGCGAAAATAAACATATTTCTCAGTAGAATAAAATTACAGTTCCTATCATATGGTTTTTCTTTTTTAAGCATTTGGTATTGTTTTTTAAATGTTTTCATATGTCTTTTAAGGCATGAAAACGAATACGTTTTTCAAATCGCATTTGGTTAGCAAATGCTTTGAAAACGGAAATGAAAGCAAACAAATAATAAGAATTGTGTTTGTTAAAAAAATTAAAAGAGAATATAAGTAATATTTATGGAGCAAGCATCGTAAGATGATTTGGAGAAATAAATAAAAAGGGAATTATGAAATTGAGCACAAATTGAGACCTGGAGGTTTTTTTTTTTTTTTTTAAGGTGATCAACTGCTTTTTTTTTTTTTTTTTTTTTTTGCTAGAATGAACAAGAGCAATTTTGAGCGTACATAACTAATTCTAATATTAATAGGATAGTCTAATCCCACCCAAGACGCAATCCTATATATTAATATTATAAGTGTTCATACATTTTTTTTTAATCAATAATTACGTGAAAATTATATCTTAATAGGGTTCGCCTAGTTCTCTTTCTTGAAGACCTTCTGTGGCTGAACTGTCGTCGGTTTGCATGTTGTAGATTATTGTGTATCAAAAAAATTAATCTGTATATTAACAAAAACAATTAGCAAGTTAACCAAGCGAGCTGGAATAGCTCAGTTGGTTAGAGCGTGTGGCTGTTAACCACAAGGTCGGAGGTTCAAGCCCTCCTTCTAGCGATGTTTTCTTTTTTTTCGCCCCTGGGTGCGTTTATACTTCCTTTCTGAAGGTAAAAAAGATACCACGTGCGTGAGCGGCAGGATTCGAACGTGCGCGGGCAAAGCCCACATGATTTCTAGTCATGCCCGATAACCACTCCGGCACGCCGACTAGTTCGGGGTAAACGATTGTTGAAATAATTAATTTCCAGTAAAGATTCTTGGAAACGACGACTCCAAATTATACCACTTACTAGAATTGGGATATAGAATATTTTTTCCTAAAAAAAAAGGTACAAACACAATGGTAGATGTCATAAACGCCACTGCAACCCAATATAACCGCTGGTCCAACGACAATCTATCGCCCTCCGACATCTCTCCACACCGATCAGAGTCATAGTTTTTTAGTTGCTTGTCAATTTGTTGTGCACTAGTCGATCCCTTTCAACCGTTTGTCTCCGACAGCCCACAAAACCCATCACAAGCCACTGTTACATCGTACCCTTGTCAATGTTGCCCCCAACTGTGATTGAGGCTCTAAACAATTTGTCTCTATCCACTTACCTCTCGGCCTGATCTATCTTACTCTTGCCACCATCATGATTAAACATCACTGATTCTAGCACGGTAAACTTTAATGGGATTTAGATGTATCAACGGGAATAAGAATCATTTATCATAAATAGGAGTCTTATGATAAACATCTTATTTTATGCTATCAGTATAGATCACTTCTTCAACGTTTTATTAACTTTTAAAGTATGATTTATGAGTATTCATACTAAAAATCTATTATAAATACGTAAATGGTTTAATCATAAATCATATTATTAAAAATTAATCCAATGACTAAAATAACAATTTTTATTAGTAATGCAAAACACAAAATCCCTTCGTAGAATTGAGGATTTGATTTTGAAATATTTGCATTAAGATTTGAATTGATGAGGATTTTTTTTTTTTTTTTATCAGACATGAGATGTTTTGTCCTCACAAGAGAGACACACTAGCTTTTGTTCAATAAGAAGCACATTTAAATGGTTTAGAAAGTTTAGAAACAAATTGTTAGAATTAAAAGTCTCAAAAACAAGTTGCCAAAAATCCTAAATTTTAGGGAACCTTGCTAACAATCCTATAATAAATTACAAAAAGAGAATTAAATTTCACTCGTAACTCACCTCTTCAGTTTTGTCATTATGTTAGAATTCGTTCACTCTAAATAAACAAATATTTATCACTCATTTGTAGCAAAGGTTTAGATTGGAAAAATTTAATCCAATCCAAATTGAAATTTTACTTTTTTAAAATCCACACCACACTAATTTTCTTCCCCCTAATATCAATTGAATTTAATTCGAATATGGATTTTCTAGTTCGAATCTATGCTCTAAACAAGACCTTTATTCTCTTATTTAAGAGGCATCATTCTAGATATTCCAAACATAAATTTAAGACGATGTCTGTCCATAAAATTAGATCGAAGACCAAACAACTATTTTTATTATTTTAAATCCCTCCCTTCCAATCTACCGAGCTAATATAGCGGGATACCAAGCAACGCGCATGTAACACTTAAGTATACAATTTTAAAATTAGTGGAATTGGGCTTCTTTTCGGTCCACTAACTTACAAAATGGGCTACCCAATTTCTTTCATGGGCCTTGTAGGCAACCCAAGAGAAACCCTATTCTTCCGAAAATAAATAAATAAATAATAAATAAATAAATAAACCCACCAAAGAGAAACCCTAACTGCCCTATCATATTTAACGAATTGGCCTCTCTCCCCTGCTCGTTCAGCTTCTTCTGCTCGGCGCTAAGCTTCTTCCCTTTCGTCGCCTCCTCTCGCCTTCTCACTCGTAAGCTTAAGAACCCTCTTCAATTCTGAACATGAAGATTCAGGATTTTCCTTTTGTTTTTCTCGGCAACCAAGCAATCGCGTTTGTAGATTTTTCCTTTAATTTTTTTTTTCTTTTTATATGTTCTCTTCTTATGAAATCTTGTTGCAAAACTCGTTTCTTTGTTGAATCCTGTGCTTAATTTTATTTTTCGCTGTTGATCTGTTTACTCTGACTGTTAAAAAGTAAGGATTTTTTAGGTTTGAATAATAACCCAAGATATTTAAGTTGAAAAAAAAGAAAGAAAAATGCCGTTGAACAGTTTCTGGAATCCTTTACTACATATTTTAGGATCTGGGATTTCGTTGTTTCTTGTTTCACTTTCAATGCCGTGTTGAAGATGTATTTGCTCTTATCTCCCTGTTAGTACTGATTGGTGGTTTACATATGTTAGAATATATATATATATATATATATATATGTAGGAATTTCTTTTTTCTCTTATTGAGTTACTGGGTATTTGTTAATTTTCTAGCTTGAAAGAGTGATCTACTTGTACTGGGTATATTTCCCTTTGATTTGTTAAACTTGTCGATTATTTTATTGCCCTTTTAATAGTTTGAGCATATGCTGCAAAGAGACTAGGGAAAATGAAATAGTTGATTATCTGTTTCTCGTCGGTTAGATTTTGCTGTACCCGTTTGCAGGTCAGGATCGAAAGTTTGATTTAAGTTGGTTGTGTTTATTTTACTTTCACATTCCGGGAAACTTATGTTGAATGCTAGTTTTCGATTTTTTAATTCTTGCTGCAGGCGTTTTTACTAACCCTCTAAAATGGGTCGTGTTCGCACCAAGACTGTGAAGAAGTCCTCGCGCCAGGTGATCGAGAGGTACTACTCTCGAATGACCTTGGATTTCCATACCAACAAGAAGATCTTGGAAGAGGTTGCTCTCATTCCCACAAAGAGGCTGAGAAACAAGATCGCTGGGTTCTCAACTCACCTTATGAAGAGGATTCAGAAGGGTCCAGTCAGGGGTATCTCATTGAAATTGCAAGAGGAGGAGCGTGAGCGTCGCATGGACTTTGTTCCTGATGAGTCAGCCATCAAGACCGACGAAATTAAGGTTGACAAGGAGACTCTTGACATGCTTTCCGCTCTCGGCATGTCTGACCTTCCTGGGCTCACTGAAGTTGAGCCACAGCCTGTGATTCCCACCCAAGGTTTTGGCCGTGGTGCACCTGGCAGGAGGTATTAGGTTTTGTTCTTTATTAATGTCGTTGTTTGAGAACTTTGTGTCCCAGAACATGGTTGGTAGTTACTTTTTTTGAGTTTTGGATTGGTAATATGATAAGCGAATCTTCTTTGGTTTAATTGGGTGTTTAGTTTGATGTTCTATTTGAAGACTGTAGTTTCTTAAATGATCTTCATACAATATGAAAGTTTTGTCAGCTACTTGGCTTCGCTATTTTTTTGCGTTTGTTCGATTTTTTGGTGAAAGCATGCTCTGGTACTTGCATTATGTCGCGTTCAACTTCAAGGCTGAGGCAAATCTTGTTTAGCTAGCTTGGCACTATATCATTTTTTATACAGTTTGCAACGTTTGTTCAGTTAGTTGAATCAATAAGTTTGTGTTCTAGTGCTTGGCTAGGAATTCATTGGCACAACTCATAGCTGAACGACTTGATGGAGGAAATGCTAATAGATATCCTTCAAGGTTAAAACATACTTTTAGAATTCCAAAACCATGTCGTTTTTTGGTGAGGTTTGTAGGACCTGTTTGTGTTGCTAAATGTGCGTGGCTGGAAAGTTGGGGTATTGATGTTTGTGGAGAAAAACAAGAGGGAAAGGGAGTCCAATGGAAGTTTTTTCTTTACGTTTTCATAACTTGGTTACAGAAAGAGTTGGAAAACAGTGAGGACCGAAAAAATGGCGCGACCGCCCCTTTATCTTGTTCTTCTAATGAGCTTGAGATTTGTTAGGCTACATATTGAAATGTAGAAACCCTAAGCTGATCTCTCATCTAAGTACGCTGTGGTAACTTCTAAAAAAATCCATTTTTTAAACGCAACAGTGATAGGCAGTGATCAATACACATATATAGGTAAATTCTCGTATTGACACATGTAATATTAAAACTAACGTCTTGTAGCACCAACATATGTTATATTTTCTGTTGATACTTGTAGTAAAAGTTTCGAACTGTAACATATAATATATATAGATTAACTAGTAGTTGCACAATTCTGAAAAAAAAAAAGAAAAAAAAGAAAAAAAAAAAAACAGTTATGTTTGACTAATCCTATATGATGAGTCTCCATCCTAAATATGTATATGTATATATATAAATATGCCTTTGGAAGATGGTTATAGGACTTTAAGTAGCAATCATTTATATAGGTCACAGAATGCAGGCCCAAACGAGACAAGGTTTCCAACTTGATGTTTTGGGCTGAGAAGCATTAGGATTCTCTTGCTATTGAAATATATTTTAGTACTTGTGCAGCCTATAGGCAGTTTAGTACACTTCTGTTGGTAAAGGTTAGTTTTTTAATGGATCTAATAGCATATGTGGCATCTGATCCACATATGTCATCTTATTGATTAAAGTTGTTTAAAAAAAAAAAAAATTGGCCTTAATGACGGAAGTGTCAAAGTTGAAAGAGGGTTGTCATTTTTGAGTTGTAAGAGATAAGTGAAACCACCCCTTATTTTTGGTGGTCAAATTGCAATTTAACCAAAATGTTCATTATATTTGAATCTAATTGGGAACCAGAGGGATTTAAGAAGTGATTTTACAATGCGAATTTACACATATTGTACTGAATTCAAACAGCTGCTGCTACTATTAGGTCCGATGATGAGAGTGCTCACAAGTGAGCTTCTCAAGACCACCCTAGAGAGTGCAAACCGTCATCACCAGTCCCGCAACATTACTCTCTCTCTCTCTCTCTCTCTCTCTCTCTCTCTACATATATATATATAACTATGTATATATTGAGCTTTTTTTGTAACAAGGTATTCAAATTTACGATTCTGAATGTTATGTCTTATTAGAATTACAAAAATAATGCAAAATATATATATATATATATATATATATGTATATCAGTTTTAACGGAGTTCTATTGGCAAGATATTTTTCTTTTCAGAGAGTTCCCTCTCCATGAACAATGAAACCCTTGTTCCCAAGTTCTCATTCCGACGTGACTAAGTCTCGGAAGAAAGTAAAGTAGTGTGTACAAATTGTTGTTGCTTGAAAAAGTGTGGGGCTAAAGATGCTCCAAATTGTAGACACAACTATTCTTTTTTGCTTAGCTTAGAATCTCTTTACATCAAATTCAAAGCAGAAGTTGCTCTCACTTTCTTCCTTTTGTCATCATTCCTCATCATTATCCCGTCAAACACAAAAAGCCACATTCACCAAGAAACTAATGTTTGGTGGTACAAACTTTAATAACCTTGTGAGGCATTTGATGCTCTCTCTCTCTCCCTACAAACAAATTAATTCTTGAAGTATCACGGGTGACAGTGACACAATGACAAGAAAATCTTATTTAGAGTATTCACATTTACTTGAGAGTTGTTAGTTGTTAGTTGTTAAAAACATAAGGTCAGGATCATTATCATCCCACTTGTGATCTCAATAGATTCCTGAAATGATATTAAGAAAAGACGTGAGAACACTAATGATCTCATTTCTTACAGATAAAAAAATATTAATATATATTTCTAAATGTCCTCACTTTAATAGTCCTAAAGAAAAAGAAACGAATCATTGCACATGAATGGCTGAGGGAGGTGCATTGGTGGCGAGTTTTGGAAGGCAGACTTGGCTCATCTCTTTTACCGAATTTGTTTAGCTCATCATAAGCTTTACAGAGATCATTGTTTGTTCATAGGATTTCAATTTCGCAACTAGGATGGTAGTTTTTCCTTTCTTAGTATTTAAATCTTAAAAGATTAAGTACTCTAATATCATAATAATTATGAATCGACCTAAAGGTTTTTTTTTTTTTTTTTTTGTTCCTACTCTAGCTTTTATTTTATTTTTTAAATTTTATTTTCTCCATTTCATAACTAACTAAAAAAAGCAGTATAATTCAATTGTTACTCAGTTATTGGACATGGGATAATGTATTTATCTCGAAAAGCACCATGTTTATCTATTTTTAACCTTTAAAAGAATAAATGCACTAAATAAATGAATTTTTTTTATTACATTCGTCCTTCTTCCAGAATTATCATATGACAGTTTAATCATCCGTTTTGTAACGATCCCGTCACCGTTGCATGATGATCTAGTCACCTGTCACATGAATTTGTTCTATTATGCTTTGTTTTTATTTCATGCTTTTATTTTTGTTTTATTTGTCTATTGCGTAGACAGAACGCGTGTTTGTCAACTAATATATATGTATGTATGTATGTACGTATATAGGCATATTTGCTGTGGCAGAGTGGATCCTAAACTAATGTAGGAAAGTTAAAAATTCACATGTCAAAAACTCCTCTCTTATTTTTGAGAAATTCTAAGCCAACAAGCATGAAAATATGACTAAAAAAAGGTAATATATTGTTAGTGTCTAACACTAATACAATAGGGCCTTGTAACATCAAACAATTGTTATTGGTTTTTCTTTCATTAAAATAACAAGTAACCGTTTATATTGCTTTACAGATCAATTCTAGCTTTGCGTTAAAGAATCAAAAGGAATTTAGTATAACACCAGCACCATGAGCCATGTGCTTTAATTAATAGTGACACTCTGAAAAGGAACAAGACGGATATTGCCAAAAATAAATAAATAATTAAAAAAATACAAGCAGGAAAGAAGCTGACTTGTTCATTGAACGTGAAACAAATACTGTTTGATCATGTTACTTTTATTATTAGAACTTTTTTTTTAAAATAATAAATAATAAATGAAACTTAGAAGTACATATATGTCATCGTCTCGACAAGTTTTACCACCAAGAGTAGTAAAATCAGAGAAGAAAATAATTAACGAATTTGAGATTTATTAAATTAGTGAATTTTGTTCTCCAACCCTACCATTATTTTGTATCGTTTAAAGCCATCCCTACCAAGTTCTCCATCAACTGTTTAGTTGTTCGTCTAGCCATTCTTCACTAGCGACTTTTGGCAACAAAGGAGGTCCTAGAGGCTATTCTTCCTTGATCTTTTTTTGAGCCTAACCGACCCCATATTCTGTTAGAGGTCTTGCCGATCGAAGCCGTCACCCCTACCGCGATAGCCCTCTCCGACGACATCCACAAACCGAAGACTACCATTTGCTACTTTGTCATCAAATAACTGTCGAATCATTCGTGCCCCAACATGTTGTGTATGTACAACTTTCAAATCACTCTGATTAGGACGTATGATTTATGACAAGAGGAAGAGAGAGGGAAAAAAAAAACAAAAAAAAGAAGTGAAATTTCGTATTAGAAAGGCCAAGAATAGGGTCATTAGCAAAATAAAGCTTATGTTTGAGGTGGAATTATTTTTCAATTTCTTCTATGGCTAAACATTTCAAACGATTGATGTAGCTTGTCTGTTCAAACGTTGTACATTTACAAATTTAACTCAATTAAAGTTTAAATAATGTCGAGCAAGTTTCAATAACTCAATTCGATTGATGGAATTTCTACCAACCGTCCCTAATTGAATTAATTGACTATTACAAATGTGAACTCTCAATTGAATTAGCTTGCATTCAAAGACTTCTTGAGAAAATCTACAAACTAGCTAGAAGACATTCTTTTGTTTCTCCTTTCCCTTTAGGATCAGTTGAGGGATTTGTCTCATGTATAACAGGAGTCATTCGCGTTAATATTTGTATATTTCCTTTAGTTAAATATAATTTCTCTTAAAAAAAATATTAAATCTTCGCTTGATCTGCAGGTTCAAATCAAAAGTATTTTAATTCATTTTTATCTTTTTTTAATATTGTTTTTATGAAAAATCAACAATAATTTTAATTAATTTTTTAAAAGATCAAACAACTCGAACTCATCAAACGCAAGCTCAAACGTTGCCCATTTCAAAATATGAATCTATTAGAGCTTTACCCACTTTTTTTTTTTTTTTTGGCCATAAAGCTTTACCCCTAATTAAGTTCAAGGCTTTATTAGCCGACAAACTACAACTTCGATAAATGGGGCCCAATGAAATATCATAATTGTACAATTTATCTTGATATGATGCTAGCTTCTCATCATTTTAACCTTTTTATCAAAATGTGGGTCTAAAGGATTCCAATTAACAAATACTAAAGTTAAAAGCCATTATTTCGCAATGAATCCTCACTAGCTGGTCATTGATTAAATAGTTATCCAAAGTCCTATACATACACTGGTCATTGATTAAATAGTTATCCAAAGTCCTATACATACATACATACATATATATATCCAAGAAAATCAATTTCCCATACAAATTTCAAGCAAAAAAAAAAAAAAAATCCCATGTAAATTTAACAGGCTCAAGCCTCAAGATATAGCACAAAACAAATTATAAATAATTATCACATTTCATAGATGAAAATATTGTCCATAATATATAAACACACTTTTCTTAGGTTAAAAATAATAAATGAATAATAATTACAGACATAATCTAAAAACAATATCACAACTAACTTTATCAAAAAATGAAAAATTCAAATTCTTTCTTTCCAAATCCAACTTAAAAAAAAAAAAAAAGTGAAACACATGTGGCTGACCTAAAAATACTTTGGGAGGTTCCCTATATTCCTCAACGATCATATGGTCCTCGACAACACCTAATACCAATCAAATGCCATCAATAAGAATGTGCGACGCCTTATGATTCTTGAACCACCATTGATATATATATATACACACACATATATATTTATACTTTTAATAATTATTGATATATTTTATCCATTTCTATACGATATGAAATTCTTCTTCCAAAAATTTATTTTTTCAACTTAAAAATTGTTTTCCAATCTTGGTATGCCCTTTTACGTACCGACAAGTGACACACGTGTAAGGACCACATGAATCATTACCTCAATTCACTAAACTACTAATTTGTTGACCCATAATTTAAAAAAAAAAAAAAAAGGGACTAAACATACCAATAAGCAATAATCTTATTATAACTTTTTGGCCTCAAATAACAACTTTAGGTTGGGGACCGAATTGATATTTGGTAGGCTACAAAAAAACTCAAGTCAAACTCGGCTTGGTCAGGAGGGCTAAAACTACCCCAAAAAAGATAAAAGATAAAAGATAAAAGAAAAGAAAAATTATGTTTTATTGTTATTTTTAGAGTAAAATCTAATTACGAATCTTCTTCTTGATCTTCAAGGTTCCTAGGAATTGGTAGTACGCCACCTTCTATCAAATAGAGTTGAAAGGGTAAGAAAAGTTGATCCACACGATTTATCAACTATATTCCATATCTATTAGAATTTCTAGGCTCATGTTTCTAATTATATAACACATACTATATAACCGATAATGGTAATGATATATCAATAAAAGAATGACTTATTAATATTTTATTATCTAATATTGAAAGATCGAATTTATAAAGGCAATTTCACGTGAGAGCAAACATGTATCGAAGAACCCACTTCATGATTCACCTTTGCTTTCATATGAAGCCAACTCCGTATGAAATCGATGAGTATTTTTCAATGAGAAAGGCTCTTCTCTCTGCTTGAGAGAAAAGAAGGAGTATGCGAAGTTCATGTATTAATACACCTAAAATACACAGAACCACGTCTTATGGACGGGGACTTTATTGCAAGTAGTTCTTCTTTTATTTTTATTTATTATTATTATTATTATTATATATATTTTTGGCCAAGTTACGGTATGGACTTTAGTTCCAATTAGTCTGTCTTACTTCTAAGTGGAGTGTTCCATTGTTATGTTCGATCTACACACACACACACACATATATCTATATATATATATATATATAAATATAACTTGGAGTGAAGCATTTGAGCATTAAACCTCACCATTGGACGTGGCGATTGAATACTAATATTTTAATTGAAAAGAAAAGATGGTGACATGAATAAGAAGACAAAAATAAGATATGTCTGTGTGTATAAAATATAAAATAATTCACGAAAAGATGGTGATATGAATACGAAGACAAAAAAAATATATGTGTGTGTACATAAAATATAAAATAACTCCATCCATTCTTTTTCTTGGCAGATTAATTTAATGATGTGAAATTACAGATTTATGGTTTTGGATTTGCTTGCCCAATTGGTTTTTTTTTTTCCTTTAAAGGAAGTGTTAAGTATTTTCTTTTTTGGAATATGAATTATATACATCATAATATAATGATATGTAAAATTATTATTGAATTATATATGTAATCATGTTACGTGATTTGACCTCCCATTGATAAAGAATACGTGGAAATATGCTTGGTGCATCACACATAAGTAAGTTACAACTTATAACACTATTAATTGTATGTTATTTTTTTTGGCCCTTGCTAAATCATCATCTTCCTCTTTCAAATAGCCATTCGATTAGTTTTAATAATTAAATATGCCCCCTATTGAAATAAACGGTACAAATGAGGTATGGGACTAGTCTTCTCATTTTCAACTTAGGCATTGTTAAAAGAAAATTACTAGAAACATCAATTTTAATATTAATTTTGAATATCAATCTATATAAAATATCTTTTATTAAAAAGTGTTTAAATAATTGTCATGTTATTTAACTATATCTATAAATGAAAATATGATAATATATCATTACGTGAGTTGATACTTTAAAATTAGAATTAAAATTGCTGCAATAAAAAAGGCAGATTTTATAAAATATTCTAAACAATAAATTAATTGTCCAAATAATTTCTTTACAAAACCTTCAACCACTAAAACTCATAATAATGTTTTCTTTAGCCACCGTGATCACAAGTAATCTTTAGTGGTCCCTTTTTCTTTTTCCCTTTATTTTTTAGTGGTCCTTATTTTTTAAGTATAATTAATAGTAAGGTTCTTCATTAACATTTAGTTTAGGTCCATTTTATGCCCAAGAAAAGACTTGCCCATACTGCCCCTTATACATGGTGTCAACAATCGACCACTAATTAAACATATCTTATTAATTGTCTTTCTTTTATCGTGTTATAAAAACTAATCAATTACATGCATGCTTCTTCTACTTTAAAATTATTATGTTTGGTATGCAATCAAGTGAACACAAACATAATCAAGATATATTTGGATCTCTTTTTAGGCCACAAAATTCTTGGAACTTTTCTAAAATTTATTTATGAGTCAATATACATTTAAAAAAATAATGAGAATATTTAAAGACGTGTAGAAGGGACGTCAAAAAAGTTATATTAAGAAAGTTTTTCTTTAATATACGACTATATTGTACCAATACAATATTGCTATCTTTAATCGTTTATAAATTCTTCATAAAATTAATTTATTGCACAATGAAAAAAATATATGATTCCAAATGTGATTAAAGATGTCAAAATAGATCGGATTGTGAAGTAACATCTTTATTAAATCTCTTAGGGAAGCAAATCAAGTTATAGACAAGGTTGTAGGAAAAGTAGTTCATTTTCAAGCAGCACAATAGCATTGGTCGACACCTAACTTTCGCATTCCTCTAATTAAATGAGATCAGAATCAGATAGGGTTTTCCCTTTATAAATTTAGTTAAAATGAGATTACGCACTCTTTTTCCTTCATTGATACTCTTTTTCCTTCATTGATTTTTCTCGTTGAGTTTTCCTTAAAAGGTTTTGGCATGATTTATCTTGCATAGTCCGTACACAGGAATTGTCTTGGCTTGACTAACTGCTAAATTTATTGGATCTATTTGAACTTTCATTCTTATTTTGTCTTAAGAGTTTCTTTTTTATTTTCCTCCCTCTTTCAAATTGATCGATTGCTTATTTTACCATCTTTGTGGCTTTTCCGTACTTTTATTATTCTAATTTTTTTATTAATAAAATTAAAACGAGGAGTTAATTTGTAGAAAATGAGCTAGTTTGAATGTGTCAATTCAATTTGGATGTTTTGGATAGTTCTGATATAAGTCATGTACTCCGTCATTTCTTAAAATGTATATGTATATATATATATATATATACATATATTTGTTGCTTTTTGAGCTTCAAAAAAATATTTATTTTATATTGGAAAATCTAGAGTACTATAGTATGACTAATTTAAATTTTTTTTTTTTTTTTTAACCTGAGGGGCAGCGATAATAATATTATCCTCATTACTTCATTAATAGATTTAGGAATCTCGACATTTAGATTTACACATACAAATTTGAATGCAACATTTTAATAACTCCAAATTCAACTTATGAAGTAAACTGGAAACAAGTCAGATTCTATTGTCTTTGATAGTAGGATTTTGCAAAACAATTTCGATTTAAATAGAACCAGAAAAAAAAAATTTGGTAGAAGCCAAAAAAAATAAAAAAAATAAAAAAAAATAAAAAAAATGCAATTAACTAATTAGAGCAAAAATCAAACATCAGCCCATGACAAATGTGGCTAAGCTGGGCTGTCAAGAGGGGTTGTTGACGGGGGGGTTGGGAGGGGTTGGATGGTCACCAAACTACAAACTCATTTTTGGCCATCATTTGGCCCCCCCCATTATTTTACTCTCATTTCCACATTTCTTTTCCTAAAACCCAACAAAAAAGCTTCTTTGAAAAAAAAAAAAAAAAAAGCTTTACCCTTTCTCTTGGTCATTACACCAAGGCATTATTGCATCATCATTTTTAGATAATTATTTATAGGCCCTCTTTGATTTGGGTGTTTATTAATGTGTTAATTCACAATCCCATTGGCTAAAATCCCATAGCTATGCACAAAAGCTTCTTTTTAATTACTAGTATCTTTTTTGAGAGCATTACCATTTAGCATCATGACATTTGCGGATTTAAGAAAACAATATCTTAGTGCTTTATATTGAAATTATAAGATTACATATATGCTCAAAAATCACATATAACCCAGTTGAGAGAATTTTTTTTTTTTTTTTTACCTAAATGCTAAAAATTTTATCATCTAAAAAAAAAAAAAAAACTTAAATCACATTATAAATATATGAGAACAAATTTCACTCCATAACCCAAATATTGACAGAAAAACACCACCGGCATGTTAAAATTTAGTAAGGAAAATCATGTAGATCGTAGTAAGTTTAAAAAAAAAAAAAAAAATCAAGAAAACATGATGAATACTTTAACAGTTTAAAATTACGTAATATATATCCTATTCTAAAATTCTCCATCATGTCATGTGAACCAATCTTTAAAGAGCCACCACTATCACATTGGATTTTTTTGGATTTTTTTTTTCTCTCTCACTAAATTCCAAGGAATTAAATGAAGTCCAAGTCATATAATTTCTCAAAGCCTGGCCCGGCAAGAGGGTATTTTCCTGGGTGTCTGCTTGCAAAGTGTAAAAAACAGATAAATCAAATAGTGTTTTTTTATCAAACCGTCCTTCCATGACATCTTTACGATGATGTTGGTATTTGTCTAGGTATCATTGTAAATTTTACTAACTTTAACCTTTAAATTTCGTTTAAGTTATCGTATTTCCTTTTAAATCCAATCGTAATTTATACAACTTTAACGTGCCGAAAATTCATCTCCTGACACTTCCTTAAGAAAAATCACTTGGCATTTTTCTTCTTTTGCATGATCTTTTTCTCATTTGATTCATGACCAAATTAAGAAAAAAGAAAGTGACAAGATCCCCACGTTTCACCTTTAAACTTGTAAATGACTAGGGGACCAAAGCTACACGGCTAAGTAAACATTAAATTTTATCATCATTGGGCATATCATACCATATATTTCATATTTCTTATATATTATTTTTCATTTCATATTCTCTTTTCCCATGTTCTCCACGACCAAATCATGCAAACGAGATAGCTTTGTTTTTTTGTTTTTTGTTTTTTTTTTTTTTTTGGGTTTTGGTTGGTTCCTGTTGTTCACACTAATGGGAATCTCATCTCCTAATTTTATCAGGTATAATCACAAACTCACAATCTCACTTTACCCCAAAAAAAAAAAAAAATATATATATATATATATATAATATAAAATGTCATCCCAACTAAAAGCAAGCGACCACATAACACCCCCAAATTGTTTCACTTGAAAAAAAAAAAAAAAAAGAAAAGAGAGATAGAGAAAAGAAAAGAAAAGAAAATTGGTTTTTCTTGACAGACTACAACCAACTCTTCTATATTTTCACCTTTCCCTCACTCTAAACCAAACCACAATTAATTTATAATCCAGTCTCACTTACATAACACAAATATACACACCTTTCCCTCACTCTAAACCAACCACAATCAATTCTTTCTTCCCCAGTTCCTACTCTCTCTCTCCTCTCTCTCTCTCTCTCTCCTGATTCTCTCGGGAAATTCTCTCCCAACCTGCACGCAAAGCAGCTTTCTTTCGCTCTCTCTCTCTCTCTCTCTCTCTGTTTTGGTTCCTGGGTTTCCGTGCTCTTTCTGTTCTCTCATTGAGATCTGCTTCACCTTCAGAAAAGCCAAAGAAAAATGAGATTCTCCCAAGGCACTTGCAGTGACTTTGAAGAAGCCAACGAGGTGAAAATCAAGGCCATTTTCAAAAAAATGGTGTTCCTAGCCTGCTTTGTCCCTCCAAGGGAAAGAAGAAGAAACAGCAGCTCTTTGAACAACCAAGCTGATAATGAAGAAGATAATAATAACAACAACAAGAACAAAAACAAGAATTTTGAGCACAACAAGGCGTGGCTCCTGGCGGAGTCCGGTGGGTGTGTCGGAGCTTCTTCATCTTCTTCTTCTTCTTCTTCAGCAGCAGCAGAGCTCTCGAACGTTAATGGCGACCCACAGTCGGTTCACTCATCTTTCAGGTTCAGCTTCTACTCTCAGGTAGAGCTCGAGTCCATGAACATGACCTCCTCAAACGCCGCCACTGTTTTAATGGTGAATCTGGACAATGGGCATTGCGAGTCGAGAGCGAAGGAGCTCAAATGGCGGAGATTTCAGTCCCTGGAACGAAGCATTTCTCCACTGGCTATTACTCTTGTCAGATTCGGCTATGGCGAAATCGCCTCTGCCACTCGCAATTTCTCTAAAGGTGCTTTTTTGGGTTTGTTTTCGTTTTTCTCAGATCAATTTGTTCTTTTTCAGAAAAAATTATGGATCTTCTGCTTAATTGAACTGAGACCCTTCTGTTTATACAATGTCCAGTAGCAGCTCACAGCTTATGAAACAAAAATGGCTTCAATTTTCCAATTCTTTTGCATGAACTTGTTGGGATGATTATTATTTTATTTTATTTTTTAAGCAGGTAGAGTTTTGGGTAGAGGGGCTTTGAGCTATGTGTTTAGAGGGAGAGTTGGTATTTTGAGGACATCTGTGGCGATTAAGAGATTGGACAAGGAAGACAAGGAATCTTCAAAGGCGTTTTGTAGGGAACTGATGATTGCTAGCTCTCTTCATCACCCGAATGTTGTTCCGCTTGTCGGATTCTGTATCGATCCGGAGGAGGGCTTGTTTCTGGTCTATAAGTATGTCTCTGGTGGAAGCTTGGAGCGCCATTTGCACGGTATCTTTTCATATGTCTGTTGACTTTTTAACCATGCGGTTTGTGTTTTGTGCTTGGCATCCCGATCGAATACCACAACATCTTATGGTTTTTGTATTGATATATATGCAGAGAAGAAGAGGAGAATTAAGGGCTCAGCAACACTTGCTTGGTCCGTAAGGTACAAGGTCGCCATTGGGATCGCAAGAGCGGTGGCTTACTTGCATAATGGAACTGAAAGATGTGTTGTTCATAGAGATATTAAGCCCTCAAATATTCTGCTTTCTTCAAAGAAAACACCCAAGGTGAAGGTTTAATCACTAATATTTGTTTTTTTATTAGTCTTTTTTTTTTTTAATTCATTCAGGTACTCTCGAATAGGTCTCATTGCTCACCAGAATCTGTAATTTTGTTTGCAGTTATGTGATTTTGGATTAGCAACATGGACTGCCGCTCCATCAACTCCTTTTCTCTGCAAAACTGTCAAGGGAACATTTGGGTATGATTTCACATAAACTTGCTATAATCAGTAACTCTTTCTAATAGTTATTATTTAAAGAATTTTTTTCCCCTTTATTTTTGTTTTGATCTGTCAAATTCATATAGATTTACACACACACACACACACACACATATATTTATATGTTTCTTTATGTCTGTGTGCAGCTACTTGGCTCCTGAGTACTTCCAGCACGGGAAAGTGTCGGATAAGACCGATGTTTATGCTCTCGGGGTAGTCTTGTTGGAGTTGATAACTGGTCGTAAGCCAATTGAAGCTAGAAGGCCACAAGGAGAGGAGAACTTGGTTCTATGGGTAGGTTAATGCATTTTCTTTTCGGGACAATTCTTTGGTAGGTTTTAAAAAAAAAACACTATCGGTAGGACACAGATTTCAAGCATCAAATCTAAGATGCTTCAGATTTGGCCTGACGGTTATTATACCTAATTTATTAAAAATTGTGTTCTACCGATGGGGTATTTTTTCATACCCTACCGCATAATTCTAATTCTTTTCTTGTTGGCTTAAATATCTCTTATGGTTGAATGACGATAACCTATATAGCTCCTGATCTAGAAATATGTCTTCTAAATGCAACTCTTTTTTTCCCTTTCCTTGAGAGGCTTCAAGGTTTCTTTCGACAGTTCTTTCGGGTCACCTAATTAATTGGTGGCAGATTTTTTAGTTTCCTGCTTGACTTTCTTATCTTACCACACATGGTTATGCCGCATCTATCATATGGGTTATAAGATGTAAAATAATAAAGCCCATGTCCAAATTGTGGGGTTGTCTAGGTCTACTCAAAACCATTTGGTGTTCTATCATGGTCTTAAAATAGGATATGAAAGCAGATGGTTGGATGGCTCATGTCTGGTTAGGTAAAAGAAAACAAAAACTATTTGGTATGCTCGTCTTAGATGTTGTCTTTGTTTGTAATGGGTTTTCTTTTGTGTTGGGAGTTGCAGAGACAGGCCAACTTCACCTAAATTCCCATAACTTAACCATTATGTCTTGGCTGCAATCAGTGTGTATCGATTATAAAGATGTATTTGTGTTGGGAGACGTATTTGTACATAACAGTACTGTTTGTTAGGAATTCGGCGAGTCAAGCTCTAAACCAGTAGCTTACGTCCAAAGTTTTAACTCCATAGCATAAGCCTTAAGTTTCGGCCTAATCCAAGTGCTAATCCCTGATTGCCACTTGATCTTCTCAAGATGAGATTTTTATACGTGACGTGAAACTTTAGATGCTTTTATCCCTCTGATTTTCTGTTTTGGATTTTGGAATGACATGTTTTGGATTTCCAAAATTGCCTGCTGTGTGCGGCTCTATGAAGCTTGTTATGCTTATAGGTCATTCACTAATTTGTTATCACACAAATTAAAATTGTGGGCACGATAACTAACATCTCATTTTAAATCTGCCAGGCAAAACCCCTGTTGCATAAAGGTAAAGGAGCCATTGAAGAGTTGTTGGATCCAAGGCTCAAATGCACGCCCAGAAATTCAAGTCAGATAGCCCGAATGATCGAAGCTGCCGCTGCCTGTGTAACTAGTGAAGAAGCTCGCAGGCCAGCCATTGACAATATCATTGCGATACTGAAAGGTGAAGAACAACCCGTTTTCTCTATGAGGAAGAAGTCTGGTTTTCTGGGCAATGGGTGTGTTATTGATTGTTACACTCAATCACCACAATCAAACAACGAAATGAAAAGCCACTTAGCTTTGGCCATGTTAGGGGTTTCCGAGTTTGAAGACGATGATCACCTTTACTGTCGATGAAACGAGATGGAACGATCTATTAACTGAAAAGATGTTGAAATTGTAAATAGGACTAGAGGATTCTGATGAGCTACTGTGCTGTACATATTGTTGTTTTTACATGCCCCTGTATCATAGGGGAATACTGTAACAGATTTTCATTCTAGAGTTTACAGTTCCTGTTTGATTATAGCAGCACCTTTTTGTTTTCTGTAATCATGAATTCCTCATCAAAATAGAAGTGGTTATTTATCACTGTTGCCTCCAAAACTTTTCACTTTTTGACAACTTACTCCCCAAAGTTCTAATTTTGACAATTTAACTTTTAAACTTGCTGAACAGTTGTAGTGTACCTCATATGGATTAATTTTTCATTAAATTAGTCACGAAAAGCTCATGGTTCACGGACGCCTTTGCGGAGGCAAAAATCTGCATTTCTGACAAAAGTATTTCAAATCCAATACAAATCCTAACTTGAAGCTTCCAGATTCAAATCTTCAATTTAGTGTAAAATTAATTAAATGGAGTATATTATAACAATTTAGAAAGTTCAGTAAACAAATTATAAAAATTAAAAGTTTAGGGACAAGTTATCAAAAAGTTTTAAGTTTGGGAGCAACAGTGTTAAATATTGTGAATGTTAATAAATAGTATCACATACGTGGTATGATCATTTAATAATGATGGGAAAAATTCTTATGGTAAAAGAGAATATTCTACCAATATCAAAGATTTTTTAATTTTTATCAAATGACAATCATTTACAACTACAAAAAATAATTCAGTTCCAAGCCTCCTTTTGGTCTTCATGGCATTATTCATGATTCATTGCATGCTAAGAAGCATTGCAAAAAAAAAAAAAAAAAAAAAAGGGCAAAAAACTAAAATTGAACAAAAAAATTAAGAAATAATTGTGAGAAACTAGAATATCTTTGCCACGTCCTTGACCAAGCCGCGATTGGCCAAAGCAAATTCTGTGAATTCCTTAAGAGAAATGAAGCCGTCTCCGTCGGTGTCGATCTCCGCCATCATGCGCTGCACTTCCTCTGGCGTGACGGAGCCAAGCGTTTTGAGTGCATTGCCTAGTTCCGTGGCTGAGATCTTTCCATCACCATTGCTGTCAATGCTCTTAAAAATGCGCTCCGTCTCTTCCATTTCCCCTTGATCCCCAGACATTGTTTTTTAAAATATTGATATCTGCCTAATTTTTTTTAACGTTTTCTTCTTCCCACTTTTTTTTTTTTTTTTTTTTTTTTTTTTTTTTTTTTTGTGTTAAAATGTGGTAACGAGGGGTTGAGACTTTTGGCATTTACAGGTAGAGTTTTATAAGAAGAAAGAAAGGTTGTTCTTCAAAGTCGGGGTTGTTTTTTAGCATCAGGCTCGCATTACCTAAACTATGAAACTGTCAACTGTTTTACCGGAATAAACTAAATAAAATAGTTGTGGATATCCTATAAGATAGGACTTCAGGGAAATAGAGCAATTTTTTTCCCTCAAAAAAACAGAGCAATTTTTTAAAAAACATTTTAAGAACAACAAAAATTTTAGCGGGAACTAGTAATTTTCTAAATTATTATAATATATCCTATTTGACTTAACTTTCGGTTACAAATGTAACGGAAAACCCAAAAATGTCTTATATGAAGACGAAACACTCCATTTACGACCAAAAATTTTCAAATCTAATACAAGTCTTAGAACAAATCTTTCAAATTCAAAATTTCAATTTAATAGAAAGTTAACAAAATACTTCATATTACAATAATTTAGAAAGTTCAGAGGTAAATTATCAATATTAAAAGTTTAGGGACAATTCACAAAGAGTAACAAATTTGGGGGACAACAGTGTTAAATACCGATAAAAGCAATTACTATAATGATTATCACTTTTGTTATATATATTTGGTTATATTTCAACATTAGTAAAGATTATGTTAAATGCCCAGCTCACCTTAATCATCCACTTAACCCCAATATGATGTGCTGTCTGTTGTTTTCGCCATTTTTGTCATTGTCACAAAACAATTTAATTGTGGATTGTCAGATTAAGCTATTTACGTAATTAACCTAACTTGAATTTATTATATAGAAGATGATGGGTAAATTTTTTTCTATTAAAAATAATGAAGATAGGAAGTTGAGGCTATTATCTTACAAAAACGTGATCTTGAATTCGGAACATAGATACTTGACTAAAGTTCTTTGCTTTTTATTGTACACTCTGGTCACAATAGCAACTCACTTGTTGGAAAGTAGGAGGCCGTAACAAAAATTACAACATAAAAGAATCTATGCAACATATTTGAGAATGGCATTTACCACAGCTTCTCTTGTTGGCAAAGCGGGAATTGCGCCTCTCTCCGTGACCGTCAACGCGCCACAAGCGTTGGCAAACTTGAGAGCATCTCTCAGTTTATCCTCTTTCTACATTGTGAAATTTTTAAGGGTGTAAGCAAGATGGAACATAGGCGTGGGCGTAGAAAAAAGACTGAAGAAAAAAATAATAATGAAAATATAGCCATTAAACAACGTTATCGAGTTCTATTCATCGTAAGGAACACGAAAGGATTCGATTCAAGGGAAACAAGTATTTGCAAATGCAGTACCTGAATCAAGGAGAGGTCAACCGCAAGTTGTGATAGTACTCCAGCTACAAATGCATCCCCAGCACCTGTGGTGTCCACAGCATCTACCTTTACGCCTTCCACTCTTCCGCCAAAGTCCTGCAAATACATATATATCTTGCATTGTTTGTTACTAGAGAAGCATAACTCCGATGTTTGTAGTACCGACAATCACCCGACATATCAAAGACGTTTAAACAGAAAATTCAACATCTTGAAAAATTTACTAGATGAGGACCCTTACCTTGGTGTAATACCTGCAACCATCAGGGCCATCGGTGACGAGCAGTAATTTAAGGTTTGGATGGTACAGTTTGCGGACAACTTTTTCATCATATGGATCTTCCCCTTGTGTTAGAAAAGAGATCTCTTCTTCGCTAATCTGAAAATTTATTTAACTGAAATACTCAGTGGTGGTATCTCCATTACTTTCGGAATTCTATATAGTACATCGAATTTCCAGAAAGAGACAAAAGTATCTCATGTAAATCCAGAGCGTCATGATCTCAACCTTTTTAAGCATGATTACCTTGATAATGTCAGCAGTCTCCCATATGCTCAAAATTCCTTCTCTGGCACTATCGGCTGAAGGCCACAATGGAAGTCTGAGGTTTGGATCATAAGAGATAACCACGCCGGCTTCCTTTGCAGCTTTTGCTGCGGCAATGTGGGCCGACTTGCATGGTTCTGTAATTAGACTTATTGAACCATAATGGAAGATTTTTGCCTGCCAGAAGATTGACCCAAAGAATTATCATTCGAAAAGTGAACTCAATATGTAAAGAACGGAAATGAAATTGTTGGATGCATGGAAAGAGAATCAGAACGTGTTCAAAAGTAGAAACCATGTCCATCATGCGTGCACTCTTAAACATGAATCTATTTCACCTGACCAAACGACTTTTTTTTTTCCTTGAACTACTTGGGAGTGGAGAGATTCGAACTCTTCACCTAAATACCCTATTTACTGTTTTCATAGTTTATGTTGCTTCCTGTGATACTTTAACGGTTCAGAATGGTCCCAATTGGAATTGTCTTACCGGTTTGGTATGATGGTATACAACTCTCCAAATTATATGTTTGTACTTCTCTCTCTTTGGAAGTTTGAATACTTCACATTGAAACTTTTCTGTAGTGAAGAAAATAGTACCATACCTTTCTAATCAGATCCAGATCAAGTTCAGATTCTTCAAGCAACATGTCAGCACTAGGATTACGATAGAACATGAACTCACGTTCCCCATCTATCCTCAGTGTAACAAAAGCTAAAGCAGTCCGTGCACCAGGGTCAAAACGCATTCCTTCAGTGTTCACATTGTTTTCCTTAAGTATATCGGCGAGCATGTAGCCAAACTCATCTTCACCAACCTGTAAACAGTGCACATATGTGAGGACTAGGGCTAGGGTCCCGACTTTAGTCCCAACTTTTTGAAACCAATGCACGTGGCAATGAACTGTCATATTTAACTACAGATGAATTCTTGGAAAATTTTCACACATGCCAATGACAAGAATGACAATCACATGCCACGTAGGCTGTTCATAAAAAGTTGGGATTCTGCTTCCTTAGCCCTATTTGCAGATGAGATATGATAGGATAAAGAACAATCTTTACTCTTACATATATATATATATATATATTATGTATATATAATATCTTGTATGTTTGTACGTAGTTTTTACTTTTTGTTAGTGCCTCAGAGTTGTTGCTCTTCTATAACTGTAAAAGCCAGTCAGGACAAAAAGATTACAGTTGGATGTTAACAATGATACCTTCCCAATAAATGCTGATGAACCACCAAGACGAGCTATACCGACAGCAACATTTGCAGGTGCACCTCCTGGTGCTTTCTTAAATGCAGGTGCTTCAGCCAATGAAACTCCATTTACAGTAGGGACGAAATCAATCAACAACTCTCCAAAACAAACCACCAGTGAGGACTGTTCTGTTTCTGGCAATCCATCTCCAGGAAATGCTTTTCCTAAAATATGAAACAGAAAAGTTCACTGTTTATTTTTCCAAAAAATGACAATTAAAAAAGACAACAAATGAACCAAAAGGGGTAGTAAAGAAAGGTTCATTTATGCAGGCTCTGAAGCAATGCTTGTGAAGGGCATGGAGTCTCTACTCAAAATTTTCTTTTCTGCAAGTCTCATTTAAGGTTGATATCGTCGCTCAATGAAGAAGATACAGAAGCTGGCTTGCTAGATACTTGTAAATGGTTCGGGATCCATAAGTTTTGTTGTTTATTGGGCACACTGATAGCAACCATCAACAATCAGTGTAAATCACACACCGAACTTTCTGGGGCAATTCTTTGCTCACCAACGTTCCAGAAACCCAAAAAACTCGGGTCGAACGCTTCAGGGTGTGTTCTAGGGTTGCAACAGGAAGGCTGATCAGACAACGTGGTGTTTTTTCCAGGTTGTCCACAATCAGAACTACAAGGAAGATGTGAAAGAAGTAGCAGAATGCAGATGCTCTAGTTCCATACTAACTAGAAGAGACGGTTTACTCAGATAGTGGGATCACTTACACATCATCTTCTATTCCCATGGGAGTACTGAAAGAGTGGATTGCGGCCTTCTTCTTAAAGGAAGGTTTGTTTACTTACCAAGAAGTGCTCGTCAACACATTTGAACAGTGCTTCACTGTCGATATCAGATTCCTTAATTCCGATCTGGTATGGCTTACCATTGTTGATGGAAATTGCTCCATTCTAGAGCGACAACTTCTTTGCAAAAAACTTTTTTACTGTCCTGAGACATACAAGGACCATCAAACGGTTGTGGGTGATTTTAACGCAATTTCAGATGTGTCCGACAAACTTGGTAGCAGACCTCCAAATCTTGTAACTTCAGAGGAATTCAATCCAATGATTAATGGTTGTAGCATCATTGACTATGGTAATAAGGGTAGCAAGTATATCTGGTCAAATAACCAAGAAGATGAAGGCTTTGTTTGGGAGAATTATCAACTTTAACCCCGAGTTTCTTTCTTTTTTTTTTTCACATAACATATAATGTTTTATGAAGATTTTTGTAGTTTAATTGAAATCCTTATGGTGATCAGGGTCTATTCACTGATCATTTATTCATTTAACAGCATTCTGTCTATTGTGATTCTAGCTATCTAATGCTCTAGAGTTGGATGAATAGATCCCGGTAATCTATGTATTCAATTCAACAAATCATTTTTCCCCCTCAATTCAATCCACAAATGTCTTCAACCAAATTCTATTTCTTTCGTTGGATTCTCCCCGTTCTCTCTCTTTCATTCTCCTGGAAAAATAACGGGTCTTGCGCATCTCGATCTCGCTCTCTACCAACTCCCAATGGTGGCCGAGAACACAGTGAAATCAAGAGAAGTACTTGGCGGTGACAAAGCGGGGCTTCCTATCAGACCAGCTCCCAACGGATCCTCCCCCAAGTCAAATTCGTCCGTCAGTTTCACAATGCACTTCTTCTAAGCACAATTTAACATACCCCATCTCTAATTTGGAACATTTTCTCTTGAGGAACCACATTGCAGTTCTTTCGAGACAATCAGTCAATCCAACCACATGATAACCATGAACTCTTGACTTAAAAAACAAACAAGAAGTGCCCACCAAAAAAAAAACACTGAATCCCAACTCCAAGTCCAATAAAAGAAAACTATTAAACAACCTAAACAAGAAATTATCAACATGAATAGCACAATTTTCCAGGTAGAAATACCTTTTAATCTCAATCTAGCGACTGAAGTGAGTGGCGGGCAAGAAAATCCCGAGGTTCTGACAGTCGTCGGTTGAGCAAAACTCACGGAGCTCCGAGACAATGGAGCCATACTGCCGAAGCAGAAAGTGGGAGAGTGAAACTGAAGAGCCATAAACAGAAACACAGAAACACCTCAAAAATCGCTTCTCAAGCTTCCAAAAGCGCTTTTGCCCAGATTAACGAGATGACCCAGAAATCAATTTATCAAGAGTTTTGGAGGTTTCGGTGACATTGAGAGAATCGGCTGAGAACTGACGAAGAAGAAGTAGCGGAGAAAGCGAAACGGGGGAATATTCGAAGAGCTAATGTAAAATGTGTTGATTTGTTCTTCATTTAACGTTTCTTGATTACCAGATGGAGTGCGAGCATCTTGCTCAACATTCTGGGATTATCTGCTCCTTTCGGGGTATTTTTGAACTACTCTCACAAGTTTAATATTTTCTTAATTTTAAGGGTAATTCTACAACGATATAGAGGTGTTTTACCCCATCAATAGGTAAAAAAAATTTAACCTATGTTATGATTACACGAAAAGTATTATAAAGCCAACTACATCTGATTCTGGATACAAAACTCAGTCCAAGTTTTAATTTTATTTTTTATTTTTTTTTTTTTTATTTTTTGTTTTAAGTGCCCGTTTGGGCCTCCGGTTCGAACTAGGATTTTCTAGTTCCACTCCAACTCAAGGTGTTTGGTGTTTTGGTTCAGCTTGAACCTCCATGTCACCCGTTATACAGTAAACCCAAATGGGTTTACTGTTCACCACTGCTCGCCAGCCCTCCTGTCTCCTGGGTCTTCTGCCCTAGTCGCGAATCTCTTCCTCCTCCATACCGGCGCCCATGTGCTGCTGTCAGTGACACTGTTGCCTCTTCCTCCATCACATCAACCATCTGCGATGTTGCAGTCTGCCCGGTAAGTGGTCCTCCTCCCTCGATTCGACTTGCTTTTACTGCACAAAACATGCCCACATCTCGTGCAGCAGATGAGGCGCCGTGTGAGGAGTTGGAAACGACGTCGAACCCCTTGGAGGATTACCCAGTATTTCCAAGTTCAGAAACCAGCCTCGCGAGCAGTTAATTCTTGCCCTCATCTGATTTCTTCTACCGTATACTCGTCCTCGGGCTCTAACTCGGTAACCCTTGTATAGTTTCGTCCTCTAATTTCCTTTTTTCCAAATTGTTTCCCAATCCCAGATGAAATCAGTTGATTGGATTTTTTACCGAAAATAATTTTTCCCCGTCAATAATATTTGATTATAGGTGCATATGGTTTTGTGGTTGGTGTTAGAGTTTGATTTTGATCTTGTTATGAAATTATGTGTTGAAATGTGGCTTGATTTGAGGTACCTACATTATGGTGACTTTGTGCTTCGTTGTTGTTCGATTACCCACTCTTTTAGACAGTTTAGGTTTGAGTTTGGATTGATTTTGACAATTTTGTGACCCAGACCATCTGATCTCTGGTTTTTGGCATTTTTGGTCATTCTACTACCTTGGATTGGTCATTTATGGGCTGTTTGTATGATCCAGGGCATCTTGATTAGTGGTTTTTCCATTTTGGTCAGTTTAGGTATGATTTTGGGTTGATTTTGACAATTTTGTGACCCAGACCATCTGATCTCTAGTTTTTGGCGTTTTTGGTCATTCTACTACCTTGGATTGGTCATTTATGGACTGTTTGTATAATCCATAGCACCTTGATTAGTGGTTTTTCTATTTTGGTCAGTTTAGGTATGATTTTGGGTTGATTTTGGCAATTTTGTGACCCAGACCATCTGATCTCTGGTTTTTGGCGTTTTTGGTCATTCTACTACCTTGTATTGGTCATTTATAGGCTGTTTATATGATCCAGGGCATCTTGATTAGTGGTTTTTCCATTTTGGTCAGTTTAGGTATAATTTTTGGTTGATTTTGGCATTTTTGTGACCAAGACCATCTGATCTCTGGTTTTTGGCATTTTTGGTTATTCTACTACCTTGGATTGGTCATTTATGGGCTGTTTGTATGACCCATAGCATCTTGATTAGTGGTTTTTCCATTTTGGTCAGTTTAGTATGATTTGGTGATTTTGGTAATTTTGTGACCCAGACCATCTGATCTCTGGTTTTTGGCATTTTTGGTCATTCTACTACCTTAGATTGGTCATTTATGGGCTGTTTGTATGATCCAGGACACCTTGATTAGTGGTTTTTCTATTTTGGTCAGTTTAGGTATGATTTTGGGTTGATTTTGATACTTTTGTAACCCAGACCATATGATCTCTGGTTTTTGGCGTTTTTGGTCATTCTACTATCTTAGATTGGTCATTTATGGGTTGTTTGTATGATCCAAGGCACCTTGATTAGTGGTTTTTCCATTTTGGTCAGTTTAGGTTTGAGTTTGGGTTGATTTTGGCACTTTTGTGATCCAAACCATCTGATCTCTGGTTTTTGACGTTTTTGGTCAGTCTCCTACCTTGGATTGGTCATTTATGGGCTGTTTGTATGATCCACTATTACTTTATTTGTGCTTTGTTCAATTTTGGCGGCCTTAGGCTTGATTTGGCTTATTTGGCACATTTTTGACCTAAACCAGGTCTACTTCGGTTTTTGGGGTTTTGATTATTCTCAATCCTTGTTTAGGTCATTTCCTGAGCCCATTTAGACAGGAGACGTATCATTTACTGGAATATCAAAGACGTCGTGCCGGGCTAGGCAACCGCAGGGAGGTATTTAACTATACGCATTCTTCACTGCGGAATTGCATTGAACGAACCTTTGCGTGTGCGGTTGTACATAATTTCGTAAGGATGGTGTAGATTGGGGACCAAATTCTAGAAGAGTATGTAGCTGATTACGTGCCTGTACGTGCGAACGACACGTTAATGCGGATTACGTGTTGGACGGGGTAGAAGATACTGGGCCCAGTACAGGAACGGCCAACATGGCTTGAGTACGGGTGCGATGAATCAAATTAGAGAAAGAATGACGGATGCTATGTGGGAACGATACCAATCATATTCATGATATAGAGCCACGTGAACGCAACCACCTATTCTCTAATTACGCCAGGATCGGAATGTAATTGTTACTTTATTTTAATGATTTTTATAGTACAAAAAATAAATATTTTGTTAGGTATAATATTACAATAAAATGGTACAGCTACATCTTTTGCTGTCTCAAGTTGATTTGGTTTTATTAATTTGGCATATTGTCATTTGTTTCCTATTTTATTTACTAAAACATACGATAGAATATTAAAAAAAATAAAAAAAATTGACTCCTCTCATTTTCTGAACAGTCAATCAAGGCCCTTGTTTTTTTTAATTTTCAACTCAACTTAAACTTTTTCACCAAATACTCAACTCAACTTAAATTTTTTAACTCAAACTTTTTACCAAACACTCATCTTTTAAACTCAACTTCTTAACTCAAACTAAACTTAAAAATCTTAACTCAAACTTGTGAACCAAACAGGCCCTTATAAGTGTCTGATTAGTCACTTGTGAAAGCAAGTGGGTAGTAGTCGGAGGTAGTAGAGGAGGTCTCCGGTGTTTGCGACAGAGAGCCCTGTGTTCGCGCTACCGTGAGATTCACAGGCCAGAGGAGGAGCTTACCTATACCATAGCCCTTGGGGTGCAATTGTCACGCCGATGGGTTGCTAGGTTGCGAGCATTCAGATCCGATGGAGAAAAGGGGTATCCGATTGTCTAGGTTCGACACAATATGGATGCCCATTGTGGATAGTTGCCACCCCCGCCCCCGTTGTGATTCCGTCATGGCCTCCGCCGGAATCCCTCGCAGCGTCTGTTGCGATTATCGATTTCAATTATTTCATTATTAAAACATGGGTTTCCAACCCTGTGGTTGTATCATAATTCATAATCATGGTGTTGGAGCAGTTTCCTCCAAATCAACGTTCTTCCTTCTTCTCCGACACTCTCCGTCGCGTTCTTTCCTTTTTTCCCCTGGCAGTCATGGAGGTTCCAAATAGAACAGAGTGTTTCCCCTCTGCCTAAACCGTTCTAGAAGGACCTATCCAAGGGTTCCTTTTTTTTTTTTTTTTGTTTAATGTAAATATCTTGTTTTTGCATAATCATCTATACCTGTCTTGAAAGATACTTAATAGATATTTTAAAACATACAACATTATCACGTTTTTTCTTTTCGCTCGATCATAAAAATTGTCGGAGTATTTATTGGTTTGATACTTCTCAGTCTCAATAGTTTTGTTTCATGATCAAGTTGATATGTGTCATGATTTCGATCGTGGGGAAATTTTCCCAACATCTGCTCCATTTTCCTTAATAACTTTTTAAAGTTGATGAGGAAAAATAATTTTGTTTCCTTAAGGATGTACATATATGTTACATATCTTGATCGTACGAGTCACGAAACGTTCTTATTTTCCACTGAGAAACGAGAAGTACTTGTGAATGCCAAGTCTAGGAAATCCTCTTACAAAACAAAATCATATAACCAACAAACGGCGAGCAATATACATGTACAAGATAAGTCTCTTGCTGAAAAACATACCATATGTCAACAACGGCCATATATCCTCAAAGCCATTGTTTTAGCTCATGCATCCAGTATATATGTGTGTATATATGCATGAGTTGAACCAAATGAAGATCCAATAAAAATAACCAAGCCCTGTGTCAATTAAAACTCATTAAGTTTTGTCATTCTCTCAAACAATTGTTATTCTAAACTGAGTGCCAGCAAACATATTGTCCAGGAAAAAAAAAAAAAAAAAAAAACCTCCAAATGGATTTTGAGCCTTTTAACGATAATAATTAATTTCATATTCATCATACTTTCTATCTAATCAGCGTCTTAAATCAGACAACCAGGATTGGAATCTAGCAAAAAAAAAAAAAAAAAAGGCTCAATCTCATTATTTACTATTCTAAATCGAAAAGCCATATCAATTACGACCCATTGTATGTTTGGCTACGATCCAATTTGGCTAGCTTTTGAGGCGTTCTGAGGGGATTGTCTTATTGGAGCTCAAGGTCGTTGATCGGCTGCTCACACCCTGTCTTGACGGTGAATGGCAGAAGCTCGATAAGGACGAGAAAAAATGGATTTTTCCTGATAATCCCCAATTCACATAAACAAATGTACCAGACACGTCACTGACTAATGCCACAAAGACTTGGGAGACTTGCATCACATTCTTCCTTCTTCTCCGACGCTCACCTTCACGTTCTTTCCTTTTTTCCCCTGACAGCCATGGACGTTCTGAGAAGAGCAGAGTGTTTCCCCTCTACCCAAGCCGTTCTAGAAGGACCTCTCTTAGGGTTTTTTTCTTTTTTTTTTTTTCCCTTCTTCTTCTTTGTAAAGATCTTATTTTCGCGTAGCCCTCTATGTCGATTTTGCCAGTTTCATGAGTTCTTATATACTTGAAATGTCATTTAATTATATCTCTAATATGAGTTGAGTCTCGAAAGAAACTAAATGGATATTTTAAAACATATAATATTATCACGTTTTTCCTTTCTCACTTTCCGTAGAATTTGTCATAATACTTATTGATTTAGTACTTCTAGGTGTCAATAGTTTAGTTTAATGATCAAGCTAACATGTGTCATGATTTCAATCTACTTGTGGACATTTCCCAACACATGGATTTGCATATTTGGGATTTGAGTTTGCTAATTATGCAAGGACAACAGAAAGTGTTTCTTGGATGTTGTCGATGAAACTTGCAGTTGTACTTGGTTGTCGATGATCCTCAACAGAACCATAGGGTGAAAGATGATGAGTTTGAAAAAAATGACATCCATTAACAATCCTTTTTTTTTTTTTTTTTTTGCCCCTTTTGGTTTTGCAGAAAAAGATTATTTTGATGTGTTTGTTGTTCTTGAGGTTGTTCGAATTTATTGATTCTTCTTCTCGCCGAAGTTCTGATAAGCCTATTCTCTTTCTCTCTCGCGGCTTCCATAGCGACGTCGGTCAGTTTGGAGGGCATGGCTCTTCTCCGATGGTGGGGTGTGCTTGGGAGGGGGTCGCCGGATTTTCCTCTATCTTCTCCGGTGGGAGTTCTCTCTCTCTCTCTCTTTCTTCTTTTTTTTTTTTTTTTTTGATAAACTCTCTCTCTCCGTTCTTTGTAAACGTTTTTGAAATATTTTATAAATTAAATTTAAGTGTGATAAGGTTGAAAATAATTTGATGTAATATTTTAATCTGGACCATCCATCAAAAGTTTTTTCCCTATTAATGGGTAAAGTAAATGGATTTCATTGTAAAATTGCCCTAATCTTAAAACTATGAAATTTTTTTTTTAAATAATGAAAGTTGATCCACTAAAGTTCACGGACTCTGAGAAGTATAACGATGAGGAAATTAAATGAACTTAATTAATTATTCATATTATTATCATGTTATTCCTTTTTATCTGACATTAAAGAGGAAAAAATCTTAAAGCCATTATATAGAGGGAAATATTTCCATTTGTTTTTGGAGCATTCTTCAAAAAAAAAAAAACGCCCATAAAAATTTACAGGTATAATAAGTACGTCTTAAAATTTAAAAAGCATAGTGCAATTCGTAAAATTTATCGTATTCTTTTATCTTTTATAGTATCATAGAAATATCAAATATCAAGTTTAAATATCTTTTAAAATATTAATATTATTTGTTTTTTTTTTTTACCAATTGAAGACGTGCTATCATGTGGATTCTCATGCCATAATTTCTGATTTTGAATATGTGTTTAATTTATCAATGAGTTATCCATATCATTACGGATGATAAATAGCAAAAAAAAAAAAAAAAAAAGAATTTCTCATGTTTTACGTGCAAAGAAAAACATTATGCTGCTCAATATGGATATTTATACATATATACACACTTGGGTGTTAACATCATCAAAGCGAATTTCTTCCCCCCCCCCCCCCCGCCTTTTTTTTTTTTTTTGGGGGTCTGATACTAAAATGCGTCACGTTCATTTATTTGTCAAAAATAGAAATCTATTTGAATGATAGGTTAGTGATAGATTTCCTGACATGAATATCTTAGAAAACTAGTTATTCCACAAAACTATCTGCGACAATTGCGACCAAATATCAACTCAAATTTGGTCTCGAGAAAAGAAGATAGCAAGGAAGATTGTTTGGTTGGAAACTTTGGTCATCCCGAAATTTTAGATTATTTTTTCCTTACATACAACCAATATTTTCGACGGAGCATGCTAGAAAAGAGTTTATAGATCATATTTATGTACGTGTTTGGAATGATATTTTTAATTAAAATTGATTAATTTTTTAAAAATTAATTATAATTTTTATGAACTTAAAAAAAAAAAAATAAAAACTTATATGAAAATTTTATATTGAAACCTAAAAACGAAACCTAAACTAAATAAAATGACTCAATACATATTTATATATATTAAATATTTTTATAACACGAGACTTATATTTCTTTTTGTCTTTAACAAAAATAATGAATGGAGCAACAACAATCGTAGTATGCAAGAGACGCGTGTTTATAAGGTTGATCTTTAATAATTTTAAGAAAAATGTAGGTTTTTCCGATCTTATAGGACGGAAGGCCCACAGAAGGCCCCACTTTCCCTGTTTTCCACATCCACACGCCACATAAATCATAATGACCTTTTTGGCTCTATATGAATTTCTCTCAGTAGACCATGATTTTGTACATATTCGACTTTATGCTTGAGACATCTTGTAAGTTCTAGAACTGTTGCTATGTTTTTCCCCCCTCGATTTAACACCGATGTTTTAGGATTTATTTGATAAAACGATTTAATTCAAATTAAATTATACTTTTTCATCTTAATTTTTATTTTTTTTTTGAAAAGTCAATAAAAATTATAATTAATTTTTCATTTTGTGCATGCAAGAGGAACCACTTGAAGACGTACGGGCTAAGTTGTAGCTGAAAATTCTTCAATTGTTATTGATAGGATTTTGATGATTAGAGGTTCGGGACTTTCTTCTAGTGTCAACTGTCGATGGTGGATATTAATCAACAAGAACAATTCTCCCCGTTACCTTACCACAACTAATCTCTCCCGTACGAACTAAAATTTAAATATATGAGAAGAAAACAAGAACACGAAGATTTAGTCATGTTTAGAATGACATTTCTAAATATAATAAAATACTATTTGGATTTCAAAATCTTAACTAATTTACATCAAACTTTCTTCTTTTTCCTTTTTAAAAAAACTCAAACTTTAAAAGTTTATAATTTTTTCAAATCGAAATGAGATGATTTTTATATCAAAATACTCATAACGACGAGACGAACAAAAAAATATCCATTTTACATATTTTTTCCAAACACATCTTAAATTTTTTGCATTATTTTTTATATCACAAAACTTTTTCAAAAATTTTCTCTCCAAACACATGTTTTCAACCCAGCCTTCAAAACTTCATCTCCAGATGTCCCTCTAAACAGACCCTAATGTGAAAGCTACATCCGTTATGGTATTTGCGGAGTTTCACCATTTCGGGGAAAGTTATAGAGAACTTAAGTGCTTATTATAAGTGTGAACGTGATTCAAGTTTTGTTGAGTGATTTATCCTCTATTTATATGCTCTAATGAGATAATTGCATAAATGAAATAAGTAAATAAATGATATCTTATTTCTGTTAACGAGACTTTCTTGATACTTTTAGTTCAGTGGTCAACTTTTCTCATCATCTCTCCTTCAACATCGAAGGGCAACACACAAGGACAATGGTAAAGAGGGCCTGCGGAGCTTAAGCCCCCATCAACTTTTTAATTTTTAATTTTTCAATTTAGCCCATATATTTTTATATAAATTTACATATAATCCTCCCAAACCCCCTCAACTTTTTGTTTTTTCTTTTATAGCCTATATATTTTATAGAACTTTGTATATAGCCCCCCATCTCTATACACTTAGAGTTAGAGCATTATCAACTACGTAAGCATTGACATCACAACTTATATTAGAGATAATCCTATTGAGATATTTTTCCATCAACAATTAATGGCTCGCATTATTCAACATAATATATTTATAAATTATTTTTCTCTCTCTTCTTAGTTGTTTATTGCTTGATTTTTCTCAAAAAAATAAAATCTATAGTCTTAAGACAGACATAATACTTAGTACTTAATTTTTTTTTATTGTTAGCTCTCCTCACAATAATTTATACATTCGTCACTGACAATGTAGGGCCTTTTACAATAAAACTCCAACTGAATATAAAACATGTCATATATGTCGAGATTCTATTAACTCCGCGTACAACACTTTATGTGATTAGTCTTATCCCCTACAATCATTTTCAAGACCTGTAGATAATATTTTTCTCAATATATTAATGTTTGCTTGTCCTGCAAAAGCACAATTCAAATGAAAGATTGCAACATTTTAATAGCACTATAGCAAGTCATCAAATTAAAAAGTAAACTATGGTTGTTAGCGTGACAGGTTAGCTAAACTCAAAGCCAATTGGCAGAAAACGTCGTTATACTTAAAAACTTCTTATATTGCTCACATCACCAAAAACAAAAACAAAACAAACAAAAAACAAAAACAAAATAAAAAACAAAACTTTCTTATAAAGAGTGAATTTCCTATCAAAGTTTCAAACTTTAACACCGAATTCTTATGCTTAAAATATGTTATATATATATATATATATATATGTGTTACTGAAGACGTCATCGTACTAGACACGTTCAAATGTTATAATCCAAGACACACGAAGTCATTAAAAAAAAAACATAATAAGTTAAACTACTTGCACTTTAATATTATGGTTCAGTAGCTTAGTATGTTATCCAAATATAATACAGTAAACCGAAGACCACGATTAGAAAAATGAAAGCAAAACACTATTTGAACCATCGCTTTAGGCATGCAATACCGCTGCAAACATATGAAACAGCGAATTACAATAACTATATGATAATTATATATATATCTAAGTCATTTTTTAATAAACGCGCATGTGACGTTTTCAGGTAGGGAAAAATATAAAACTTTTTTTTTGAAGAAAAAAAAATAAAAAAAATATATATATAACTTTTAAAGTTTACTTATGCACAATTGTGGCATTAAATGTACTTATGTATTGGTTGTCTGCTTAGCGTGATAATGGTCACTAGCAACATCCATATTCACATTTGTTTTTACGTCTTACTATATGCCTCTGTTTGGTAAGGTAATTGGAGATGAAAATTTTAAGTTGGAATTGGTTGACTTTTAAAAAACTATATATAAATTTTGTTGATTTTTAAAACAAGACAAAAATTAAGATGAAAAACTACAGTTTAATTGAAGTTAAACTTAAATACCAAATGGAGACAATATTTATTTATAATTCAATTCTCCCACGTAATTAATTAAAAAAAAAAAGAGGAGATTCTAGTTCTACAATGCAAGTGCTTTTTATGTAGATGATTGAAAACAATATAGGAATAACTAAAATTTTAAATACTGAATTTTGTGTTTTTTTTTAATGTCTAGTTTATCTATTGTTTCGTCAAAGAAGTTGGATGTATTATTAATCAAAAATCATAATGGCACTTACAAAGTTCACAATACAATTTAGATTATCTTAAAACAAAAAAAAATGATCAACATATAATAATATAGGTGATTACATCACACTCACGAGTGATATAATTACACGAACCACGATCAAGCTCTATCATAAGTGGTGGAGTTATGAATTATTTTTAATGGGACGTAAAATAAATTAAAATCACGATACAAATATTTCAACATTTGTTAATCTGTTTGTATCTTTATTATTATTTTTTGGAAAATTAACTAAGTTTATTATAGAGTTTGGTTTAACTTTTGAAGTTTAGAGATCAAAAAAATTGTTAATTTATATAGTAATATAATTTTTTTCTTATTTATTTGAGATTTTACATAACTCCGTCCCTGCTAGCATCACTTCTCGATAATATGATGCCATAAAAGATAGGCTCTTGCACATCTACACTAGTTGAGTTTGATTAATAATAGGAGCTTGGTTATTATTTAAATTTGTGTCTGCAAATAAAATTGAAAATTTGTATTTTTCACTCAAAACTTTGGTGATTACAATTGAATACAAACATTTTCATTTTATTTGATAATTCAACTCAAATTTAAATTTTTATCTTAATTTTATCTTTTTTTTAAATTAATAAAAATTATAATTAATTTTTAAAAAATCAATCAATTTCAATTTAAAAATTTAAACTCCAATTATATTACCCAACTTCCTCTAATTTCTTCCCTAAATTCTTATTATCTCCTGAGTCATCTCTTTCTGTTTCTTTAATCTATCTTTGTCCTACGTCATCAGGGTCTAGAATGTACGAAATTTAAATGATAATAATTTTGATGTTGACGTTACAGTTAATAGATCCTTTTTAAGTGTGGCGCTCCCCCTTAAAATTTATTAATTATTTAAAAAACAAAAAAAAAAAAAAAAAGGGGGGGGGGGCGCAAAGCAGAGAAATGTTTTGGACTTAAACTGTACTCTACGCGGTTAGTGGTACTGCCCACCTTGCAATTTCCAACAAACTTTGTAAGCGAAAATAATAAAATCAGTTCACGCGGGAAACAGGTACGGAGTCTTTATCATCTTCGGTGTCACTTTATACACAAATATAAATAGCCTATTTGCTTTTGCTTTTTCTTTTTTTAATTCTAAGTCCAGCACAAGTTTTAACTTTTCAGTGTGGGTCCCACTTTAACTAGAAAACCAATCAACTGAACTTGCCCTTACTTTCCTTCCACGTGTCTGTATTCCATTCTATGACCAACCGTCAAGTCAGGTATTATCTTTGACGGGCAGTTTCCCGATTCCACCTCTTCCACTCTTCCGTACGTAATGGATTTGATCACCGTTTTTTTGTTTTTGAAAAGAAAAATTTCAGTAAATTTATGCAAAATTACTTATTTAGTCCATTAATTTTTAATCTTATATAATTTTGATCTATGAATTTTTTTTCATAATTAAAATATCCTTCAAATTTTAAAATATTATTATAATAATTATTTTTATCAATTTTTATATATAATCTATTAGTAATTTGATTAAGAAGTTGTGTTAATTATGAATTACGTTTAAAAATTAACGAAAATAACTATTGTACCAATGTTATATTACTCCAATAATCATTTCTGTTAATTTCTAAACGGAATCTATTAATAATTTGATCAAAAAATAATATTAACTAATGGATTCCGTCTAAAAATTAATGTAAAGGACTATGTAGTAATATTATAATAGTTTATGAATAGTTCAGAGATCAAAGTTATATAAAATTAAAAGTTCAAGAACCAACCTAGCAATCTATCCTTAATTTATTAAGAAGATATAAAAATATTAAAACATAACAAATGACAATTCGATCACAACTTTTAATTGTCAATTTTTTTTTTGGAGATTTATGGGTTGTTTGGTTCTCCATTCCGAACTTAAAATTTCCATTTCAATATGTTTTTTTTTAATGAAAAATCAACAAAGAGTGTAGTTTTTCAAAAATTAACCAATTTTAACTTAAAAATTTTATTTCAAAAGGCTGCAACAAACACAAGCTTAGTTATATGTATTAATTCTTAAAAAAAAATAATATATGTGAAATGGTATGTGTAGTTATGAACTTATGATATATAACTAGGATATTAAAAAAAATAGCAAAAAATAGGATGTTTTCTCACATTAATTCCTCTTTACTTTCAGAATGAAACATAAGCTTGATAACGTATATGAAAATATATTCTATGAGTAAGACACATGTTTAACACTGTAAATATAAACAAGGTTTTTTTTTTTTTTTTTTTTTAAATATTTTTATTACTCCGATATGAGAGTAAAAAATTTTGTCCTATCGATATTCTTCCACAGAATACCTCTTGACAAAAGAGTACCAAATAGAGACTATAATAATGTGAGATCCAAGCACCAAAGGGAACATGTTATGTTGATGTATTAATGAAGAATATAATGATTCGATTGAATGTGTTGTGATCAAATACTAACTTGTCCAAGGAATAGCGAACATCGTCATCGTGATGTTGGATGTGGATTGGGGCAGCAGTACAACGACGAATCTTGGCGGTAGGGGGCTGCAACAGGCGGCGGTGGCTAGGGTTACGCTTGCGATGGTGACAATCTCAACACAAGGGAGAGTGAGGGGAGTCTATAGATGTGGGGAAAGTTGTTACGTTTCGTGGGGTGTGAATTAGAACTTTTTTTATTTATTTTTTTATTTTTAATTAACATATCAAATGTAATAAAAATTGAAAAAAAAAAGTTGGATCGGTAAAAGAGAAATTGTGTATCAGATTGCTGAATAAGAACAAGAGCTATTTTTGTTTCAAACGTATAATTTCCATTAGAATATATACCTAACGAAATGATTTTTTTTTTTTTTTTTGTTAAAAGGTTTTTTGTTTTTAAAGAGAAAGAGAAACAAGTTTTAAAGATTTGAGAAGGAAAGTGATACATGGTATCATAGTTCAGATGGATTTTATAATTAATCCATGGTAAACTTTACTAAAAAAGAAAAGAAACGGAAAAACGGAAAAGAAAAATAAAACAAGTTAATTCCACATTTTTGTCAACTTTCTAGATGCGTGAAGTCTTCAATGGGATGCTATTAAAAAACCAGCAAGAAAACAACTTTCCAGAAACGCGAGGGACACAAACGTAATTTCACAATTCAAAACGCGTGGGTAGAGAAAAACCGCGTGAATTCTGACTCTCGCATATAAATAAAGCACGGGCGGTTGAGCTCCTCCAAAGTCTTAACTGCTCTTAGAATCCGAAAGATCACAAAGCAAATCAAGAAACCACCAGATCTTCTTCACCCACAAATGGCTAAGAAATCGGTTTCGGAGGAGCCGCCATGCTCGCTGGGATCCATGGAGGAGGTGCAGAAGATATTCAACAAGTTCGACAAGAACGGCGATGGAAAGATCTCCCGCACCGAGCTCAAGGACGTTCTCGGGGCCCTCGGCTCCGACACCTCCGACGACGAGGTCAAGCGCATTATGGCGGAGATCGACACCGACGGCGACGGCTACATTGATCTCAAGGAGTTCGCCGATTTCCACCGTGGATCGGACCAGAACGGCGCGACCAACGACGGCAGCAACAACAGCAAGGAGCTCCGCGACGCCTTCGACCTCTACGACATCGACAAGAACGGCAAGATCTCCGCCAGTGAGCTCCACAAGGTCCTCAAGAGCCTAGGAGAGAAGTGCTCCCTCGGCGACTGCCGGCGGATGATCACCTCCGTCGACGCCGACGGCGATGGTTGCGTCAATTTCGAGGAGTTCAAGAAGATGATGACTCGGGCTTGATCAAACGTCAGATTGGAAAGAAATCAACGGTAGGAAATCACTGAACCATCACTATAGACGGTTTAGATTTAGAGGCTTTGATACGCTAACCGACTAAGCAGTCCATGACTGTAGATATATGGCTTATATATATGTTGTTAATTCCGTTGTTTGGTGGTACTATCTCTCCTGTCTCGTTCCCAGTACTGTTGGATTAAAATTTCCTCAAATTGTGCCACAAAGTGGTTTAAAAAAGTACTGGAATTAGGATTAGCAGTTTTTCCTCTTTTTGTGGATACAATTTCGCTTTTCTAATGCTACCGTCGTTCCTCTTAAAATCTGGTCATTAATTTCTTTTCTTTTCTTTTCTTTTCTTTTTCTCCTTTTCAACTTTCGATGCTGCTTTACGAAGAGATTTGGTTCTTATTGTAGGGGAACGGCCAATTAGGCAATCTCCAACCCATTATTCCATTTTTAACGCCAAAAAGAAAATTCCATGTATATTCATTTTTTTTAATCTCTTTTAAAATTCCTTTTTACTAATTCCATACTATTTATTGAATTTCTGAATTTCACCCACATATGATTTTTTTTCACAAATTGATTCAATGAAATATAATTTATTGTTTAACAAAGTCGCAGAAAATATATTTTCACTATGTTAAGAATTTTGCGTTATTTAGTGTTTTAGTTTTTTTTTTTAATATTTGGTATTTTTATTTAATTATTGATTTGAATGTATGATTTTTTTTTTCTAAATTATATAATTACGTATTAATTAAATATTAATTTTTCATTATATTAAATTAATTATAAAACAAAATTAACAACGAGGGACAAAAAAAAATGTTATTTCTTTTTTTAGTGTTAAAAAAGAAACAAATTTGTTAAGAAATATGAATCTGGGGTAATAATAGAAAAACAAAATGTATTTTGTGCTCTTTGTGGAAAAAAAAAAAACCAAAGGGCAGAGAAAAAAGGGGAAAGGCGTCACTAAAACAGTGAAAACACAAATGGCGTTTCATGTTCACAGGAGGCAATTTCACCCAAAAATGGTGTGAAAATTGCCGCCTTTTGGAGCAAAACCCACGCCATTTCAATCTAAAATGGCGTGTGGTTGGAGATGCTCTTAGGGAGGGGGATGTGGAATTGAGATGGCCGTGTGGACTGCTACTTTTGTGGTCCACGGCCGTTCCATCTTTGATGGTTGATATGTAAGGTTTGACGTGATTTGATATGAATTGCAATTTGTTATTTGTTTATCAATTAATTGTTTTCTCTATTAAGGTGGATAGAATAAATAACTGTTCTGTTATTTGAGGCTACTGTGGACCTCAAAAGTTGCTGACATACACAACATATATTTATATATATTAATATGATATTGCTGACCTCAACACGGAAACGTCTTTGTCCTTATCAGCATAGTTTCACGTGACCCACTATTAATTTCATAACCAAACCAATTGGGTGGTTACACACGCTTTGGTTACTTACTCAAATTATGAAATAACGTGTATTTTTAAATGAACATAAGAGACAATAATTATAAATTTGAGAAAAACATGTTTGTTTGTTTGTTTTTTTATCTTTTGTCTGGATTTTGACCACTGAACTTATTTAATTGGAGGATAAAAAATTTTAACTTTTTTAGCTTACAGATTACCTATAAAATTATGCATCTAAGGGTATTTAGTGTGTAAATTTGAATTAAGATTTTTAAATTTAAATAATAAATTATGTTGATTTTTAAGAAAAGATAAAAAATTTTTTGAAAAAAAAAATAAAAATTTTTGTAAAAAAAGACCAAAAAAAAATTAAAAATATTAGTTTGGGTCTATGAACCAAACAAACTCCAAATTATTTTGGTGTTCGAAAAACTATTCATCTCACGCTTTAGAAAAGAAAAATTACTCTGCGTCATTTCAATGAGCAGTTTTTTTTTTTAAATAAATTTAATGAGCAGTTGTTATTCGATAGTATTTGGATAGCAGTTAAGGAAAGAAGAGAAGTCCAAGTCAATCTTTGTAATGGTGTAGCGTTAATAAACGACAAACGTTAGTAACTTAAGGATGCGACGTAGTGTTTGGACCATGGAACATGAGAAGTAACCGAAAACTCTTGTCGTCTTCTCTTTTTTTTTTTTTTTTTTCCTTGAATGTTCCATTCATCTGTTCTGACTACCGAGGATCTAGGCACATAGTGAGAACTGTAGAGGTCATGTTGATGCAGCTTCGTTTGATCTTTACTTTGAAGAGTTTATGATTTTGTATGAATTTGATTTTGTTTCATAATATGTTGAAGTTTATGATTATCTTATTAGATGTTTATAAATGGTCGAAATTTTGTTAATAATATATCGTGAGAAATATTGGAGAAAGGACGATTAAATTCAGAGTTAGATGGCCAAAGTAGAGCACATTTGAGGAAACAAGTGCACTAAAAAATGGCCAAATTGATGTCACTTTTGACAGTAAAGGTTTCAACCGAAAGATAAACCGGGGAATGAGTTAACCTTGACTGAAGTGGTAAGTAATTGAGAGTATATTCCAATAACAATATTACAAGACTGGACAACCAAAGACTAGATAATGGGAAGAAACACATTGGGAAGAGATTCATACAAGTTTCACGATGAAGATGCATTCGGAAAGACTGTAAAACCACTTGAACTATGAATTGTCTCATGATTCCTCCTTCAAATAGATGATTTTTCTTCTTCTTTTTTCTTTTTTTGACAAAACAAACCAGTGATCTCCTTAATTAAAGGCTTCGCTCACTTGCACTAACACTTGTTTATATAGTAAACAGCGAGTGGAGTGCATAAGCAAACAAATGCCAGACAATTGAAAACGGGTTTTAGAATTGACCCATATAATAGTTTTTTTTTTTTTGAAGAATGGTTCTGGGTTGATAATGTTGGAACGCTCTCCCCTCTCAAAGCAGTTAAAAACTACTCGGCCATAACTAACGACGATTAGAAAAAATATATGTTTTCTTCGACGTACACCATAGTGGAAAATACCATTCAAATATGGAGGCGCAATAAGATTAGAAAATCGTTAAAAACACGGTACTAAAATGAATCTAGAAACTTTAGAGTCATCACTTTATTTATTTATTTATTTCATTTTTTTTAAGTAACTTTGAAGCCATTTCTTTCTAGAGGTAACTTTAAAGTCATTTCTTAAAACACAAGTTATAATGATATTCTTAATGTTTACTAACCATTTTCTTAATGATATTCTTTTTATTAGCTTCAAGTGCGTCAAGGGACATTATGATGTAGACAAGAATAGTCAAATTAAGGAAATTGTGTTTCATTAGGATCTTTATATTTTACTTCATTGTTATATTTATTTTAGTTTGAATGTTTCAGATTGTATTCTTTATTACTTGTATTATCTAGATCAGAAATTTCCATCTTATATATTTAGATGTTTATACGATCTTCTACATTGGGAATCTTCATTTTTGGTCTGATTATTTGCTTTATACGAATACTTTCCTCTATTTTTTTTTCTCTCTCCTTAATCTTTCTAAAGAGCATTCCATTTTGGGGTTTGTTGCTTCTCGTGTCAGTCATTTTTCTAAAAATATTGTTCACTTTTTATAGGCTTTGGTTTTCTTGGTATCTAGAATTTTTGTGATTTTTTTTTTTAAATAAAGACAGTGCTGATTCACTTTTTGGGATGAAAAACACAAAGGCCTTGTATCCAAAATTAGCACTAAAGCACTAAATTCTCTTAACAGAAGATACCATGGAGTAACTACTAATATCCGCTATTGTTAACAAATGCTTTTTTAGGACATACTTAGCTTTACACATTGTTCTTCTTTTCTAGTTGGTTGCATCTTGTTTGCTTTACAGGTCATGCTTGGTTGTCACGAAAAAACAATCACTTTTCTATCATTTGCAAGGCCTGGAGTTTGTCCTCATTTATCCACATGGTTTATTTTGTTGTCAAATGTTTGTAAACTTTTTTTTTATATATATATTTTCTTGTTTTGTTTTTTATGTTGTCAATTTTTCTTGCTATCCACTTTTTTTTTTAAACTTGGGATAGATGATTCGAATTCTATGTTTTATGAAATAGTCAGGTATAAAATCAAAATTAGATTATACCTGTAAATATTCGGTCTCCATTTATTTGTTACCATTGTGGTTGAACATAATACTTCAATTTGTTGAAAAATCCTAAAACTATCCAAAATTAAAAAAAAAAAAAAAAAAAATCAAATCTCGCAATTGAAAACATTAATCCTAACCTAGATCAAGTTTCACCATCGCCATCAAGGAAGACAATGCTACTGCCAAAGATTGTGACAAAGATGAAGTTAAGCGAGGAGGCAAATTGACTACAAATCACAAAGAAATCACAACGACGAGTGGCGCGTGCAAACATAGTGGGCATAACCTCATTGGTGCTAAATCTCGTCAGCTTCAGGGTTACTCACGAAGGTGAGCTTTTCAAGTGCGTAGCAAGGAAAAGAGGAGCTGCACGGGGTAAACCCTGAGTTTTCAAATATTTGGGATCAAACTTTGCTATCGTTTACCTCCAATCCATTTAATAAATTTACCTTGCCCCGGAGTTTTCTTAATTTAAGAAAATGATCTTGGAAAAAAAAAAAGATTTATCAACAATTAATTATTAAGTGGTCAATCACTTATAATAAATAATTAACAATGTATTTTATCGATCTACATGATAGAACACTGATAAATTCATGATAGACTATTGTATCAATTAACTATTTTTGAAAAGAAGGTGATCAAAATCGACCATATCACGTGATTTCTCATCCGTTTGACGACTAGTAACACTAATAATAAAAAAACTTTAGAATTTTGGTTATTTGTTTGTATGGGATGGGTTTACGAAGTCAAAAGCCGGCATGGCGTGGCAATTAGCGAGCCGGCAAGTTAGCAGCCTGCACATGCATACTTTTAACCTTTATCACCATATTTTGGCCGTTTTCTTTTCGTTTTTCTGCTTCTCTATCAATTCCATGGCCACACTTTGCTTAAAAGATGCCCCAAAAAGCATAAATAATTGTGGCATAATTTATTTATTTATTTTTTGAACTCTCCAATTGTGCTTTCGTGCATGGATTTACCGGCCTCAATACTCAACAAAACATTCTTCATGGGCTAGGCCCATTGAGTCAATGTCATCCCGGGTTTCGGCTTATTGAGACTTTTTTTTTTTTTTTTTTAATTATTCATATTCAAACTACACACCTTATAAAAAAGATAAAATAATATATAAAATTACTGTTGAATTATATACCTAACCACTAATTAGTATATATTATTATTCACTAAAGGGAGAAGAAAAGAACCATAAGACTAATTCAACAAATTATATTAAATAAAATTATTACTCATGAAAAAGAAAAAAGAAAAAGTATAACGAGAAGAGTGAAGTAGACTTTATATATTATTTCAAAAGAAAGGAGGGAGAGCAGGCATTTATTGACAAGTGAGATATCATACCATATATTAAAAAAAAAAAAGTTAAAGGGTGTCACAAAATTATAACTATTATTATCATCATTATTAGTTTTTTCATGAAGAAAATTTTGTGCTTATTTGATTGCACATTTTTATTTTTATTTTTTTGTATTATTAGAAACAAAGGAAATAGGCAACTGTTTGAAATAAGAAAGAGCCACAATCCACATTAGCTGGAGGCCGGAGGAGCTTCGCTTTATTAAAAGAAAAAGAAAGAGAGATAGAAACTAGAAAGAAATAAAGAAAGAGAAGAAGCAATTAAAGGAGGATTTAAATTTGGGCGTTGAGAAAGATAAAATAAAAAAGAAAAAAAAAATATTAATAACCAAAAAAATAAAAATAAAAAGGGAAGAAAATTGGAGGAGGAGGATGGGATGGCCATTTACAATTTGCAACAGTCTCGTGACTCCCGCTACCCGCTAGCTCTGCCTCACCCTCAGCCTCACAGTCTTCTTCTTCTTCTTCTTCTTCTTCTTCTTCTTCTTCTGCTGCTGCTGCTTCAGCTGGAGCTTCTTACACATCTCCATTTTTCATCGTCAGAATGAGAATGAGATGATGAATTGATTTGGTCTCTTTGTTCCTCCAGATCTTTCTTTCATTTCAGGTAATTCTTTTTTTTTTTTTTTTTTTTTGTCGTATCTGATGTTCTGTTCCAATTTCAAAAATGTCTTCCGATTTCTTCGTCTTCCGAGTTACCCAGCCAGCTCGATCTACACGCATTTCTGAATTTTTCTTCTTCCCTCTTCACTTTTTCGTTTGAATAATTTCCGATTTGCTGTTTTAAAAAAAAAACGAAATTTTTTTTTAAAAATGGAAGGATTTTCGTGGTAATGTTGTGTCTCATTTCGTTTTCAGTGAATGCGAGAGAAATGACAATGGATATAAGAGGCAGTAGTAGTAACAGGTGGTCGTTTGGTAGCTCAACAAATGGGAATGGAAATAACGAGAATAGTATTAGCACCAGGTCAAATGGAAATGCAACCGAAAATGGAAATGGAGATGAGTATGATAGTGATTCCTCCAGTTTGGCCCCTCCGTAAGTAGTCGGAGTCACAAAATTTTCTTATTTTTAGAAATTTGTTAGCTGCTGACTGACCATAATCCATATGCATTTTCGCTTTCTTTGTTTTTCAGTACACCCACGTCGTTTTCGATGGCCATTCCCGCGGAGCTCGCCGGCGCTATCCCTTTGATCGATAGATTTCAGGTTGAAGTATTTCTTAGATTAATGCACAAACAGATTCATTCCGCCGGCAAACGCGGTTTTTTCTACAAAAAATCCGTCGGACCTCAGTCTCGAGAAAAGTTCACCTTTGAGGATATGCTGTGCTTTCAGAAGGTTAAAATCTTTTTGTTTGTTCTTTTCATTGGATGATTTTTGCATAATTCAAATATGAAAAATTTAAGGAAGATCTAAATAGTTTCTCATTAGCAGGATTCTGTACCGACATCGCTGTTAAAAATTAATGCTGACCTGGTCAGCAAGGCAACAAAGTTGTTCCAAATAATTTTGAAGTACATGGGAGTTGATCCGTCTGATCGACTTAGTCCGACAAGCCTAGATGAACGAATCGAGCTTGTGGGAAAGCTTTTCAAGCAAACATTAAAGCGAATAGAGCTTCGTGATGAACTTTTTGTTCAGATTTCAAAACAAACTAGGAATAATCCCGACAGGTACGATTAACCTTTTGCGTGTATGTAGAGGTGCATTTCTTATTCGTTTATTTATATAAAGTGTTGATGTCCTGTTTTCGGGTTTTCTATGTTTAGCCATAGATAAGATAGATGCATAATGACATTGTCGAAATTAATGTTATTTTTTTTTTTTTTGCAGGAATTACCTCGTCAAAGCATGGGAGTTGATGTATTTGTGTGCGTCTTCCATGCCTCCTAGCAAGGACATTGGTGCCTATTTATCCGAGTATGTTCATAATGTAGCACACGGTGTAAACACCGAGTCCGAGGTTCGAGTCCTGGCTTTGAATACTTTAAATGCTTTAAAGCGTTCTGTTAAGGCTGGCCCTAGGCAAACTATACCGGGACGTGAGGAGATTGAAGCTCTTTTAACCGGTCAAAAGCTCACAACTATAGTATTTTTCTTGGATGAAACTTTTGAAGAAATCACTTACGACATGGCGACGACAGTGGCGGATGCCGTGGAGGTAATTTATCCCCTTTCTCGCTTTTACTTCCATCTAGATTATGTTTTATTTTTCAAGTTGTAACTTTCGTCAAAGACTAGTTGTAGCTAACTGAATTCGTACATGCTTTAGGAACTTGCAGGGATAATCAAATTGTCAGCATTCTCTAGCTTTAGTCTGTTTGAATGCCGCAAAGTTGTAACTGGCTCCAAATCACCTGATTCTGGAAATGGTATTTCTTTATTTGCTGAATTAGGTGCTAAATCGAGGAAATGGAATGATTGAATTATTCGTTTTATATGCAATTTGTTCTTGTGTAGAAGAGTACATTGGGTTGGATGACAACAAATATATCGGGGACCTACTGGCAGAATTCAAGGTAGCAAAGGATCGAAGTAAAGGAGAAATTCTGCACTGTAAGCTGATATTTAAGAAAAAGTTGTTTCGGGAATCAGATGAAGCTGTTGCAGATCCAATGTTTGTACAGTTGTCCTATGTACAAGTATGTAGTTTTGGCTAACGCTTTTTTTAGCTACTTAAACACGTTGAACCAAGCATTTCCTGTATTTTTCATCTAACAATATGCCGGGTTATATTGTCTCAGTTGCAACATGATTACATTTTGGGAAATTATCCTGTTGGAAGAGATGATGCCGCACAGTTGTCTGCACTGCAGATCTTGGTTGAAATTGGATTTCTTCCTGCTCCAGAATCATGCACGTCAGTATTTGTTGTCTCTTTCGTTTCTTCTTTGTTTAGCTCCTATTTATATTTTATCTTAGTTTAGTACTTGAGATTTATTTTTATTATTAAAGAAATTGTACTTGCTCTTACTGTATTATAAACGTAGAAATTAAATATCCACTTGTTGGACTCTGCATTTTCATGAGTTCCAACAATTTTAACTTGTTGGAGTTGAATTTTTTAGTGACTGGAATTCGCTTTTAGAACGGTTCCTACCCAGACAAGTTGCGATTACGCGAGCAAAACGGGAATGGGAGTTGGATATTCTTTCTCGTTACCATTCAATGGTAAGACAAAGTTCGGAAGGTTGATATTAGTTTTAAATTATGTGAATGGATCATTGACTGGCTCTGGCCCTTGGTAGGAGCACTTGACCAAGGACGATGCAAGACAACAATTTTTGCGGATACTGAAAACACTTCCTTATGGAAACTCAGTTTTCTTCAGTGTCCGGAAGATTGACGACCCTATCGGACTTTTGCCGGGGCGGATTATTTTGGGCATCAATAAGAGGGGTGTAAGTATTACAAATGCGCATGATAATGCTACCTTGATGTGCCTAGGAAAAAAATAAATCATGATATCATGTTGACTTTTTTATTTCGTCTTTCTGTAGGTTCATTTCTTTCGTCCAGTACCAAAAGAATATTTACATTCAGCTGAGTTAAGAGACATAATGCAATTTGGAAGCAGCAACACTGCTGTTTTTTTTAAAATGAGAGTTGCAGGCGTGCTTCACATATTTCAATTCGAAACTAAGCAGGTTTAAACGTCTTTCTAACTTTACACTAGTTTCCTTTTTAGAAGTTCTCAAGCTTCTCTTCGTCGTATAGTTTTCTAGTTTAAGTGGAATTCTGATTTTTCTTCTCCTGGTAGGGGGAAGAAATTTGTGTTGCTCTTCAAACACATATAAACGACGTCATGTTACGGCGCTACTCGAAAGCTCGGTCTGCTGCCAGTGGTTCAATAAATGGAGATTTTTCTAACAATTTTAAACCGTCAACTGTGGAAGCATTTGAAAAACGTGTTCAGGATATGTCAAAAGCCGTTGAAGAATCTCAGAGAAATGCTGATCAAGTATGCTTCGAACGAAACCTAAGTATTGGTTGTTTAAGTTGGTATCTATGAAACTTAATATTTTCATCACTTGAGGTCCTTTCTTCTAGGGATGAGGGAATTGGTTATCGGTCTTAAAGGTTAAGATTACATTAAATTTCTGGATGGAAGAATTTTGATTTTACGTGTGCTTGATGGGTTAAGGTCTTACGTTATAGACACCAAGGAACTATTGCACCAACGATAATCTCCCATTATCCTTTCCTTTATTTTGGTTTCGTGAAAATAAGGTTCCCAGCAGAGTTCAATGTAAAAACCAATGACATGATTTGTTTGCTTTGCTGACTAATTTCTATTTTTATTTTGTTATCTTAATAATTTTACCATCGGTTTGTAGTTATCTCACTCAAAATATTTTCATGTAGTTGCAAAGAGAACTGCTCGAAAAGCAAAATGAAGCAGCAAAAGTGCAAGAAGATTTGGAGGATTTGAAAGAGTCCTTGAGATCGGAGAAGCAAATCTTGGCGGACGTTACATCCGAACGGGATAGACTTACATCACTATATGAAGAAAAAGACAGGGCTCTCCAGGTTAGTGAAAGCAGCTTTATAGTTTGGCCCTTTCATGTGACTTTCACTCGATTAGATCTAGAATGAAATCATGAGATGAGGTGGAGGATTCTGATATTTATAATTCTACTTAATAGGCAGCCTTGTTGGAGAAAAGAAATATGGAGGCAAGGTTGTCGAAGTTAAGTAATGCAGTGCTAGAACACAATTCCAAAAAAGATCTGCTTGGTGCAAATAACCAGGTAAGTTATGGTGAATATCATGCTATTAGTAGTATTTTAAAAACTTCAAGAGTTAATCTAGCATCTCATGGCTTATGGACTAATTATATCCATGCAGGCATTCTACAAGCTTCAAGATGAGTTAAAGCTTCGAAGTGAGGAGTTGCATGGAGCGGAAGAAACTATAAACAGACTGAGAGATGAAAAGTTATTATTGGAGCAAAGGGTGTCTGGACTTGAGAAGAAGAAAACTGATGAGGTAACAACCTCTACACAAGAGTAACATTTTTTTTCTCTATCCTTTTCCACAAAAGATAAATAAAGTCTATGGTGCCTTATAAAGTGCAGACCAAATTGATTGAGAGAAAATTCGAGGAAGAACGCAAATCTTTAGAACTTGAAAAGTTGGATCTTCAAAAGAAGCTTGAAGGGATTATGCAAGAGTTAGCTGTTGCCAAATCAACTCTCACGGCCAGAAACTCTGAGCTGGCCGCTTTGCAAAATAATTTGAAAGAACTAGATGAATTGAGAGAAATGAAAGAGGTAATTACATGCACTCGATTTTTTGTCTTCAGAATGTTGTTTTGGTTTCTAAATGTAATCACATGCATGCACGTACAATTGTGTCTCCAAAACTTTAGGACATTGATAGAAAGAATGAGCAAACCGCTGCAATCTTGAGAATGCAAGGGGCTCAGCTTGCTGAGATGGAAGTGCTTTACAAGGAAGAACAACTTCTACGGAAGCGCTACTTTAATACTATCGAAGGTCGGATTTCTTCTATATATCCTCTGTGTAGAGGTTGATGTTACATTTTCTAGTTAAGTAGCTGAAATCTTTTCACTCTCTCTTAAATGCATTTCAGATATGAAAGGAAAGATCAGAGTGTTTTGTCGAGTAAGACCCCTGGGTGAAAAAGAGATTGCTGAAAAAGAAAGAAATGTAGTTATAACCTTAGACGAGTTTACGGTTGAACACCCATGGAAGGATGATAAACTTAAGCAACATATTTATGATCGTATATTCGATGGTAATGCCACTCAGGAAGATGTGTTTGAAGACACAAGGGTAAGTTTGTTTAATTCAAATGATACATTCGTTGCATGAGATTGTAATATTTACTTGCTTTCGAATTCTTACATATATTATTTGTAATTCTTAACTATATTATCTCCCCAGTACTTGGTGCAATCTGCGGTGGATGGATACAACGTATGCATATTTGCCTACGGTCAAACTGGTTCTGGGAAGACATTTACAATATATGGATCGGAGACAAATCCTGGACTCACTCCACGAGCTATTACGGAACTTTTTAAAATTTTGAAACGGGATGGCAACAAATTCTCCTTCTCGCTAAAGGTAGTTATCATAAAATGAACAACTTTCACCACAAAATTATTATTTCTTAAATATGTTGACTCTGGTGCTATTTTTGTGCAGGCCTATATGGTTGAGTTATATCAAGATACGCTTGTAGATCTTCTATTACCTAAGAATGCAAAACGCTTGAAATTGGAAATTAAAAAAGATTCAAAGGTGCCTTTGTTTCCACATAACTTATGATTTCCTATCATGACAGAAGTTTTTAGATCTGCTGTATATATAAGCCTACTTTTTGTTTAATAAAACAAGTGTAATATTTGTAAATTTCAGTTTTGGTTCCATTGGATTTTACCTTTCCCACGTTTACTTATTTTTTTGATTGATTCACGGAGTTAGGGAATGGTGACGATTGAAAATGTGACGGTTTTATCAATATCAACTTATGACGAATTGAAAAGCATTATTCAGAGAGGATCTGAACAACGGCACACATCGGGAACTCAAATGAATGAAGAAAGTTCAAGATCTCACCTTATACTTTCGGTGGTCATTGAAAGTACCAACCTTCAAACTCAGTCTGTTGCAAGAGGAAAGGTAATTCTATACCACCAATTATAATCAAGTATTATGTGTGCGGTTATGTGCCTTATTGTGTGCATTCATTTCCTGCTCTGTCATACAATGTAGAGATTAAATCCCGGTTTCTTGTTGAGTTGGTTCATTAAGATTGAACTATTCATGTGAATAATTGAAATTTTTGAACTTTACAATTTGATGTTTAGCTAAGTTTCGTGGATCTTGCTGGCTCGGAAAGAGTGAAGAAGTCGGGCTCGTCAGGAAGTCAACTTAAAGAAGCTCAAAGCATCAACAAATCCCTTTCAGCGTTGGGAGATGTTATAAGTGCACTGTCTTCTGGCGGTCAACACATACCTTACCGGAACCACAAATTAACAATGCTAATGAGTGACTCACTCGGCGGTAATGCTAAAACGCTTATGTTTGTCAACGTGTCTCCAGCTGGATCAAACTTGGATGAGACGTACAATTCTCTCATGTATGTTGTGCTTCTTTTTCCTCTCCTTAATCCACTCATCCTCCATCCTTTTCTGTCCAGTTATTGTAGTTTGAACTCAGATGTTTGGTAGCCCTCGACTTAGTTCTAGGTTTAGCTGCATGTTTGAATCCGAAATGCTTACGATTTGTCGTTTCTAATGCTCATTCAGGTATGCTTCAAGAGTCAGGTCAATCGTAAACGATCCTAGCAAAAATGTGTCGTCGAAAGAGGTGGCTCGGTTGAAAAAGTTGGTGGCTTATTGGAAGGAACAAGCCGGTAGGAGGGGCGATGACGAGGATTTGGAAGAAATTCAAGAAGAACAACCACCAAAAGATAGAGCTGATGGCCGGCATTCAATGTAGTGTTTTTTTTATATATGAAATCGCCGGAAGGTGTGCTTGTTAGTTAGGTGTCTTTGGCAATGAAAGATTGAAGCAGATGCGCATCGTTCCATAATAGTTGTGACTGAGGGACGAAGAAAAAAAAAAAAAAGGGTTGTCAGCCTAGAGTTAAAGATGTATAGTTTGAATCGTGTGTATATATCTACTAATTGCAAATGAGACCGTACAAGCATGTGTATTTTGTTTGGGAAAGAATATCAGGCAATGATGATTGTTCATGACTCTTGATGATATATCATCTCTCACTAAAATCCCTTTTTTTCTTCCTATAGTTTCTGCTGACATGTTGTCTTCTATCTTACTGATCTCCACTATATAATGTGTGTATGGATGCAAGTATAACAATTTCATATATATATTGGAAGTTGGGGTTGGGAACTCTTCACTTTTCGGTTCTTTTTGATCAATCAAAACCCCTTCCCAACTGTACAAGTTTCTTTCAAACATATGGTTTTTGGATGTAATGATGATATCTATGGAGTTGGATCTTTTATATATCTATAATTTTATATATATGATATAATGAAATATCACATGAGTAAATATATAGGAATTAAAATCTGTCGAATCACTCATGTTATGATCTTTTACATCTAAGTCTTCCCATTCCTTCATCTGGCTTATGTTCGGTGGAGACATGTATGTATTATGTAATTACGGAGATTATACTAGCAATCTACAAAGAAAGAGTTTTTTTAATGTCATGATCAAATTGACGAATAGACAAAATTATAAGGTGATAAAACACGCAATCATTTAGATCTCGTTTCAACCAATATATATATGTGTGTGTATATCATTTAGATCTCGTTAAAGACTGGTACCTTTTCTTTCTGGATGAGAAGCGGCCAGCATCTAATAAAACAAAAAGAAGACGATCAAGTCTTCAAACAATGATATAATATATATATATATATATATATATAGTCAGAAGATATAAGAAAAAGCAGTTGTCGTAGTGAAGAGCAAATCATAACCCTATCACGGCGTTGAGGAGGAAAAAAACTATGCGTATTGAGGAATTATAACCAAGTCAGAAAAAAAAAAAAAATATATATATATATATTATTTTACAATTCTACATGAAATTTTCAATAAAAAAACATATAAAAAGAAATGGAGTCGGGACGTGGCGGAGGCACGTCCCTCATACTAGTCATATAATATATATATATATATATATATGTATGTGTGTACGTATATTGTCAGAGGAGATAAGAAAAAGCAGTTGTCCTAGTGGAGAGAATCATAATCCTTATCATGGTGTTGAGGGAAGTATGGCCAGTTGGTTATCATTTAATGCATTGATTGAGCCCCTAGAAGCAAGAGCTGTTTGCTGAACTCATATATATACGTATATATATATATATGAGTGTGTATATATATATGTATACAGAATGCTGTATTTACATATATGGATTGATACAACTCAGAAGATTAAGTTTTGATGGAGCAAATGGAGAAGCAGGAGATCATTTCTGACAGTACTAGTACTTCATCTCTTCCTATTCTTCCAAGAGTGGATCGTGTAGATCGTTTGGTAACAAATTAACCGTCACTTAAAACTCTCTTTTTTTCTTCTGTTCATTCATTTCAAGTACCATATAATATTTACACATAGATACATGCATATATATATATATATATATATTTGTATGTAAAAAAAGGTGCAGTTTTTGGAAGAGAGGCATAATATAAACTGGTGTAATTGGGAAAAGCATGAGAACAACTGTGAAAACTACAAGAGGCTGCCAATGTCATGTGCAGTGGAGGAAGTTCATTCCAAAGGCACTTTGATGGACCGTCTCGCCATTCTCGAGAACCGAGTCTTACAGGTTTCTTTTGTTTTCCGAATACACACACACGCACACATATATATCATGCATGTATATGTATACATATATATATGTATGTATACATGTATGCATCATGAAAGAAGAGTAATGTTGGTGTTGTTGCTTTCAATCTGTAGTTGTGGGTGGCCCTAGATGTAGAGAAAAATACAACCACTTCGGGGTTTAGCTCAGCCTCTGCCTCTGCTTTTACATTACAGTCTGATCATCATCTTCATCATGATCATCATGAGGTTGTGAATGAATCAACTGGTGTGAGAAGAGAGGCCATTAATGGAAACTGCAGAAGACAGAAGAGTGTTAATCATTTCAGAAAATGGCTGAGGTGCTTTCCAACCGGATGTCAGAACATCTCCGATGGAAAAGCTAAATTGACCTATCAATAGTAAATTTTGGTATTTGAATAAAAAAAGTATTTTCTAATAAAATATTATCTTTAATATCAAATCATATGTTAAATTTGATGGTAAATTTCTCATCAAGTATGACCAGTATTAACTTTAATGTTTGATTTTAATTAATTGTTTCTTAACTTTTTATTTTTATTTTTTAAAATTTTGAATGAGAGATTTGAACTTTATATCTTGGGTTGACTTGTGGTATTACTATTATGCTATGTGCTAAATTTACTTTTTAATTGGAGAAAGTACCTGAATAACATAAATTTAGAGATCATTATATTAGTATGTCACAAAACGTTAATACTAGACTAATATGACACAAATTTAAATTAAAGTTAACTAAAATTTGTGTAATGTTGATCAAGAATGAAAAATTTATGTTATATTGGTTAATAGATGAAAAAAATTTGATTATTTAGATAATTTTCTCTCTTTAATTTAGTCATCACAGTATTGTAATTTTAAAATTATTTCATACTAAAACTCTATTTTAATGAATTTCTAAATTTAAGGATATCAGAATGTAGATATATATGTTATTAGAAACAATAATTTAAAAAAAAAAAAGTGTTCTATTTCACACTTTTGTGTAATAAATAAAACATTAACATGAAGTATACATTGAAAATGATTTTGATTATGAAATCTGACCTATATATTTTATATTTATATACGGCATTTATATCATTCCGCAAATTGGGAGTTGTAGTCATTAATAGGCACGTCACCTTTATTGTCACATGGCTGATTTTCACAATTGTGTTTTATTATTATTATTATTATTATTTTCTTGAGGTCATCCAACTTAAATAAAGATTGCTAAAAAAAAAAAAAAAAAAAAACACCGACAACAGAAACTCAACAAACCAGATTAATTATAATGAGAGTAATAACTTGTTTAATTTAATTTTTTTAATTTGTTTGGTATTTCTTTGGTAGAGCTAACATTTTTGGTTTGGTTGATGGATATTTCCTCCAACAAATTAGATTTGATCAAAGTAAAGTTGGGCGAAAACCTATTTTCTAGAAGCCTCCAAAGGGATTCGGAAGTTAATATAATCAAATGGAATGAAATAATATAGATCTATGCAAAATTCAAAACAGACTCAGTTAAATCAAGTTCATGCATCAAAAAGGCGCTTTCTGCAACCAATTATTTTCTTGACGTTTGAACTTGAAATGCTGCAGATTGTTATGGTGTTGCCTGGACAAGTACTCTAAATATTTAGAGTGGTGTGGTCTAATGAAAATGAAATATCATGATAAGTGTAATGATCAAAGGTTCAAGTGTTTCACATGTTCCTATATCTTTATTATTATTAAGTACATAATTGAAGCTGAATTAATATTCGGTGGACATGGTATGGGCATGAGATGTGCAATTATGGATGTATTCGGGGCTTTGGTTGTCCAGAGTAATTGCACCTTTATGTCTCATATATTGGACCAAGAATATACTAAACCCATCTTATATACTTTTTTTTTTTTTTTTTTTTTTTTTTTTTTTTTTTTTTTTGTGAATCCATCTCATACAGTTTCACCTTGTGCGATTATGATATTATTTTTCTTGAGAAAATTAAGTAAAAAGTCATGTTTTAAACATCTTCTCATAATTTTATATAATTTAATAATAAAATTGATAATTTTAATACTATAAAATGATAAAATTATCAATTTTAAAATTATAATACACATAAATGCCTATATATAAAGAAGCATTAAATTTATAGTATTCTTGCCTATCCCCCTATTTTCTTTGGGTCTGACTCTTAAGGAAGCACCAAACAAAAGCCTCTTATTGAATAAAATAAATAATTATTATAATAATAATAATAAAAAAACAATAACAACTAAGCCAATACGTGTTTCTTGCTTATCGAGGGGGGGAAAAAAAACACGTGATGAGCAGGTAGAAATTAAAGAATTTGGTCAGCCTTACCAAATATAGTTACCACTCTTTTTTATCGGGGGGGAAAAAAATCCTTTTCTTGATAAATATAGTTACCATTTACCAAGTGACGGTCACGGTCCGTATATATGTTTAATAATAAAAAAAATTAGAGATATCAAATTTAGTATTAATTTTTATATATTAATTTTTGTGATATATAAATTGTTATTTTTATTATTGATAAGTTTCTAAATATTAAAAAGTTATATTTATTAGTAAAAGTCTGACAGTTCATTATAACGTGAATTGATATTTAAAAATTAAGATTGAAATTAAAATCCTTAATATATTTTTTAAGAATAATTAATAAAATATAGGTCTTACAATATGAAATTAACATATATAATTCATTTTTTCCGTAGTGATGTTGTTTAGCATGGTGCTCTCAATTTTTGTTAATGTTGAATAGATATAAACAAAGGGAACATTTGTGATCATGGTGTGAAAAAAAATACTCAATACATAAATAGAAAAAGAGAGAAAAGAAAAGAAAGAAAAGAAAAGGAAAGAAATAAAGACAGGCTTTCGCGCTATTACTATTACAAACAAAAAATAGTTTCATCAATTAAAATAAAACTCTTTTAATAAAATGGAGATATTTAAACATAATTTCATTAATAAAAGCAAAACTCTTTTAATAGAATACAGTTATTTATAAAGATCTAAAATGATAAAAAGATAGGCTTAACTTAATTCTAAATATTCTAAATTATTGTACAAGATAAATATAAATATATACTTCAAAATAAATATATTTTATTAATCTATATATTTAATCTTTATCTTCAACTACATTGAAAGATTGAAGTTCTTTAAAAACACTATTAAAAAATTTGGTCAAGTTATTTTTATCTTTTTGTGATTTTTATCTTTTTATTTTTTGACATTTTATATTTTGTTGATATTTTTTTTGGCCTTTAACTTTTTTTAAATTTGTCTTTTTTATTTTTTATTTTTATAATAATATTTTTCATGGATTTATTTTTTTAATCAAATTTATCCCCAGAAAAATATATATTTTTAAATATGTATTTGCTTTCACTTTTTTGTATGTTAAAAAAATATTTTTTAACCAACACCAACGAATATTATATTATTAAAAATTAACATTTATTTTATAAAATAAGTATTTAATAATTTTTAGTATGTATGTGCTGTGAAGCATGTGATTTCAATTAAAATATTACTATTATATAAGGCTTAAGTTTTTTATTGTTCAAAACTTTGGTATTTCTATTTTGTCTTTTTTGTGGGTTTTTTTCAAATTTTTTTTTTCATTTTTCTATATGAAATTGTTTGATATTTTTTATTTTTTAGTGTTATCATTCTTTATTGCTATTATTTATTTTGGATTAAAAACTTTTTGCTTGTTTTATTTTTATTTTTTTTTACTTTTTAATTTTTTTGGCATATTATGTTCTTAAGTTTTTTAAAAGTACTTTTGATTTACTAATTTTATTTAGAAATTTTATATCTATTTTTTTTAATAAAAAACTTAAAAGCTACTATACATTTGTATACATTTAACATATTAAATTCATGCGTGCGAAATAGGCATATACAACTGGTATCCTAATAATATAGTTATTATTATTATTATTATTATTATTATAATACAGATGAGATAGGTGTCAGTTATGCAGCGTGGCTCGTCCGATGTTGGAATTGGATCATTCATTTTCACACGATGAAAAGGGCACAGGATAAGTAAGGTGCAGGTGATCACAGGATTAAAAAAAAAACCGGTATCTAGAAGGGAGAGGAGACTGGACAGTTCGAGGAGCTCTGAGGACGAAGATTCCGAGGACGGACGTAGAAGAGTGTCAGAGCAAGAGCAGCGGCAGCAGAAGCAGAAGCAGAGAGCTGTTACCTTGCCTGTTGGTGTTTGGCGTTGTACAATAGTATTCGAGTATATACATATATATATATATATATGTAAAATAAAAGCGAATAACCATAACAATAATAATCAGAAATTCGGAAGAATAAAATATGAATTCAGAAGAAAAGGAGAAGAGTTCGAGTATGAAGGTGTTCGGTGGAGGAGAAGAAGGATCTTCGGTGTTCAAAACAGGGGTGGCCATAGCCCTATGGCTGGGTGCCATTCACTTCAACGCCCTTTTGTTGCTCCTCTCTCTCTTCTTCCTTCCTCTCTCCTCCTCCCTCCTGTCAGTTCACCCACTTTTTCTCTCCTTTTCTCTCTTTTTCTTTATTTAGCTACAAAAGAAAAAGAAAAAGAAAAAGAAAAAAAAGAGCTTTCAGATCGAATATTGGTTTGTGTTTATAAAGCTGTTGTTGTTGCTTTCTTCACTTTTTCAGGGTATTGGGATTGCTGGTGGTGTTCATGTTCATTCCAATTGACCAACATAGCAAACTCGGCCGACGACTCGGAAGGTGTGTTTCTTTCACACTTTTTGCTGATTACTATCTCACCCGTCAGTTTCAATTGGGAATCTGATACTGATTTCTTTTTCCGAAATTTTAATTACACTTTTTGTTTTTTTTTCTTTCTCTGGTTCAAAAATTGAATCTGAATGTATGGAATCTTGTCTGTAGATTTTTGGAATTGATTCAGCTTCTATCTTAAAAATTCAACCTATTAAGCGGAAGCGGAGTGTCTCAATATCCTTGCATGTCTATTATGGTGTTATTCCTTTAATCCTTCACATTTCCAAGATGGTGCTCTATTTGGAGTCACTGATCTTGGAATGTGATGGATCAAATCTCTCATTTCAGTCTTTTGAGTTCTGAAACCTTGCAGAATCTGACATTGTTAAAAGATTGGACTTCCATCTTAATATGAGGTGGCTCAATACTTTCATATGGCTATTGTTATTGTTGTTACGATGTGAGATATGATTTTTTTTTTTCACCCTTTACGTGTTCCTGTTCCTGCAAGATGATTTTCTTTGTAGAATCACCAAGCTTATATTGGATGTATCAGTCATAAGACCACTCGTTTAAGTTTTTTAGACTATGATACTAGAAGCAGGTCAACCTGTTAACTAAAGTGGTTCCATAGGCTTATAAACATTATTGTTGTAATATTTTTATGCACAGGACTTGGGTTTCTTTTTCCCTTGTGCTTACTTCTCAGTTTTCACTTACTCTTCATGTTGAGAGTTTTTACTAACTACCAACTCCTTTTAGCAAATGGGTTTGGACCCATCCTGTTTTAACCCCGGTTTGAATGAGAATCCATTTTAGACTTTCCTTTTTTGAATTCTCATTCCAACTACGCTTTTTTTTTTTCCCTCCCCTAGTTCAAATTGGGAATTGTGATTCAAACCCATTTATGGAATTTGGGCAATGGTAGGTTCATTTGTAAGCATGCTTGCGTTTACTTCCCACTCACTCTTCACGTTGAGGACATCCACGCCTTCCATCCCAGCCAAGCCTATGTATTCGGGTATGAGCCACATTCAGTTCTACCCATTGGCGTAGTTGCACTAGCTGACCTTACGGGCTTCATGCCTCTTCCCAAAATTAAAGTCCTCGCTAGCACCGCTGTAAGCGACCCCCGCCTCTAATAATATGAATAATTTTTGCAGCTTTCCTTGTACTTTAATTTCAAAATTACTACGAATTGAAATATTTGGTCAGGTATTCTATACGCCATTCTTGAGGCATATATGGACATGGCTGGGTCTTACTCCCGCCACCAAGTCTAACTTTGTCTCCCTCTTAGCCTCGGGTTACAGCTGCATTGTGGTGCCTGGTGGAGTCCAAGAGACTTTTCATATGGAGCATGGTTCTGAGGTTTAACTAATTGCCTTTTCTTTTTCGGATCCAAATCCTCTGTTCAATTTTTGGTGTCCCAAATGATGTCTAACCAATAGTATTATGCCACGTCTAACCAATAGTATTATGCCACGTCTTCTGAAAAGTTTAAAATGTTTTATAACTGATTTTTTATATCTTAAAATCTAACTTCTTTCAAGAATGTGTCAAAATATAAATGGTTAGACACCATTTGGAATACAAAAATTGGACAAGAGGTGTCAATCCTTCTTTCTCTAATAGGGCTCATTTTCCTCTTCTACATAAACTTAGTTTTTTTTTCTTTGGGTTAATGTCGTGTGTAGGTAGCCTTCCTTAAGTCAAGAAAAGGATTTGTTCGCTTAGCAATGGAGATGGGTAGCCCTATCGTTCCCGTTTTCTGTTTCGGTCAGGTACTTAGTTTGATCCTCCTTTTCTCTCTTTTATTTTTAATTTAGACATTATCTAGATTCTAGATTCTAGGCTGGCAGTTAACTTGATTTGGCTTCCAATTCTCGCAAATGTGGCTTGCTTTCAGTCAAATGTTTACAAGTGGTGGAAGCCGGGAGGGAAATTCTTTCTCAAGTTCTCTAGGGCTATCAAGTTTACCCCTATTTTCTTCTGGGGAATATTTGGGTATGTATTTGTATTCACATTCCATGGGAAAGAAAGATTGACGAAACATCATCACCTTTTGGAATTCTTAGTGATTCCACATTCGTCTGTCATGGTAATGCTTGTCCTTTTTGCAGATCTCCTTTGCCCTTCAGACATCCAATGCATGTGGTAGTGGGAAAACCAATTGAATTGAAGAAAACTCCACAGCCCACGGTCGAAGAGGTATGGATGCTTCGAAATTTCTAGTCATATTGTATAAAGTTTCTACTCAATGCACTGTATATCTCTATTTGGAAACGTCAAATTAAAAAATTATCGGTCTATGAAACTGCAACTTAAATGAATGCTTCGAGTGGCTATGGGAGACTAAACAATCTTCTCATAAAAAAAAAAAATGAAGACTTAGTACCGAGGACGTCTGTTGACTCGTGTAAATATTTACTTATATTTGGACAAATGCAAAGCTTAAGCTGAGGTAGCTAAATCTCAAATACCTGAACTTCTTTTGTTTGATTTCTTTTTTCAGGTCACTGAAGTGCATGGTCAGTTTATTGAACAACTTCAACAACTCTTTGAAAAACACAAAACTCGACTTGGTTACACCGATCTTCAATTGAAAGTCCTTTGAGTCGAACTAAATTTATGCTTGCTATGCTCAACTCTTCATTTTTTTTTCTTTTCTTTCTAGTAAGTTACATGCTATGTTCGTTAAAGTTGTAGAACACAACACTCGGTAATAAAGTTTGAGGGGAAAATTTTCTGCAGATGTATGTTTCTAGTTGCCGGAAAATGCGTGTTTTGCGTGAAAAATTGAGTGAATGATCAGATCAGGCGACGAGCCACATGAAGAAGGTGGACCAGAGAGTAAGAGAGAGTGATGCAAAGGCATAGGTCCAGAGCATGATAAGAGAACATTCACTCTGCCCTGTTCCAAACAATTGGGTGATGGTGCCAATGTTCATCGCCGGAGGAAGCGCATGTTGCAGAAGTAGAACAAACTCATAGAGTGGATCTCTCGACTGCGAATGCACTGCCCCAAAGTGTTTTGCAGCTTTTACAATCGCAACGCCTATCACAGGCTGCATCACGTACCGAACGCCTATGATTCCAACAATCACTTTTACCAAATCGCCCGACCTTTTCAACCCTGCATAATACCAATAACAAATTGTTTCACCAAAACCCTAAGAATGAAGCATCAACTACTAAAAGGGAACACTCTGAATTCATCACCTTTAAGAAGGTTTGCTCCCATTATTAGGGTCACTGTTGGGACAGCTGCATCACTAGTAGCACACAACAACAATCGACTCTTAAATAAAATCGACTAATAATTAGTCATCCTCGAATTAAGGTGGCATCTCGAATCTTCGAGACACCAAACGTTGGACAAATTGTATGTTTACCTCACCAAGGAAGCCGAGTCTTGAATAACAAGAAGAGGGGCGCCATCATCAACGATCAGTTTCCGGATTTGGGGTACCACGCCGATGATAAACCCAATAACCTATACAAGAAAGGATCATAAGCTTTATATCTAATCCTAAACCCTAAACTTATTAGGAAACAATCAGTAAGACATGAAATTTATAAATGCAGTATACCGCTCCAATAATTGAAGGTGTGAATAGTGCCTTCAAGTTGATCTTGCTTGAAAACATCATCAAGTAGTGTTTTATCTTCTTAGAGATCGGAACCTGCCATGAAAAACACTCGCCATAAACTTGTAATCAAACCCTAAACTTGCTTTGCCAAACTAATTGTTTTTCCTTATGTGGATAAAAAGGTTTGTGCTATACCTTATTCTCTCCCCTGCATTTTGCAAGAACCAGCGCCTCTGAGTTTGAAAAACGACCTTCTACCAAGTCCGACGTTCGTTTAGTGAGTACCAAATGACTTTTCATGTCATCTGCATCGATAGTACTTGAGGAAATGCGAACAATGTTGTACACAAAAGACCACAAGAAAATGGCTCCAATCTGAATGGAGTACACATAAGAAAACGCTTTCCGTTATAGACAGATTGCATTAGATTATAACAAAAGAATTAAGCCATATATAGCGGAGAAAGGTAATTATGAATGAATAACGGCATGCACGTACGGCCATGGAAAGTGAAGCATAGGTCATCCCGGAGGAGTGGCATACATGAGGTGCTCCAAATGGGCTGCCTTTCTCTTTGCAAATTGCTAAGATTATGACTATTGGCAGATTTCCCAAATTTCCTGTTCATATCAATTTGTACAACCATATTAAAGATTTTTTTTAAAATACTACATACTACATACATACATAGTCATATACATACATACATACATACATATATATATATATATATATATGAACCTGCAGAACAGCAGCCTAATACGAGGCCTTTGAGATGTTGAGGAGGCTTTGTGATTTTCACAACCATCCATCCCAAGCCAGATCCAACCACAAACGTACTTAGGATATTCACTGGCATAAACCACCTATATGCATATGTACTTATAAAGTGAACTAAATAAAGAAAGAAAAGAAAAATTACTAACTAAAATCAAATTTAACAGAATAAAGAAAGTAAATATACTCACAGTGAAATAATCCTTTCAAGAGTAACGGATTTGGCCAGGTTGCTAATCACAAATGCTGGATTGAACACGAAAAATACTAGCTGACCAAATTTCAAACCACATACACACAACTAAGAATTAAGCTTAATGACAATGATGTTTTTTGGTAGGATTAGAAAATTAGCAAGTAAAAGCGTACAGAATTCAAATGGTTGCGAGCGTGATCGGCGAGGATATCACTTCCGCTGAAGGCGAGAATTGAGCCGAGTGCAGTCAACACCAGCAGTTTCAACACTGGGATTGAAGCAACCACGAACAAATCTCCCACCCCTCCCATGTTTCTATAGTAATGTGTGTGTATAGTGTAGCAGTAAGTACTACTCTATTTAATTATTTTTTTCTTTTCTCCAAAGAAAATTTTCCAAGCACATAAGCAAGAAATTAAGAGTACTTTTTTAAAATAGGTGAAAATGTAAAATGAAAACAGAGAAAGATGTCTACGTTGAATATGAAGAATGAAAATCAAATTGCATGCAGTTATTACATATACGGAGAAGGGCATGTGTGTGTATAAGTATGTATATGTATATATACTTTGAGAGAGAGAGAGGTAATATGATAGGAGAAGTAGAGTAGAACGTACATGGGGTGCTCCATCAGCTAGGTTGAGCTTTGTTTTGATTTAAAAAAAAAAAAAAGAGGGTAACGGCTAATTAGTCTCCTTCCTGTGAGCTTCCTATTTTAACTTCATTGTTACTTTCTCCTGTTGTGGACCTCCCTTCCCTTACCAAATAGTATTTGTCCCTCAATTTATTTTTACATTTCCATCTGCATTGCTTAACGTTCATGGGTTCGAGTATGCATGTATATATGTGTATATGTATTTTATATGTGTGTGTATATATATATATGTTGAAGAAAAGTGAGTGGTGGAAAACTGTTTTGGTGTATAAAACGGAATAGAGTAGAGAAAATCAAAAGGTTTGAGGCGTAGGAATTACTTTCCTTAAGGTTTTATTTGCCCCCACTACGAATAGTTTGCTATCGGGTATTTTGGCAAATTACCTCAAGATACAACAACCCACGAATTTAATAAGTAACTGATTTTATAGACTTTGATGTACCTGTTCATGAAGCATTGCACCGTTCATGAAGCATTGCACCTGTTCATGAAGCATTGCAACAGATACAACAATTGCATCTTTTGACCCAATAGTCGCAACAGATATAATAGTCGCACCTATTGATTTAATAAGTGCAACTTTTAAATTAAAAGGTGTCTTTTCAGTCAAAAAACGTATATGTTGGTCATCAGAAATAATTATGACGTTAAATTGAAATAATTATTCCTTTTTATGTGGACTTTTGTTTTCACTACCCAATGGTAATGAGAGATATTACAATCTCTCTCACATTCTCCACTAGATTGTAATATTTCTCCAATTTCTTATTGATATACTCATACTTATAAAAGGTATCTTTCGATTTAAACCTTCAATTAGTGACTATACTTCAAAATACTCACAAGACGAAGGTGTGCAAAGCATTAAACCTCATCTTTTATGTCAGTATCGAAATACATCACATATGAGCTATCTTAGTTTCTAAATTATATTCCATTTATAATAGCACTATTACGGCCATGTGCTCTATCTTGGTTTCATGAGCATTTACATGAGTAAACCAAACTCTTGTTAGAAACGATACCATTTCTTATGCCCACTTAGGTAAAGTTCATTGCATGTCTTAGCTACTCAAGACTTGAACTTCATTAAGAGTTTATACTCATCCTTCACACGTAGCTATTTGCACTGAACATCCTGGAAGGGACACAAACTTTAAATTTCAGTGCTTGATCGATACTTAACAGTAACTTTTTTTACCCATTAAACTTTGGAGTAGTGGTAATACTATACAAAGTTGGGTTACCATCACCGGTGATTCTTTCAAAGATAGGTTTCAGTCCCATTCCACTAGATGTATCCTTGATTAGGTCCCTCGCTAGGCCTTTTGTCAAGGATATGCTAGATTCTTATTTGTCCTAACATATACAACATTAATAACACCATCTGGTATTAATTGCCTCACATATTCATGTCTCAAGCTAATATATCTAGACTTTCATTATACATCTTATTATAAGCTCTAGAAAAGTAGCTTCACTATCACAGTCAAAGAAATTGATGGCATCAGTTGTGGCCACAATTGTATATCAAACAATAAGTTTCTCAGCCATTCTGCTTCCTTACCTACAGTGCTAGTGCTATAAACTCAGACTCCATTGTTGAATGAGTTATGCAAGTCTGTTTCTTGGATGCCCAAGATACACCCCTCCACCAATAGTGAATATCCATCATGAAGTGGATTTGTTATCACTTGCACTAGTTATCCAACTTGCATCAGGGTACCCTTCAAGTACTACTGGATAGTCATTATAAAACAAACCCAAATTAATGGTTCTTTTGAGGTAACCAAGTATCCTCCCAATTGCTTTCCAATGTTCAATGCTAGGGTTACTCGTGTACCTAGACATTTTGCACACAGTAAATACTATATCTGGTCTTGTGCAATGCATTACATACATCAAATTTCAATTACAATTGCATATTCAAGTTGAGCAACTGCTCTACCAGAATTTTCTAGTAACTTAATACTAGAATCAAATGGGGTATTCGCTTCTTTAAATTTCAAATGTTTGAATTTAAGAAGCACTTTCTCAATGTAATGAGATTGCATAACGAGTAACCCCCACTATTTTTCTAACTTTAATACCCAAGATAGTATCTACTTCACCAAGATCTTTCATATTAAATTGTGAAGTTAAATACTTCTTAGTATCATTTACTCCATGCATGTTTGTTCCAAAGATAAGTAAGTCATCAACATATAAATAAATGATCACACCAAAATCATCTACAAATTAGAATAAATACATTTATCGGCATTATTGTGTTTGAAACCATGTGATAATATAACCGAATCAAATTTTCGTGCCATTGCTTTGGTACTTATTTTAACCCATAAAGTGATTTGATTAACTTATAAACTTTTTTCTCATTTCCAGGCAAAACAAAACCCTCAGGTTGTTCCATGTAAATTTTTCATCTAGATTACCATTAAGAAAAGCCGTTTTGACATCCATTTGATGCACATACAAGTGATGTATTGATGCAATAGCCATTAGCACTCTTATGAATGTTAATCTAGCTAGGGTGTCAATTGTGTTCGTGTTGTGTCGAATTTTTTTCTCCAACGAACGACCGTGACACGAAAGTGATACGAACACAGAATCGTAAGATGAACAACGAACAAACCGACACAAATTGACCGAAATACCCAAACAAATACATGAAATTAGCACGAAATGACAGAAATTGACCTAAATTGACACCGACCCGAATTGACACAAAAGTGACACGAAATTGACAGAAAAAAAGGTCAACCGAAATGACACGATTTTTTGTGTCAATTTTCCAACCGAACACGACCCTCCTATTTTCCAACCGAACAGTGAATTCGTGTCGTTTTCATCGTGTCATCGTGTCGACCGTATTGCACTAATCTAGCCACAGACATATGTATCAAAATATGAGAAATTTATCCGTACCTTCCTTCTCTATTTTATACCTGTACTCGAGTGCATTCCAAATTTCCTTCGGACTCTCCATTGAATTGTATAGGTCGTACAACATGTCCGACAGAGTATTCAGAATATGTTCTCGACACATCACTTCGTCTTTTTGTCTCTTCTTCCTTTCGGCCTTCAATGCTTCAGAATCGTCATCTTTCGGTTCAGGAATTGAAGGAAGATTCGAATCCAGGACATATGCAATTTTTAGAACTGTGAGAAGAAAAAACAGTTTTCCTTTCCAACAAGTAAAATTCGTCCCATCAAAGTGATCAAGTTTGACATCAGGAGTCAGAAATGAAGTCATTTTCCGGCCTCTATCAGAATAAAACCTTAAGATTGTTGAAGAAAAGTGGGTGGTGGAAAACTGTTTTGGTGTATAGAAACGGAATAGAGTAGAGAAAATCAAAAGGGTTTGAGGCGTAGGAATTACTTTCCTTAAGGTTTTATTTGCCCCCACTATGAATAGTTTGCTATCGGGTGTTTTGACAAATTACCTCTAAGATACAACAAACCCACGAATTTAATAAGTAGCAATCTTATTAAATTCCAGAACAAGAGATTTAAAACTAACATCAGAAACTGGAGTTTTATAGACTTTGATGTACCTGTTCATGAAGCATTGCAACAGATACAAAATTGACCTTTTGACCCAATAGTCGCAACAGATATAATAGTCGCACCTGTTGATTTAATAAGTGAACTTTTAAATTAAAAGGTGCTTTTCAGTCAAAAAACGTATCTGTTGGTCATCAGAAATAATTATGACCGTTAAATTGAAATAATTATTCCTTTTTATATGGACTTTTGTTTTCACTACCTAATGGTAATGAGAGATATTACAATCTCTCTCACAATATATATATATATATATTGAATTTAATGTGGGTATGATAGGTTGAGTCGTGACGAAGCCAAATATAGCCTAATGTGTGTTATTCAAATTTTGAAAATTTTTCTCTTTACTCTTAAAGTCTTGATAAAAATTAATTCTACGCAATTAAACATCTAAAAAAAAAAAAAGGTGTGCCCATATTAAATAATTAAATAATGATAATAATGAAAAATTAATTTTACGTCAATAGTAGAAATTACTTTTTTTAGATTTTAATTCTAGAATAATTTTATAAGATAAGAGTGTGCCATATTAAATAATTAAATAATGATAATAGATGACTATGTCCTATTGGGTAGAAAACTATCTTTACTATTACAAAGATTATTTTCATATTATCCCTATCGAACAGTTTTGGCTTTATCATTAAAAGTCGAGTATAAAATTACACTAAATTTTTTTAAAAGTCACGAACCAAATCTTAATTTAAGAATTACCCAAAAACAACGGATTTTTTTTTAATAAAGTAACGAGTAATTTACTTAATGTTTAATAAGTTTGTTATATACTATTATTTATGTTATATATTTTAAAACCATGTTATTTACTTCTTTTTTTGTGAATATACTATTTATTACAATTTCTGTACAAAAAAAAAAAAAAAAAAAGAAAGAAAGAAAGAAAGAAAAGAAACGTGCTTTCAATGGGCCAGCCGTAAACTGAGGCGGAAAGTGGTTAACGATGTCGTTTGGAAAGTCCACTTGTAAACCGAGAATGACTTTAGAGATTTCTGTTGAGCGAGCGAACTCAAAGATAGCATTAAGCTGAATTTCAACCGTTTCATTTCATTCCATTTCATTTCTTTTTATTCGAAAAATTTCCAAAATTTTTTTGCTTTTTGTTTTTGCTTTAAATACTATTCCAGAAGGTGAAACCAACTCAATTCGTACAATCGCAATCGCAATCGCGATTGGATTTTTGAAGAATTTTTAGGGCAAAGAAAAAAGAAAAAATAAAAGAAAGGGGATTAGGGTTTATATCTTTATCAAATTACTTGCACCCAACAACATCTCAGAGTCAGAAGTTGGTTCTCTAAGTTAATTCTCTGAAATCCAGGTAATTTTCTTTCTCAAAGATTTCATCTTTCTTCTCAATTTATTATCGAATCTCATAAAGAGGGAAAAAATTGAATCTTTAATTGGGATTTCTTTTACATGTTCTTGCTAATTAAAGTTTGTATTTTTAATGTAGAATGGGTGATTCCAAGGAAAATTCGGGTACCCAGAAATCCACTGATACTGAAAATCCCGAGACTACTGAAACTGAAGCACCCACTGCTGATACTAAAGAAGAAAAAGAAGAGAAACAAGGAGATTCTGTTTCTAAGGCATCATTAGGCCAAAACCCAGATTCTTTTCTGTTGATGATGACAAGACCAAGACCAAGACCAAGACTAGGACTACTACTCATGTTGATGCCAAAACTGAAGCTTCTGAGCCTGTAATTGCAATGCCCGTTTCGGCTACGAAATCTGAACCTCATTCTGAGAAGAAGGAAGGTCATGGTACCAAGAATGCACCATCCACACCCAAACCCACCCTCGAACCCGCTGATAACGGCGTTCCGACATCAAACTCGAAGCAGTCGTATTTCGAAGACGACTACCTCATCTACGAAGGAAGCGAGTCGGGGACTGAAGATGACCAATCCAATTTCATGAAGGAGCTTGAGCTTTTCTTTAGAGAGAGAACCATGGAATTCAAGCCTCCCAAGTTTTACGGAGAGGGCCTAAATTGCCTCAAGTCAGTTTCTACTATTATTGTTATGTATAATTTTCTTTTTATTATGAATGCTTATCTGATTGTACAGTAATAAAGTGTCTGTCTTGATTTGTATTCATTTCTTGTTGGACAGGCTTTGGAGAGCTGTCACCAGATTGGGTGGCTATGACAAGGTATGCATTGGTTTTTTGTTTACTGTTGATGCCTTTTTGTAATTAGATAAATACCTTTTCTTAGTTCACACATTGGCTCCATTCTCGTATGCTTCACATTCTCGTTTTCGCTTGCATTATGAAACTTGCAAAATTTACGTGTTTACGATTTCTATTGCGTTGATGTCCTTTTCAGAGCCTTCACCCCCACACACCCCCCACCACCACCCCCCCCCCCCCCCCCCCCCCCCTTTTTCTAGAAGTTACATAATTGGTCTCCATTTCTTGATAGGTGACTTCATGTAAGTTGTGGCGTCAAGTGGGAGAGTCCTTTAAACCCCCAAAGTAAGGAAAAATATTTGTTATTGTCCATGTATCTAATTGGATTTCCGTAATCTCTGTTTTTAATAGTATCAGCAATTTCTTCTTTTCTTATTCATTGCAGATTAGTTTTGTTGTTATATATGTTTAATTTACATGGTTCCATGATTCTGCCATCATGAGTGATGAATTTGGAACATTGTTTTTGCAGCGGTAAATAGTTGGTGAAAATTATATGCTTCCATGGTACTTGGTAGTAACTTACAACTTTCTTATGTGTTCATCCGCTGTCCGGGTTCTTTGTATAGCATAACACTGTACCAGGAAAACAAAAAAAATGAAACTTGCTAAAAACTTTAGTTTTATGTATCTTTCTCTATCTCAAGAGGCGTACTAGAGTTGGCAGTTCTGGAAAATGTGAAGTATGAGGAATGGCTTACATAGACTATGTCCCTGTTTGTAAATAATTTTCTCTTTTTCAATTTTCTTCAGGACATGCACTACAGTTTCTTGGACGTTTCGAGGTTTTTATGAGAAGGTGTGTCGAGATTGATTTGATATGTATAAATATCTTTTTTGTTGGAACTGCTTACAAATTTTGTATGCCTTAATGGTGCATTGTTTGAAACATGCTACGGTAGCTTAGTCTATCTTATAGGTTCATCTTATTCGTACGGAAAAATCCTTGGAGTGATGTTATCAAATGAAAGATGTGCCTTAATGGTGTGTGTATATTGAAAACCTTGATTCTTTCGTTGTGACTTGTGGCTTTTTTCTAGCCCGTAATCTGTATTACTTTCAGACAGGCAAAGGCATTGCCTAATGTGTATCACCACGAGTCCATTTTGACAATCCTTTAGTTTTCTTTTTAGTCGTCCTATTGACCTCAATCTGATAAAAGCTAGTGTTAGTCTGATTCATTTGACCTGATTAGTTGAGTTTGCTGTGAATTTAGTTGTTCTGTGTGGTGTTTCTATCTGTGCACTTTCAGGCACTCCTGGATTATGAAAGACATAAGACACGTGGTGGTGAGCTTAGTGCGCCTGTTTCTTCCAACGCAGAGCCTATTAATGTTGATACGCAGGTAATACTAACTTGATTCTTTCTTTTAATACTAACTTGATTCTTTCTTTTTCCGGTGGTACTCAGATTATGATAATGAAATAGCGTAATGACGTTCTCCAAGCAAAGATTTCTTAACCTGAAGCAATCAAGGAATCACCGATTTCTATTAATTGATTGCTTTGAGTTCTTTCTTTTTCTCACTTCCAATTGATTCTGGTTATCAGGCTTCAGGTTCAGGTAGAGCACGTAGGGATGCTGCGGCACGTGCTATGCAAGGTTGGCACTCGCAAAGACTTCTTGGTAATGGTGAAGTCAGTGATCCCATTATTAAGGTGTGAAGAAAATTTTGAGTTATTGCACCTATTTTGTCCTGTGGCTTTTGTTGTTTGTCATGCGTAAGTCTGTAATGACACGTGATACATTTTGCTAATTTCTTTAGGATAAAAATCCTCTATCTGTTCAGAAGCGTGAAAAACAACTCAAAAACATAGGTATGTCCTGCCAGTAGAACGTGCAACCTTCAAATTGTCCTGTTATAACTGGCAAAAATTATCAATTACTGGTCTGTTGTACATTGGCACTAGGTTTGCTGAAACGTAAGAAGCCACCTTACATGGACCCTGGGGCAAAAGGGCCACGTACCAAAGCAACCAAGTTACAGTTAAGGATCATGTCACATGTTACTGTACAAATCGAGAATTTGTTGATTTACTTATTTTTATGACACTTGGTGGTTGGAATTGGATTTACTTATTTTTATGACTATGTCTGCATGGATAGGTTGGACACTGCAGTGGTTGATGTTGGACCTCCAGCTGAATGGGTGAAGATCAATGTGCAAAGAACTGTAAGTTTCAAAATGCCCATCTGGATATATGAGAATGCAGAGCTTTCAAAGTTTAAAAACTAACGAGCATGAGAAATTTCATGTTTACAGAAAGATTGCTACGAGGTATATGCTTTAGTTCCAGGTCTACTACGTGAAGAGGTAAGGACACTCATTAATGAATTGTTGTTTTCTTTCTTCTTAGCTTCATAGAAAAATTGATTTTCTTTTCCGTAGATGCAAAATAAGCAAGTTTCCCAGTGTAGCAAACTTCACCAAGCATAGGCAGCCGCTTAGGTTGCCAAAGTAAACTTTTGATAAGTTGAAACTCTGCCCTGGATAAGTGTCCAAATTGCTGTACTCCGGATTTTTGTACCCTTTTGGGTAGGATATGGTTGTGCATGAATGTTGTGAAATGGTGAAGATGAAGCAGAATAGGGAAAGCTCTGCCTTTTATAAAAAGTGCACTGGGTGCACCACTCTCTCTTCCTGCTTTTAGGACGTTATATTTCTTACCGTGTTCTTCGGCAATCAAACTGCAGGTGCGCGTGCAATCAGATCCAGCAGGACGGCTGGTTATAAGTGGTGAACCGGAGCATCCTGATAACCCATGGGGCGTCACACCTTTCAAGAAGGTATATATATTATGTATTTTTTCAATCATTCCTTTTTTATCTTTTGTTATTATGGGTTTTGGTTTGGGGGGTTTGGGAAAATGCAACGAGTCAATCGTGAGAAACCAACCGGGGGAAAAGGTTTTGAAAGCTTCATGCCCATCTTGTTTACAATCATCACTGAAACTTCGTCAGGCTATTGTTTGTATCTTCCGTTGCTAAAAACAGAAATATTGCTTCATGTTTACATGCTGAGTTTGAGTTTGGTTTTTGTGTTGGCAGGTTGTGACCCTGCCATCAAGAATCGATCCGCACCAGACATCCGCAGTCGTCACTCTGCACGGACAGTTGTTTGTTCGCGTTCCGTTCGAGCAGTCTGAGTGACAGCATTAGAGGGGTGTGCATCACCCTCCCTCTTTCCCCCCCCCCCCCCCCCCCCCCCTTCATTGTAATCTCCAACACTAAAGTAGAAGTAGGAGTTTGAACAATGTTTCTGTAGTAATCTAGGTGTAGTTGGGCCTAACTCTGCTACAGTTAAATTATGTATGTGTTTCTACATTTATAATTTTAGTTTGTGAACCTTGTTGTACATTATATTTTGCACTAAATATGAACATATGTTAAATTATTTCTAGGGATTTCTCACACGTTTTTGATATTTTAAGCCAAGGAAAGCCGAAGTTCAACCCAGAAGCCCAATGGTGGTCAACTACCGAAAGTTTGGCCTATTTATATTACTGGCCACTTGGACAGACCTCTTTTCTGCCACATCTCTCTTTCTGAAGTTGTTTCTTACTTTTTGGTCAAGGCCAAAGGGGTTGACTGAAGTATTTAGTTAAAGAAATCATAGAAAAACTATAACAATTTCCTTGCTTCATAATGACCTCTTTCTTAATACCAAAGGCAGCGAGTAAAGTTCCCTAGTGTAAACTCTAAATACAATTTGCTAGTTGACTCTGCGGTCTATTTGGTTTGGGGTTGTGTAGGCAACTTCTCTTATCAAAACATCAATTTTCTAACCATGGACAATATCAAAATAATGATAATGAAAAGAACTTAAAATCTTTATTGTTCATTCATCGAGTTTTTTTTTTTTTTTTGGTTAATTTTTTTTATCTATTCTAATACAATTAAATATGATCCGACGTTTAGAAATGCATGGTGCTAATAGGGCAGCTAATAACCGTCCATTTGGTGATGAACTATTTTTTTGTCGGAGGAATACTCCATGTACAGAAATTGTTATTACATCGGATCACTCAATCTTATAATGACACCTTATCTTGAGGGTTTTTTTTTTTTTTTTTTTTTTTTAAAGAAAAAATTTTCCATCTATGTAAGCATCACTCTCACTGCCCCCTAGGATTGGAACTTGGAAGGTTAGCCACCCTATCAGAAAGACAAACATTAAACAGCTCAATCTTTGTTAGACCAACAATTTTCCGATCCTCTTCTTTTTATTTTCATTTTCATATCTATTTGATGTTTTGTTGTTATTCATCCATCTTTGTCTCTGGCTCTCTCTCCTTTTTTTTTTTTTTTTTTAATTTAATTTCTGATGGATTTTTGTTTGTTATATTGCAAATCAAAATTGTCGTTAATTGACCCGTGCTTTGTCCCGCACAGGCATATCAACTCGGTCTAATAATTTGGCCGCTTTAGACGTCACCTAATTTGAAAAAACTCCCTTCTTTACTTTTTCATTATTTTTATTTTTTGTTTCTCGGGGTGGTCCCACCTTGTCCCCCATCTAGGGCCCCACGGCTGCAAAACTTACCCAAATGTTGGTGTCCTATATTACTATTATATATATATATATATATGCGTGTGTGTAAATAATTATAAATGTTCTTGTTCAAATACACATCCTTAAACAAATGCATTAGCTGGTTGTTTATATATTCCGTCTAATCTTATGAAGTTTTTAAGTTATTTTGAAATAATACTTTGGGCACAATACTCAGAAACACCGTCCAAAGTTGGGACACACTCCAAAATTGGCCAAAGATTCCCACGTTGAAGTCTCCTCTCCTCTTCTCTTCTCAGTCCATATCCAAATCAGAACATATATTTGTGTGTGTGTGTGTGTATATATATATATATACACACCTTGTGCTACTTGCTGCATCCCAAAAAGTCAGCGTCAGATTGGTCATTCACAACAAACCAAGATTTTTTTTTCTCTTTTTGGGTAAGATTCCAAGTCCTTTTTGTTATTCTTCTTCTTCTTCTACTTGTTGGATACATATATATATATATATATAGATAGATATATATATAAAGGGGGTTAATGAGAATGGGAGAGATGAGATACAAAAGAGTGATAGGGAATGGGATGATGAAGCTGAGATGGCAGAGAAGTAGTAGAGGAGGAATAAGGCTCAACCTCAAGAGGTTTTTGGTGTCAAGTCTACGTCCCAAGATGGTGAGGCTTTTGAGGGTGCTAAGCAGATGGCGAGTTAAGGCCTTGCAAGCTTTAAAGCTCAACACAAGAAAAAACAACAACAACAATAGCGTTAGGACTAGTAGCAAGGCTCGCCTTGTCGCTTCGGATTATAATTGTGATCATCATCGTGGCTTCCCCTGCGACCACCACCGCATGAGGCTCACGTCCCTCGGCCGCACCAACTCTTTCTCTGCCGAGGCCATTGCTGATTGCTTGGAGTTCATAAAGCGCTCCTCCATTTCTGTCGATCATCATCCCAACTCTCTCCTCCATTCGCCTCCTTATGATTAGACCCTTTTTTTTTTTTTTTTAAATAAATTTCTTAATTTGCCTTCTTTGTTTATATTTTTGTCACGTCTACTCCTCTAGGAATCCAGACACAAGTCTGATAATTTTCTCGTGATAGATCCTTTCTTTGGTTTCTTCTTCTTCTTCTTCTTTTTTTTTTTTTTTTTTTTTTTTCTTCCTTGGGCTTGAAAGTCTTCAAGTTGTTGTATATGAAGTATTAGTCAATGGAGAGATTTGATTTTTGTTTTTGTTTTTGTTTTTGTTTTTTTTCTGGTGAGGGAAGACATGTTGGGAAGGTTCGTAGTAGGTAATGAAATTAATGTGAATGAAGAAATTTGATTATTTAATTGTTTGTGATAATTAACAACCTAACACACTTGTATTGTCTTTGACTAATCAAACATAAAGCAAATGGTTGTTAAATTGTTTTGAAAAATTAAAAAGAAAATTCCATACCTTTTGTTTGTTGTCTAATTTCTAAGCCACTGAAATTTAAATTTAAGCAGTTTTAATGTGAGACCTCTATTTCTTTCGGCTAGAAATTGAAATAATAAACAAAGTCCTACCTTGAAAATAACATTGAAATCTATGAGTAGAGGTACAACATTTTCAAAGAAGCCCATGGGACGAAATGGGAAAAAAAAAAAAAAAGAAAGAAAGAAAGGGTGTTAAAGAATCGAGGAAAGCAAAAGCAAGACATGATTAACAACCCTAAGTAATGATGTTGATGTGTTTTGTTTATTTGTTACTTCCACTAATTGCCCTTTCTCTTTTCGGCTAATCAATTCACATTACCATCATTCCTTCATAGCCCCATTTGATATATATATATATATATATATATATATATATACATATGTTAACTTGGACGGGAAGATTTGAATTCTATATCTAATGGTGAAGTCAGATATAAATTACTGTTAGATTGTACCTGCAATCACGTAGCCCAGTGCTGCCCAAGAGTGGATCACTACATTCTCACTATCTAGTATCTAGTTGTCAATGCCTCACAAATGGTTTCCTTATCTAGTGGTTGGTAGTCAAGTTTGTGTTTTACTATTGAAGTGTGAAGTAAGCTTCTCTCTTCTTCCCCTATGATACGTAGGTGCTTCTATGGTAATCTGCTTTTTAATAGTTGCATCCTGTTTTAACGGTAATATTATATATGTATCTATCTTAAAAACTTACATCGCGCGACATAGAATTGCTCCGACCACATATCAGACCCTTGAGAATTTAATCCAATGACCTTGATAGCAGTTCCTATAGATAGTGAACATTGTTTATTTGTTAGCTATGGTTTTATGAAGAGTACAGACAGAATACATGTATATATATATATATATATATATATATTTGTTTGTTGGCCAAGAGTTGATGGTCCTAAAAAGGGTTTTCAGAATTTGATATGTCACCAGACACTGGCTAGCTATGGTTATAATTAGTGTGATACTGTCCACAAACCAGAGATTAGAATTTCTGATTCTGTCGATTAGTCGAATGCTAAAAAGCTTCTGATTTCTTTCACTAAACGCTCAAACCTGCAAGGGCGTCTTGCTCGGGTGAGCTTTCCATCCACAACTGTGGTGGTTCACAGATTAAGACATAAAATAAAAAATGATTTCTAGTGATATGCATTACATTTCCTTTTCATCACTTAGCCACATTAATAAACTATGGTGTTTCTTAAGAAAAAAATTTATACACCAGAGAAGCTATACAAATTCTGTATCTCTAAGAAGATGAAGAGCCATATTAACACAAATAAACGTCACATAAACCCTACTATATGCTCAAAGAGGAGCAGAATAAAAGCTCTTAAGAACCTCTCATCAAACTACTATACTACAAGTTTCGTATGACACAGTGAATAAAACCTACTAGCATCCGACTTTATGCAACACTGAATCCAAGGAGGATTTCGGTGAGAATTCGTATTTTCTTCTAACGTCAATCCTAACAATTCGTCCATCTTCCTTCTTTTTAAAGCATATGAGGGACAATCCTCAAAAAACATATCCTGCCACAGTGTTAACAACTTGACATCAATCTAATACAAATCGAAATGAAACGTTTTTATTTGTAGTGTTAAAATCTCTTTACTTTTGTTACAATAAATTATTTGAAGCATTACCCCATCAAGGCCATTTAAGGAGGCATGGATTCTTGCTGTTGAATCTTCTAGTGTCAGTATAATCCCGTACCTTCCATCAGCATGATATTTCTCTGCATCGAAGGGAGAAACTGCTACTATTCGAACAACACATCTCACGGTAATTTCATCCTACAAAAGACATGCATTTAAGGATTAAACTTCTCTGTCTTGTCTGCAAGAGGATAGGAAAAACAGTCAAAAGTGATATAAAGCTGAAATGTTTAAAGTAATATTTATAAAGAACGAAAAATGTTCTGGTAACTCTTTAACCAGCTACTTGATATTCCAAATCAAATAAAGGTAAAACGTGTGGGAAAGAACTGGTGATACCTCCGCTTGAGTAATGAGATCCATCAATGTCGCATATGGAATATTTGTGGAATCTATCACTGAAAAGAAACAATGGACAACAATGTGCAATCAACTGATATATATATATATATATATATATGAACATGTTTTCGCTGATTTATACAGAGTTAATGTCATATTCATACAAATTAGAAAACAAAAATTAAGGAAAAAAGAAAAATCAACAATTTATCGAAAATGGAGTTGACGCTTCTCTAGTTGAAGTCCTAAAGAAGTAAAAGATAACATGTTCTTGTTCCACAAGAAAAATGTTAACTATACATCTAACCTTTATGGAGTACCCGTTAAAGCAGAGAGAGGATTGCTCCAGAAAGGCAAGCGACCGTCTTTTCCCAATCCACGTTCATCCATTGTCCTAACATAATAAAAAAATATGCCAAGACAAGAACTTATACCAATTAAAACGAACGTGACATGAGGGGAAAAAAAAAAAAGGTTACCTTTTACATTCTAAGACGGTCTGCTCATTGTCCAGAAGAAATGTGAGCTTGGTGGTAGGAAGCAATCTACCAAGCCATAAACCAGAATGAATTTCATATGTCATGTTACGAATCTTCACCCATTGACCCATTTCTTGAATGTGCATACTAATATCCACATGAGCCTTCACTCTCAACACGGTTCCAACACATGGAAATTTGCGGAGAATTGACATGTTTAATAGGCGCGGTTCAACTTCAAGTGGAAGTGGTTCGTCTTCCGCAAGACTGACCCAACAAACTTCAATATATATATTAAAAAAAAAAAACTTTGGAAAGAGAAGGAATTTTCAAATTTCATAAGCAAAATGTCTTACTTAGTTTCCAAGTGTAAGGGAGGGGCATCAGTTCCATCCCAAACAAAAAGCACACACTCCTTTGCGCCGACATTTTCAACATGTAGAATCTTTTTTTCACAAGAGAGAAGGTTAAAAACTACATTGCTTTAGTAAAACTAAATAGTAACTTATTCATCGATTTGAGACGCTCACCTGACAAACTAGATCAAAGTACTCACATCTCCCGAGATCTTGCAACGAAATAAGGTATTGATTCCTTTCTAGAAAGCCACAAAGAAAGAGAGAATGTTCATCTCCAAGTTAAAACAAATCATCTTAGGTGAAAAAACAGTAGGTGTGAGTTGGATTACCGACAGTAACCCGATAGGTGAGGCTCAAACTCATCAAACTTTGAACGTGAGACACGTCAATTGATTGGAGATCAAACCCAGGAGAGGTTTGGTAAGGAGTGTTGGTGCTAGTTTTGGGATCAAACAGAGCAAATGACGAATACTTTTTGTTGAAAACTGCATAAACTTCGCCGTCGTGTTTTTTAATCTACGTAATAAATTTAGAACTACAAAATTAGACAGACATATGATAAGAGAATAAAAGAAGGGGAAAAAAGACAAAACCTGAACATTGATGAGGAGTATAAGGTTGTTAGAGGAACGAATACGAGGAAGATGCTGGAGGGTGTTGGTGAAAATATTGGCAGTTAACTTGGAGTGCAAGGCGTCCACAATTGTCAGTGTTACCACACAGTCTGATGATGAAAAAATTGAAAATTTAAAAAAAAAAAAAAAAAAAAAAAAAAAAACAAATAGAAAAAAGAGAAGGGTAGTACTAGTACCGGTGCCGTGGCTTTTTCTAGGAGAAGAAAACTGAAGAACGAGGCCAGCGAAATTGAAGGTGGGGTTAGGTTTGGTTCCCATTTCGGACACTGCTAAGGCTTCTCTTATACTGCTAAAACGCCTGTCGTTTCCCATCTCCGACGCGATACGATACGACACGAAAGACGTGTGCTCTTAGAAATTAGAACCCACTACTAGTGTGAGTCCGTCACTGTTTTAAGAAGAAGGGGGGGCTCTAATTAATTCTGAAATCTGAACCAACCAGGCAGTACAGATGAGTACTTTCTACATGGCGGTTTCAGAGAAATGAGTTGCTCAATATTTCCAATAATTACAAAAAGGACATACGTCAGCATATATATTTTTAATTCAGCAAAATTAAAAAAAAAAATATTGGGCTCCGACAGACACTCAGCAGCCCATTTGACAAGTTTAATGGACCTACCTGATTTCTAAGCAGCCCAAAGAAAGTTTATGGTTCGGATATAGCAGTACTTGAATGGTTTTAACTCAACTGTATTTTAGACTGATTTTTATATTTTGTTGAAAAATTCAATAAAAATTATAATTAATTTTTAAAAAATCAATCAATTTCAACTTAAAAATTTTAATTTATTTCAAATTCAACACAGACACCAAACGCCACTATTAGTTATTTATCTGAGAAACTCCATACTTTTTTATAAAATCAAGTATGAAATTATTATAAAGTTTGATTTTTACCACTTATTTGGACAGTTTTGTGAATTTTGAATACTAATTTTAGATAGGTAGGGAGAAAGAGGGAAATAGCAAATTTATTGATGTAAATAAAAAAAAATATATGATGGGAGTTTGGGGAATTGTTAATAAATAACATTTTTTTTATGTAAATTAAAATTCACCATGTAGAAAAAGATTGAAAATACAATTTCTGTTTTAAAGTACTACTTGTTATGCATATGGTAATGTTTTTTTTTTTTTTTACGGGAGCGACCGATGTGATTGGGCACTATATCAACTTGACAATCCTCCCTTAGGAGTCTAGGCAGTATCTCAATTCGGGTGTAGCTGATCATCATCTCGGACCTGATCAGGATTAAGCACGATGAGAAGCTTCCGATCAAGGAACTCCTAGCTAGACAAACAACTTAACTACCGTTATTATGCCACTCTGTTTGCCTTCTTGCTTATCTTCCAAACTTAACCCATGATTCTGTCCATCATGAAGATTAGAATCTTGATTACATTGTATTGGTTATTAGTTCCTAATTTTATGAGTTCATTAATTAGAAGTGGGTTAGCTTGAGAAATGAGAAATGACCAAAAAAAAAAAAAAAAGAAAGAAAGAAAGACAGAGAATAAAGAAGCAAAGATCTTAAGAAGCAAGGAAAGCAAAGAACCAATGTGTGCATACACATAGTTTTATTCCCTTTCCCCACAACTAAAAACATACTTGTCTTGAAGATTGGAATGGAGTTTTCATGAAGTGACTTTGGGGGTTTTGCATAAATTTACTGTATTGCTCACCTTGGAAACAGAGGAGAGGGTGACAGAACATGAATTCCACACATTGGAATTGGATGGGATAAGAGAAATTTGAAGGGTAAATTGGGCTTTACAATGGAATTCTCTTGCCTTCGCCCAAAATCAACTAAATCTTCCCCTGCTCATAACCACAACGGTACAGCTTCAAAAAAAACTATTCTCTAAATTTTCAACTTTTCAAGTTGACATATCTATGATTTTTCTCATTTTTTTTAATACTTATTTAGATTTTTTATTTTTATTTTATTTTTCATATCTATCTATTTAAAGATAAAAACATGGATGAGATAATAATTCTAGAGGTGTGATTTTAAGAGATAATTCCGCACGTCACCTTTATATATTTTTTTCTTTGTTTCAAATTCAACATTTAAGAATCAAACATTTGTTGGGAAGCAAAAGAAGGAATGATTTGCGGCTTGAACTTTCCACATTGACATATAGGCCACGTAAAGTACTTCTGTGCTTCTAAAATTTATATATATATATATATATATATATGTATATTTTTTCTCCCTTTCTTTTATAAATACCATATTATCATTTCATATCCACAAATATGATTCATCAATTTTAACCAAAAGAAAAATGGAGGAAAAAAAGGATCTTAAATGCAAAATTAGAAAATTTATTTCCTTAGCTCTCCTCTTTTAGAATTCTATATGATTCCCAAAATCAAACACTGTTATGTGACAACCTTATCACCAATTATGTGACGATCCAATCATTGATTTTTTTAAAAAAAATTTATTTTAAATCTATTCCACAAAAGTGAAACCATAACAACTGGTTGACATATAAAAAGAGGAAAATAACAAAAATATTTTCCAAAATGATATTAGGATTGTTTTTAAAATTACATCTTGTTGTATCTCTGGCGAGATTAATTTCAAATAAGAAATAAACTTATGTAGTTAAATATTTTTTGAAAATATATTATCATTAAAAATGAAATAAAAATTAAACTGACTAACACATGAAAATAATATTCTTTTTCATATCCATTGGTAGGTGAAAAACGTAATATATATATATATATATTATAAATATATTGTAGCAGTAGTTTTATATTTAATTATATCAGAAGATATCAATTTTAAATATTTTTATATTCTAATTCAAAATAAAAAAACATGTAAAATATATTTTTAAACAATTCTAATGAGCATAATTTTTTTTAATATGATAAAGTTATTGTATAAAATAGATTTAAAACGAAAATGAGTGAAATAATTGATTATGTGAAATTGATTTTTTTTCATCTCATTTTTAAAATAGGATAAACTTTTTTTTTTTTTAAGGAATAGGATGAATTTTTGTGTTCAATCAAATACTATTTCTATTTTATTTCTAAAATGAAATGGATCATGATACAAAAAAATAAGATGAAATGGATCAAGTTTGCGAAACAAACACTTACCTTTGTAAACATCTCTAAAACTTTTTTTTTTTTTCCCTAGTTTACTCAACTGAAAAAAAAAAAAAATTGAATTGAAATAATAAAAAAAAAAAAAGAAAAAAGAAAAAGGAAAAAATGATTTGGTGTGTAGGGCAATAACAAGCTGGGTGTGTATCAGCAGTGGGGATGAACTGCCGCTCAAACACAAACTCCCTTTTCGCTCTCTTCAACAAAGCTCGCTCCTTTCTCCGTCTCGCCTCCACCTCCTCCGCCGCCGCGGTCGCCTCCTCTTCCGCCACGTCATCACCCGCCATGGAAGACGGCGCCAAACTCGAGACTCTCAAGACCAAGCTCTGCATCATCGGAAGCGGCCCCGCAGCCCACACCGCTGCCATATACGCGGCTCGGGCCGAGCTGAAGCCGATCCTCTTCGAGGGCTGGATGGCCAACGACATCGCCCCCGGCGGCCAGCTCACCACTACCTCCGACGTCGAAAACTTCCCCGGTTTCCCCGAAGGCATCCTCGGAGGCGAACTCACCGACCGCTTCCGCAGCCAGTCCGTCCGCTTCGGCACTCAGATCTTCACCGAGACGGTCTCTCGCGTCGATTTCTCGGGACCGGTGCCTCCGTTTAAAGTCTTCACCGACTCCAAGTTCGTACTTGCTGACTCCGTCGTCGTGGCCACCGGCGCCGTCGCCAAGCGCCTCAACTTCCCTGGCTCCGGCGAAGGCCCCGGCGGATTCTGGAACCGAGGGATTTCGGCCTGCGCTGTATGCGACGGCGCCGCGCCGATCTTCCGTAACAAGCCGCTGGCGGTGATCGGCGGCGGCGATTCCGCCATGGAAGAAGCCACCTTTCTCACCAAGTATGGCTCCGAAGTCTACATCATCCACAGGCAAGCGTTAAGCTGTTTCTCAAGATATTTCTTTTAGAAATGATGGAAAATTTCTATTTTTCCTTGATATTTTTCTTAGTACACGTCGAAAAATTTTTGCTATGCTATGTCTGACGAAGATTGAAACTTTTTTATATTTGTTGACATTTTCGATAAGTTTGGATATTTTTATTCTGAAACTAACTCTATTAAAATGATCACACTGTTAAAAATATGATTGAATTTTTTATTATATCTGTCGAAATGAAGTCGATATATGTTAGAATTGTGAAGATTCATTTTGAAGACTTAAATTTGAAGAAAGAATATTTCATAAATTAGGACATTTTGATCCTCTTCGTCTACAGGAGAGACGCGTTCAGAGCGTCGAAGATAATGCAGAAGCGGGCTCTGGAAAACCCGAAGATTAAAGTGGTGTGGAATTCTGCGGTGGTGGAGGCCTTTGGAGAGGGAGGGAAGGCGGTTCTGGGAGGGCTGAAGATCAAGAACCTGGCCACTGGGGATGTTTCAGAGCTCAAGGTGTCGGGGTTGTTTTTCGCAATTGGCCACGAACCGGCCACCAAGTTTCTTGGGGGGCAGTTAGAATTGGATGGGGATGGCTATATAGTCACGAATGCAGGGACAACGCAGACGAGCGTGCACGGTGTTTTTGCTGCCGGAGACGTTCAAGACAAGAAGTATAGGCAGGCTGTTACTGCTGCCGGAACCGGTTAGTCATTCCTAATCTCTTATATTAAGTAGAGTTGACATGGATTAACACAATTGATATAGATATATAAATCACTCAAATATTATAAGGGAGCATGAATGCATACTGATCAGATACACACTAAACGTGGATTTTTGAGTAATTTATGGTTTGAATTTGCTCATTATAACTGCTTTAGCATGCTTATTTATTTTCCTAGAGGGTTTTACAATATGTTACAAATGTGAAGAACAGTATTATTACCAAAAAAAAAAAAGTCAAGAACAGTATAACTCTAGTAAGAATCAATCTCAAACTCTTTCTTTTGAAGGATCTTATTCTTAGGGAGAGTAAGAATAAGGATTGGAGCCTACTAAACATAAACTAACTGTATTATATGGGGCCTTAGGCAATTGCCTTAATGGGTTTACCCCTTGAGCGGTTCTGCTTGTAGATATTCCAAGTGCTACAATTCGCTTGTCCTGATACTAATGAACGACTTTGTTAGAGCCTCTCAATTGGATGGCTGTTTTTACGAAGCTCTCACCTTTTTCCCCCCTACTCTCCTAGTCTGAAAACAAAAACCAAAAAAATCGTGCTTTACGAACGCTTAAGATGATGTTTTTAATACCTGATCCTGATGCAATTTCTTGCTAAGTTATGTCTGTTTCTAGTAACACCTAGATGGAAATGTGACAAAGTTTTGTGTTTGGAATCGATACTAAAAATTGGTGGCTTTGAGTTAATTTTTGCTTATTCGCTTTATCTTGGTGAATTAGAAATTTGAAAAATACATGTGACAATATGATGCAGGGTGCATGGCTGCATTAGAAGCAGAACATTTCTTGCAAGAGATTGAATCCCAGAAGGGGAAGAGCGACTGACTATCTTCGGTCAGACCACGCATCTAAGAGCTTCTCGGCTATAAGCAAAATTAAATGCACAAACAACTTTCAATGTCCATTATTTGGCTGTGACTTGCATGGAGAATGATATTGGAAAAGAGTGAAAGAGGAGATTAAAAGAAAACAAAGGGAAGTTCAAGTAAAAAAATTAGGCATACTTTGTTGCAATTTGCGATTTGAAACTAGCAGTTGGAATGTTGGATAGATTATATGTATTTATTATTGACCATCATTTCCTTTGGTCAAGATTGTTTATATCTTTTATTTTTGTCTGCAGCCTTTTGGCATTTCCTTCACTCTTTCTCTAAACTAGACTTTCCATCAAGACAACAAAAGAAACCGAGCCTTGGCTGTGGTATAAAATATCACGAATCAAAAGAGAATGGAAAGCGTTTTCCGTTTCTTCTATTCATGTATTTACTCAGCCTCAAAAGTGCAGCCCTGCCGTTGCAGCCATTGGTGGTGAAGCTTTTGTAAACAACACACCGCGCATTAACAGACGTCAAGTCTATAGAGAAAGGACATTCGCAACTGATGGGGAGAGAGGGTGAAAAGCACGCTGTGGCCATGGGCCTAGCAACGTCACCAGAGGGACTCAAACATATGCAGCATACTACGGGTAGTAGTTCTTCGAGTCCGTTTGGTAATGCCATAGTTTTTGTATCAAGATACCCATGCTTCATTAATGACAGAACTTGAAGGCTAGACGTGGTGTGGTTCTGCGAAACCCAAGCACCACAATAACACTAAACACCTACGCAAATGTTTGGCACAAATTTTGACTTTGCCATTCAAGCACATCAGTCATTTTTAACAGAAACATGCAAAGTTCAATGAACAGTCGCAAAGAGATTGCCAATAGGTAAACGGGAAAAATCTCAGATCTGCGTGGCTAGTTTTCAGTCATGCCATTGGCTCTCCCTCCCATGCCATGGCTAGTTTGATATTAATTGTCATTTTTAGAGAAAAATTGAGAATAAAAAAGAGAATTAAGGCGTAAACAAATTACATCATTTTTTTTCATCCTATATGCTGTTGTTACCTGTCAGTAATGTTTGTTTTCAGTCCCTAATAGTCTAGTAAATTATATTTAAATTAATATTAGTAAAAGAAGGCATAAGCCGTCTTAGCTCAGCCGGTAGAGCGCGTGGCTTTTAACCACGTGGTCGTGGGTTCGATTCCCACAGACGGCGACTCATTTTAATAGTTCTATCATTTCACTGGTCTTTTTGGACACAAAGTGTTTTTTTGTTTTTACTTTGTTGCATGTACTTTTAGGATAAAAGCGCTTCTTCATGTATACTTCTTTTTTGAAAAAAAAAAAAAAGAAAAAGCAAAAACAAAAGAGACAGAGAAACAAAATTGCAGTAGCGAAGGAAGAAAAAGGAGACACAAAAACTACATCCCAGTCTAAGTTACAGAAATGGATGCCAGACTATTGCACCTTCTCCAATCCAGCGCATATTAAGCAAGGTTAAAAATCTAAACAAGAACCATTATAGTCGTATCTAACTCTATTTTCACATAGTTAATTCTCTCTTCTTGTCATCGTCCCCCCCCCCCCCCCCCCCCCCCTAATTTTCTCTAGGTTCCAATTCCAAAGACCCAAAAATTACATGTTTTTATTGCCATGCCCCATTAGATTTTGAACATGCAGTAACAGAGGCCTCGTCTCGGATTTCAAACTGCTTTGCAACACAATCACACGAAAACATTTGAGCAAAACTCAACCAAGATGATGATTAATACGCCCATCTTAAAAAGAGTGGACTTTTTATTCCTACACTTCCAACAATCCCCCACACCCCCCCACATTCAGACAGCAATTTATCCGTCCATTAGCAAACTCAAGATTTGAAAGTTCATACGTGCTTTTTAAAGTACACATGTCTACATTTAAAATTTGGGCAACGATACCACTTGTTTTGTTAGGAGGAGTTGCCCAAGCCCTTTTAAATCCGCTATCCATTTCAGATCCAGCTAAAAGTGGGAGTTTTTGTCTACATAATAATCTCCACGCCATGTTCAGCATTTTAGATTTTATCTTTAGAGTTATTGATATATGAATATTGAGATTAAGATTTCTTCCTCAATTCTTGTTCTCTCTAAAATTATATTTATGTTCCTTCGTCGATACTATTTCTCTCTCTAGATTCTAGAATCTAGATTCCATATCTTCAATCTCCGTCCTAAATCAACTACTCTCTCACTAATGGACATTTTTGTAGTGATGAAATATTCATTATGATTTGAACACTTGAACAACCAGACACGATCTTCCGTGCATCACATCAATTATCAATAAATCAATCGTTAATAAAAAGACTTTGGGACCAAACTCACCTACCTACTAACTACTTCGTGCTTAATTATTCGTTTGGTGAGGCCTTAACACGCATTCCCTCTTCTTAATTACCTTTTCAATTGCATACGAAATTCTACGACTGATTTTCATTTCCAAAAACAATAATTAAAAAAAAAAACACAAAAGACTAAAGAGAAAATAGAACGTTGAAGATTCGTGATCAGAACACAACATGCAGAAACGCAAAACTTTAAAATAAAATACAAATAAAATTCAAAAGAGATGAAGGGAAATTAGAATATATACATAGCAAAATGAGATCTTTACAGCAAACCAAAAAAAAAAAAAAAAAGGAAAATAACTAAGAATGAGCAGTACGGATGTTTTTGACGCAGTCCTCAATGGCGGAGAGTCTGTGCTCGACGCGATCCAGAGACTGCTGGAGACGGAGAAGCAGAGAGCGAAACTCACGGAGACGGTCTTCGAGAACCAGAAGCCGAGCGCGCTCTTCCTCCACCATCCGATTCCCTACTCCTCCTCCAGTCGCCGCCGTCGTCTTCTTCTTCCTCACTCCAATCTTCTTCTGCTTCTGCACCGACACCTTCGCCGACGAGTGAGCCATTCGCGCCGACACTGACGACTACTATTTCACGCACCGAATGCAATTCGGAAAGACCCTACTCGCGCCGCTCTCCTTTTTGTTTTGCTTTTTTCTTCCCTTCTTCCACAGCCTTGAAAGATTTTGGGATTTTCTGCCCTAGAAACTATGAGAGAGAGAGTTCGCAATTGAAGGCCCGGCCTAAAATTTCTTGGGCTGCATTTTCTGGCCTCATTTACCCTCTCCACATTTGTGGCCCGTGTTTGCATTCAATTGTGGAATTTTTGAATTGTGTATTACTAACCACAAACTCACCGGAAAGAATTACCTACAATGGTCTCGTTCCGTTCAATTTGTCATTTGTGGTAAAGGGAAGTTTGGGTATATTGATGGTTCCATTCCGAAACCAAGTCCGACTGATTCCTCGTACCCGTCTTAGGATGTTCAAAACTCTATGGTCATGGCGTGGTTCGCTCACTCCATGGACGAGAGTATTGGTGAAACTTATCTGTTTCACACCACGGCTAAGGATTCCTCCCAAGTCTTCAAGTTACGTAACCGTGCTCGCAATCTTTGTCAAGGGGATCAATCTGTCACTCAGTACTTCAACACCTTGAAGAAACTTTGGCAAGAGTTGATCTTTTCACTGTTTGTGAGTGGAAACACAATTCAAATCTATCAAAATATATACCCCTTTTATAACCTTTTTTTTTTCCTTTTTATTTTGTGTAATAATTATATGATATCTTTATTTGTTTGAATAATTTCTCAAGTTTCCACATCATCAACACTTAAAAGAGTTACACTTCATTCATGGCCAAAGTCACTTGCTGAGTCATTACTGACTATAGTAAGCTCAACTCGGCCCAATCCATATTTTTCCTCAATCTGGTGAGTTGAGGCAGCCCATTTTTGTAGGCGGCCCATATATACCCCTTTTATAACCTTTTTTTTCTTTTATTTTGTGTAATAATTATATAATATCTTTATTTGTTTGAGTAATTTCTCAAGTTTCCACATCATCAACACTTAAAGAGTTACACTTCATTCATGGCCAAAGTCACTTGCTGAGTCATTACTAACTACAACGAGCTCAACTCGGCTCGGTCTATATTTTCCCTCAACCTGGTGAGTTGATGTGGCCCATATTTGTAGTTTAGTTTACTAATCATCCATCATCCAGTGACAAAATCAACTTTCTAGTTTAGCGTCATGTACTTATTTAAGAAAATATAGAAATAAAATATAAAAGTGTAAAATTTAGTGGAGACGTATGTAAAAACTATATTGATTATTTTTTTTGACAATTGAACATTTTAACAAAGATGTTATCGTTTTATTTGATTGTGTATTGGACTAATCATTTGGGTTTTTTGTTCACCATTAGGTTAGCTACTCATCAGTTCTATAAGAAAAATGTTAGAGAATATCAATGATATTTAATATCACACTAATAGAGAATTAGACTCCATTTGTGGGCCCCATGTTGTGGGACTCATCCTTTAATAGGGAAAAATACTTAAATGATACAAACTTAAAAATCATTGCACCAATGTGACATAAAAAAGTAATATTAGATTAATATGATAAAAAATTAACTCAAGTTAACTAAATTTTGTGTGACCAAAATGGGAGAGTTTGTATTATGTTAGTTAATAGATAAAAAAATATGATTACTTGAATAATTTTCTCATTACTAATGAGTGACGTTAAACATTACTGATATTTCATAATATTGTTCTTTCTATAAAAAGTTATGGTCATTTTTATTTCATCTGTGCATTGGGGTAATGATTATTTGTACAAGAGAGAAAGCTATAAATAACATTTTTTTCCCTAAAAATATTCATGGTAAGCCAAATAACATATTTAGTGTTTACTCAAAAAAAAAAATGCAGGGCATATAATTTATTTACAAAAATATTTATCAGATATTTTACTATAAATATGCTTCATAAATAAACAATTTATCATAAATATGTTATTTATCTTTCTCAATATATATATATATATGTTATTAATCTAAAATATTTTAAAATATGCACGTTATTTACTGTAAATACTTTTAAAAAATGAAATATGGAACAATGAAATTTAAAAAAAAAACTAAAAAAAGAAAAAAGAAAATTAGTGATTATATAATTTGTTAATAAGTAATAACTACATATATTAAGATAAAAAAAAATGTAACAAAATAGCTTATGAGAAAAGAACTTGTAATGAAATATTTTATATACATATGTACGTACAATATAAAGTATATTTTTACATTTCGGAAAAAATCATATAAATACTATAGATCTGAAAATTGCCTTTAATACAATATTCATACGCTAAACATTTTTTTTTTAATAAAGAGCCAAATGCATTCAACTGAAATAAAGGTTACAAGCGTGGATCTTATGGAAACGATAGTCACCAGCTTAACAGATATTTTGGTATAATAATTAAAATAGTCAAATTATAAGTGTTTATCGGAAGAATAGAGATGATATCTTTTTAAGTTTTTTCTATTTGACAGGCACGTAAATCTATTAAGAAAAAAAAAAAATTGAGCTTTACAAAAATCTTCGAGTCAAAAATTATACCCTCACCCAATCATGAAGATTCTTCTAAATTGCCTAAAGTTGACGTCGGTCTTTACCGGCATAAAATCTTCCAAGATCTTGCACTCAAAAAAATTATAAATTTAATAAAATTTCGCACGAAAGCGATACACTTACATGTGTTAACACAATCAGATTTAGATCTAATAAACGAGTTAATCGTCTAATTATGAATGATACAAGTATTACAATTATAAAGTAGTAATAGCAGTAGAAATAATAATAATTATTATTATTATAATTATTATTTAATAATAATAATAATAATAATAATAATAATAATAATAACAATAATAATAATGGCTAACCCTCCACTGTAAAGGATTGCAGAAATTTTCTAACCCTCTAGTGGAAAGGATTGCTAAAATTTGCGACGATATGAGAACGGAGGAAGAAGAAGAAGAAGGAAAAAAAAAAGAGTTAAAGCCGGCTAAAAACATCTTTTAAACAAAAGATCTTAAAAAAAATTATTATTATTTTTTGTAACGATTTCTTTTACCATTAATATCTTTTGATCATGTGCCATATGCTGATTTAATCAACTTAAAATTAAATTAGTAAGGGGATCAATAATAAATGAAAAACAAGAGAATAAAATGTTTAACTCCACTTCCACCGGATCCAGATGGTAAGAAAACAATATAATAAGAACATTTTGGTAAATTTTCAACGGAAAAAAAAAAAAGAATAATAACATGACAATAACTAGTTAATAAAAAAAAATCTAGAAAAATTTAATAATCGCAAAAAGAAATAATAAAAATGAACAATCTAGAAAAAAAAAAAAAAAAAAACAACAACAACAGTAAAGATATCTTTGTAAAGCAATGATATTAAGGGGACATACTCTTAAAAAAAATTAATACATAATATAATTTGTTAAGAGTTACCCGAAAAATAACAATTCTAAATATCTCATAATTTAGCAGAAGAGCAAAACAACAACACCACATTTTTAGTAAGAAAATATCAATTTATTCTTCCAATTCTCAACACACACACATGTTTTAAGGTCTTCTATGGGCTTGTATGCGTGAAAGAAATATATTAAATAAAGATATTTATGTCAGTGTATTTGTGCATTAAATAGAGATACTAATATATTTATATAAATGGATATAGAGATTATTACGTACCAATAATTATTTGGAGATGGATTGTGCGAAAAAGTCTGGTTACTTACAAACATAAGAATTTAACAAGTAAAAATTTGATTTTTCCACGGTTGCCATGAACATATTTATAAATGTTACAAAAAAGTTTAAGATTTTCCTTAAATTGTTGTAACCGAAAAATTAATAGATTTTGAATGATTAAAATCTTTTATAGAATAGACACTATTTTAGTGAGAAGTTATAATAATATTTCATAATATGTTATAATAGAGCATTTAATGAATAGTTATAATCATTTAAATTATTTTAAGCCCAGCATGCATCTTTTTTTTAATTAAAAATTAAAAAAAAAAGTAGTTACGGGCCACGTTTAGTATTACAAGGAGGAGGAGGGGGGGGGGGGATGTATAACTTGATTCAATACAATGTTTGAAAGAAGGTATTAAAACAAAACCGGAATAGGGAAAAATATATATATAAAAGGAAGAAGAAAGAAAGAAAGAGTAAAATATATTTAAAATGAACTGGAAAATAAAAAGCAAAAAACAAAAGAAAAATTGCTGTAAGAGGTGTTTAAAAGAGGCATACATAAGCCCCTTTAAGAATAAATGGATTTGGCATTGTATCTTACACCACTCAATGACTTTGTCCAACAACATAGACTTGTATAAGAATATTAATAAGGTGTATTTTGGGAAGAGTTACAAAGGAAAGGAAAAACGACAACTTGGTGAGTAATATAATGATGACTTTTAGATATAGTCACATTGGTTTAAAAAAGAACAACAACTTGTGGGAGTCATTTAGAATTACTTAGAATAACTACAACCTGCTCTTTTAGTATTGTTAGAAAATTGTTGGTTAGCTTCGTAAGACGGTGCAAGGATTACGAGAGATATTTTTGAAAACAGGGGTAATTTGTCCACTTATTAGTTACTTTAGATAAATTGGATCATTCGATTACTCTTTTAAAAAAAGATTTATTTCTCATCTTTAAATGTGACGAGACAACCATGGTTAAAATTCGTTCTCTCCATTCAATTAAAAGAACGATACCATTTTAGACATGTTTTACATAATGTGAATCACATGGCTCCACTTTGTGAATAATTCAAATAAATCATTCAACTAACATGATCCCATCTTCTTGGTGGTTTGAAAGAGATATCTTAGTGCCTTGGACACCTCAAAGGAGTAATTGTGGCTCTTATTCAGCCAAATGATTATGTCAATTTAATTGAGTAGAGAGGGACAGGACAAGACATGTGGGGGGACAATGAATAACTTGATTCAACACAATGTTTGAAAGAAGGTATTAAAACAAAACCGGAATAGGAAAAAATATATATAAAAGGAAGAAGAAAGAATAGAAAGAGTAAAATATATTTAAAATGAACTGGAAAATAAAAAACAAAAAACAAAAGAAAATTGCTGCAAGAGGTGTTTAAAAGAGGCATATATAAGCCCCTTCAAGAATAAATGGATTTGGCATTGTATCTTACACCACTCAATGACTTTGTCCAACAACATAGACTTGTATAAGAATATTAATAAGGTTTATTTTGGGAAGAGTTACAAAGGAAAGGAAAAACGACAACTTGGTGAGTAATATAATGATGACTTTTAGATATAGTCACATTGGTTTAAAAAAGAACAACAACTTGTGGCAGTCATTTAGAATTACTTAGAATAACTACAACCTGCTCTTTTAGTATTGTTAGAAAATAGTTGGTTAGCTTCGTAAGACGGTGCAAGGATTACGAGAGATATTTTTGAAAACGGGGATAATTTGTCCACTCATTAGTTACTTTAGATAAATTATATCATTCGATCAATCTCTTAAAAAAGATTTATTTCTCACCTTTAAATGTGACGAGACAACCATGGTTGAAATTCGTTCTTTCCATTCAATTAAAAGAACGATATCATTTTAGACGTGTTTCACACAATGCGAATCACATGGCTCCACTTTGTGAATAATTCAAATAAATCATTCAACTAACATGATCCCATCTTCTTGGTGGTTTAAAAGAGATATCTTAGTGCCTTGGACACCTTAAAGGAGTAATTGTGGCTCTTATTCAGCCAAATGATTATGTCAATTTAATTGAGTAGAGAGGGACAGGACAAGACATGGGGGGGACAATGAATAACTTGATTCAACACAATGTTTGAAAGAAGGTATTATTACCCGTGATCATATACATGTCAATTTAATTTGTCTTTTGTTGCATTATTACTGTTGCTTTTTAATCGGTTAGAGATCGATATATATATATTTATTTATAAATCATATGGTTCTCGTGTAAATATATTATTAATTAAAAAGATATGATATAATAATCCTTAATAGTGATGTATATCATTGCCTCCAAAGTATCGTTTTTCTTTTAGTTAAAGAATTTTATAAAAAAAAAAATTTAACTTTATAAAGTTTATCATGTTTCGATTTATATAATTGTAAAAGTGTATTTTCCCGCAATAGCGAAATTGATGACGATAAATGAGTGATCAGTGGCAATGCTTTCTTTTACACACCAACCACCAAAACAAAGGCATTGCGGATACAGCGTGTGTGTGATTAAATAATTTTGAGGGACATCATTTCTTGAGTAGTTGACACCACATCAATAATTGTACCAACTCTTTCAAACTTTCGGGCCCCAATTAACCCCATCGTAAAAATTGTCCCTATTAGTACTAGTTTGCATCTATAATATTTCTCAAATATTATCGTGACTATACACCTTTACGCACATGGCAAATCCAACCCAAATTTCATAAGTCGTTGCCAACAGAAAATATTATTTGGATTTTTTGTTTAACATTTTAAGAGGATAAAAATTCAAATCATGGGATAATATTCTAAATATATTATTTATTTATTTATTTATTTATTTTTTTTTTGCACATTCCTCAGAAACCCCTTGCCAATATGTACAAGGTAATAATGCGGCCTAAAAGTAATCTTTTGAAAAAACAACATTCAACTTAGAAGAAAGATCCGGCACTTAGCAGGCTTTAGATAACCCTGCTGGTAGTGCCCAAATAAAAAAAAAAAAAAAAATCCCAAGGGGAGGTGTGTATTAAAACAAAAGTTAAAAAAAAAAAAACTACGATGCTAAAATTATTAACTTTTTTATAATTGCAGGCATAGTTTAGCGATATGCCACATTTAACTTCACTTAAAAGTGCAGAGTTTGAATTTCTCATTCCCAAGTTCAAAAAAAAAAACTTTTTTGAATCTACTTGTATTTTTTTTCCCCCTAAATAAACTAAGCTTGTATAAAATAGTAGAAAGGACAAAGAGTTATGAGATGAGGATTAATTGGACATAAATGATGTGCATGAGGAATGGTCTATGTTGTGGGTGTATGTTCTTGATTTTGAATATTGAGTCTCTATCCCTAGCTACGGTTGAACATTATCCTTCCTTATTTATATAGGGAAGGTGCTTCTTTAGTTTCCAATTCAAATATGATTCAGCTCTATGCAAATATTTGAATATATATATTTTTTATCTTAAATAAAGTCAACTTCTTCGTTCCAATAGTTTGACCTTTACTTTTTGTTGAATGTGCCATTGAGAATTGTGGACCTCCGTTCAGACTGTGATTTTCAAATTCAATCCTAACTCAAGGTGTTTGGTGTTTTAGTTCAATTTGAACTTCCATTTCACCCGTTATACAGTAAACTTATATGGGTTTACTGTTCACCCCAGCTCACCTGCACTTATGTCTCATCGGTCTCTTCCCCTAGTCATGAATATCATCCTCCTCCACACCGGCACCCATGTGCTGCTGTCAGTGACGCTGTTGCTTATTCCTCCATCCCATCCACCATCTGCGAAGTTGCAGGCGCTCCGGTAAGTGATCCTCCTCCCTTTCTCCGACTTGCTTTTTAGCAAACAAACCACGCCCACTTCTCGTGCAGTAGATGAGACGTCGTGTGAGGAGTTGGAAGCGACAGCGAACCCCTTGGCTGATTATCCACTATTTCTAAGTTCGGAAATCAACTCCTCGAGCTATTAATTCTTGCCCTAATCCGATTTCTTCTATCGTATACTCGTCGTCGGGCTCCAACTCTTTAACCCTTATATAATTTTGTCCTTTAATATTTTTTTTCTGATATTGTTTATTAATCTCATATTTGTTGCTTGTATTTCCTATCAAAGCCTATCGGCTGGATTTTGCTGTTAACTCGGGGTCGATCCCAAAACCAGATTTTTGTTGAAGATATTTTTGAGTTTGGATGATTAATCCGGGTTGCCAAATTGTTTCTCAATCCTAGATGAAATTTGTGGATTTGCTGGCTCAAAAAAAAAATGAGGAGGCCGTTTTACATGTTTGATTATAGATGCATATGGTTTTCTGGTTGGTATTAGTGCATTTTTACCAATCTCTTGTTTTTTTATTTTTTTTTTCAACTTAAACTTTTTTACCAAACATAACTCAACTTCAACTTTTTAACTACTTTTTCACTAACCACTCAACTCAATTTAAACTTTTCAACTCAAACTTTTTACCAAACACTCAACTTTTAAACTCAACTTAACTCAACTCAAACTAAACTTAAAAATCTTAACTCAAACTTATGAACCAAACAGGCCCTGATATTGGATTATAAATTTCCTTATTTTTATTTTTATTTTTGCTTTTCTAATACCCTTTTAATAAATTTGAATGGGGATTTTCCTCCTCTCCATTTAAATTAATCGTATCAGATAATGCCCTTTGAGTTCCTCGAATGGAAGAATTGAGAGAAAAATTTTCGAATTTATCCTTAAAATTGGTCTACGTGACTCCCTCGCTGTGGAGACAACATCAGCCAAGGAGTTATAGTCATACCGAGTCAATCATCAGGCCTTGAGACATCTTCCGCTTGTGCTCGCCAATATTACACTATGCTGAAGTCATATGATCATGGCTGACTCGTGATCCTTGTCGGGCCCGTTTTGGAAGTTAGAGTCGATCCAAGTTGATACATGAACGGATGAAATTGGCAATCATGATAATTGAACATGTTGAATCTTATATGAGCTGGCTGTAGCCTATGATCAGGACACCAGAGACATATAATAAAGTGATATTATATTTCCACTTGTACATATATATATATATATATTGTATCTCATCAAATATAGCCAGCTAGCCAGCATGTTTGACCATGTTTGACCAGTAATCCATGGTAGTAAAATACACCTTTTATAGCTACACTACCAAAAAAAAAAAAAAAAAAAAAAATTAGCCATCAGATTTTCATAACATTTTGTCATTACATTTTCGTATGACTAAATGTTATTTTTAATCCAACTTTATGACCAATAAATAATTAGATAAATTTTTACTGTGACTAAAATTTTAATTCATGAGATTGTTAGTCATGAAATTTTTTTTAATCACGTCGTTATTAAAAATCTTGTGATTAAATGTTTTTATCACAACCAAAATTTATGACGAAATGAATGTTTTGACTAAAAGAATCATAGAAAATAGAAAATGGTGTGATTAAAAATTTAATTTTTTAGTGATATATATATATATATATATATATATATGCTTAAATGTCTCTAACATTGTTTAATTACAATCAATCATCATATATAACAAGAACAAATTATTACTAGGATGCATGGGAGCAACGTCATGATCAAGGTGGACCATGCATTGTATTTTTTTTTTAATTACCTCGTTATAAGGATGAAGATATTATTATTATTATTATTTTATGTTTCACTAAAATATGAATAACCAAAGAAAAAGAACAAGTTTGGAATATAGTTCAAATGTGTCGACGACCTACAGACGGGTCTCATGGCTTCAGCCGATGATAGACAAAATATTATCGGTCCGGATGATACTTATAATGTAATATATATATATATATATATATATATATGTTTGCGTGATAGTTTGGTAATGTACGTGTAAATGTATATCCGCATTTGTATGTATATGTAATATGTGTATATATATATCCTCATAATCATTCAACAATCAAGATATGCATTGCCTTGTTTGATCAAATATGTTAAATCCTTGCTGGCAAATTAATAAGCATGTGCGCACACGCAATTATTTTGACTCATAATTATTCTATGTCCCACTTCTAGCTAATGTAAATTTAAGACTTTTGCTTGTTGTGGCTTTCGTGATATAGTACGAGGATTTTTATTTGTTTATTTATTTAGTGAGAATGGTAATACGCTTCTAATAATGCAAATTAAAAAATATATATATATATATATATATTTGTAAAGGTGATAGAAGCTGTCGGCCGCTGCTAAAAGAGATAATAGCATAAGGTTAATTTTTAAAAATAGCACTTCTGAGAAAAATAATTCTAATTTTTGCATCATTTTTTTGGGCTTTCGCATTTAGCATAGTCATGTCAGATCCAGCATTTGGGCTGACATTAAAATGTCGAAAATGCCCTCTATGTTCAGTCCATACGGAGAGAAACCCTATTTTTTTTCGCCCTCATTATCCTGCCCACTCTCTCTCTCTCTCTCTCCCTGCTGATACCTATGGCGCTCCTTCATCTAAAAACCTTTGAAGAAGCTTTTAGATCAGCTCCTTCTCCACTAGATCTGAGGTAAAAACCTTGGTTATGTTGTTCTTTTTCTTTTTTGTTTTTTTTTTTTGGATTTAAATGGTTGTTTTTGTTGGAGATATGTTCGTGTGTTTCATTATTATTATTATTATTATTATTATTATTATTATTATTATTATTATTATTATTTTCACTGTATCTATTGACAAACAAAGCATGACAAAGGTTTTGTGCTTATTGTGGTGCGATAGAACATTTTGAGAAAGTTTTGAGTTTTTAATCATTTTTTTTTTATAAGAAAATAACTAGGTCAAGCTTATTAAACAAGTGAAGCCGCAATATATGTCGTCAATTTGAGATTTTGTGGATTATCATATGGTGTTTTACCTTCAAAAATGTTTGTCACAGTAATTTGTAATTGTAACAATGGAATAGTAATTCTTATAATGACTCGTCATAATTATTGTGTTTACCTTCTGTTTGGTTATAGCATTAGGTAGCTGATCAATTTGAATACTCAGTGAGTAATATATTTGCTAAGAATTGGATTGAGGATATAAGAGAAAAGTTCTGTACCTATACAGAATTTCAGATGGATCAATTAACTTGTCCTCATGCTATAGTTGTGTATAACTGCCATCAAATAGATTTGTACAATTACTGCTCTAAGTGCTACATTAAGGACTCTTTAAATAACCTGCGAACTTGTCGTCCATCCAATTGAAGCACCTTATTACATTGGGAAGTTTTTGAAAAAGTGAGATGCTGAGTTGTTAATCCTGTGAGACGAAGCATTGCCCTAGAAGGCATAAGGTTACCAGGGGTCATTCCTATAATGACTGTTCGTAATTTTAATCATGATCATCAATTTAAGTACATATTTTGTCACAATATTCATTTTATAAAATATATAATATTACATTGATGACTATTTTAAACAAAGCTATATTTTTTTTTTCTGTTACAATATTTCCTGATTGGTATTATTGTAATAAATTAATTTAGCAGGGATCATTTTTATAATGACCTGTTGGTAATTCTTATATCATGATTGTCATTTTAAATTCTTTTTTCTCACAATATTCGTTTTTATAACATATAGAGTATTATATGGTGACTATTTTAAGCAAAGTTACTTTTTTTTTTTCCCATTGTTGCAATACTTCCTATATGCTATTGTTGTAATGAATTGGTTTGATTATAATAACTTATTGGTAATTTTTATCATGACCATCAGTTTAAGTATTTTTTTTCTCGCATATTTGTTTCTAATTTGAATAATAAGAGAAATATTATGCATATTTGCTCAGCATGTATCTTTGTACTCGTGAGATAGTAATTCCATTTTTCAAGTGGTAATTATGACAATTATTTGTGGTAATTTTTATAATGACTCGTATAATAATTATGATAATTACTTTTAGTAACTATGGTATTGACTACAAGTACGTGACTTTGATATTTCTTATAAAAAAAAAAAAAAAAGTGCATGACTTTGATAATTATCATAACAGTGAGAACAAGCACAGACAATGCTAAATAGGGGGGGAAGAAGGGAGAGAGGGAAAAAAAAAAAAAAAAGACATAACAATAACCATATATTATATTTTCAAGGCTCGATTGACCTCCATTAAACATCATAACTATAACGCAATGGTCAAAATTTATATTCTTTTGGCAAAAAAATATATCATTTACAAAGGCAAACACCACTACTTTAATTTTAAAAAAAATAAAAAATAAAAAAATAAAAGACAACAGCCGAACCAAATAATAGTGACAAACCAGAAAGGAAAAGAAAAATAAACACCCTCGTACAGCTCGCTTCTGCTAAAGTGAGGAAAAAAAAAAAAAAAAAAAAAAAAAAAAAAAAACCAAACAGCCCAACGTCACAGAGATCCTAACTACTCTTGAGGAGATTGCCAGAGAAGAGAAGAGAAGAGGAGATCGACATTGAAGAGGGAGATCGGCTGAGAAGAGAAAAGGACGGCGGAGAAAAATGGGAAAGAGAGAAGAAAATGAAGAAAACTGGTTAAAGGGTTTTCTGCTCATTGCTGAGGTCAATTTCGACAATTTCACCATGTGGACCCTCAAAATCTGAGCTGGCAGTGTTACAAATGAAAGTATCAAAAAAGTAGTGCTAGATTTAAAATTAAGATTTTCAGAGATGCTAGTTTTGAAATTAACATTAATAATATAATATCGACATGCATCAGAATGATTTTTTTTTTTTTTTTTTTTTTTGTTAACGTCCTTGAATGAGTTATTTGCAAGTGGTAAAATTTATAATGTATATGTACAACACAAATTGAATAAGCATTGCCCAATAATAATAATAATAATAATAATAATAATAATACAAATTGAATAAGTATTGCCCAAAAAAAAAAATAACAATACAAATTGAACAAGGAAGTTGTGACAATGACAAATTGGGCAAAATTGGCATGTGATTGTCATCTATGAGTCATGAGACCCACCCTCTCTCTCTATATATACACACACATATATGTGTGTATATATATAAACGTATATAAATATGGTGTGTGGTGACCTCGGATGGACTTCAACTCATAACGAAGATGATTTCTGTTCCTGATCTTCCTCTTCTTCCGGGTACTTCTCTCTCTGCCGTTATTCTCTTCATTTTTGTTCAGATATATACTCCTCCTTTCTTCTTCTCCCTAAATATTTTATATATTCCCATGCATATGTGTGTGTGTGCATATATATATATATATATATATATATTCCATAACATTATATATTCATCTCTCGACTCTCTTCACCAAATTTTTTGTTGCCCTCTACCTCGCTCTAGCTGATCATCTATAATATTATATGGGTGTAATTCTTTTTTTTTTTTTTCCGAATTTATGATTTTAACTCATATTATTTACTTAGTTTTTCAAATGAGCCAATCTTTTTTTTTTTTTTAATTTTATTGAACCTATTCTTATTGCTGGTTTTTTCTACTTAATTAATCTCCTGGCACTGTTTTTTTTTTTTTTAAGCTCAATAATCATATATATAGTCATTCTTTGATTTGATTTCTTTTTTATTCTCCTTTCTTTACTCTTCAGTACTTTTATAGCTGTTTATGAGGAATATTAAGAAAAATTTTGTATATTTGCAAAGTAGTTGTATTTTTCTGCAAGCTTCTCGTAGATTTCCAAAATACTCACTCAATCGTATATACACACACACACATAAACATTTATATATATAGCTGTTTCTGGGCACTTCCATTATAACTTTTCCTCTTTTTTTTTTTTTTTTGTCTTATTTAATTTATTATTTATGACAAATTGAAATGGCTTATTTTGTCTTGTAGGAAATAAGAATATATACACCAGCAATATATATAGTCGTATTAATCTACAATAATTAAGTTAAGGTACGTCGGAAATACGTCGTCAAGTTAGAGTAATTTTGCTGGATTGATTGAGAATCTCGTCATATATGTGCATAAATGTATGTATGTTTATATATATATATATCCAGCACTACCCAGACAACCAAAAAGTTTATAATCCTCCTATTAAACTTGCTATTATAATTTTTATTGAATTTTAAAAATATATAAAAATTTAAATGAAAAATTTAGATCTGAATCTGAAAGTCAAACGAACTATAAGTTTTTTCTTTATTATTATCATCATCACTTTCTTGATTTTGTCTTTTTGTTAATTATGAAGTTTTGAACGAGCACTAGAAACTTCTTTAGCATGTTTGTTAAGTTTGATGGAAAAGAATTAAGTGGAAGGAAGTGGAGGGAAGAATATGTATCAGGATTAGCAGATGAATTTTAACATAGAACTTGTTTATTAAATTTGATATGTATTTATATTTATTATAATTGCATTATCAATAATGATAAGTTATTAACATTACATGATCTAGCTGTAAGGTAAAAGCACAATCGTTATCATAAATTTTTCAAATTTGTAAATAACTCTTATACATGGTATTCTTACATTGAAAAGAGCGGGAAAAAAACTTAGGTTTTGCGTTTATTATTATTATTATTATTTTTTTTTTAAGAATACACTGACCATTTTATAATCATTAATTAATGAGTTATTGTTTTTTTTTTTTTTGGGACTGGAAATTAAATGAATTTATTGTTGTAACCAATAGGAATGTGATGATTCTGAGACTCAGAATCAACCACGCTGACGATAAAATAAAATAAAAAATGGAAAAATAAAAAAGGGATTGGAAAGAGCGAAACAGATCGGCAAACCCAATCACAATTACAATCCACGTATACACCCCCCAATAATATGTAATCAGCAGACGAGTCAAAATTTCCACTTCTCTTGTGGGCCCCATTCCCAGCTGCCAAACAGAGATAAATATATAAATACACATATATGTATAACATAAATGCTACACATATATAAAATATCTATATATATTGAAGAAAAGAAAATGGGTCAGCTCTAGCATATTCCGTAGGCGTAAGAGACCGTCCAGTTGAGAAGAAAATTAATGTACAAGACATTGTTAATCAAATATCAAAGACGATGAAAATATCTAAATATTTAAATAAGAGAATTAAGTATAAAATCATATTTTGTATATCTTTGTATAATATTATTTATTTTAATATTAAAATTAATAATTTTAATATTATAATATATATAAATATAAAAATATGTCAAATTTATAATATGTCTGAATATTTATATCAAAGACACTGAAAAGAAAATTCAGCCAACTATCAAGCATTTAAAGTAGACCCAACCCAACGTGATAGTTTATTACTTATAATTAAGTATCACATTCTGTGGGGATGAATTATGTGGTTGGAATTTTTTTTTTGTCGCTTTTTACACTAATTGCAATTATTAATAATAATTGCAAAAAAACAGCCAACAAGTGTCAAATCTCTCACTTTATGCATGTGTTTCTCGCGGCACACGACTTCTGATGTCATTATTATTATTATGGGCCTCTCCAATTTTTTTTTTTTTTTTTTTTGTCTTTTTTCATGGTTATATTTTGTTTTCTATAAGAAAAGGGTGTCCTGTCTTAATCAATCATCAAAAGAACCTCCCCCAAATAACACCGACCCACCATCAATCGGTAAGGTGTTTCATATTTTCTGATCTTGACTAATTACTTCTTATATCTCATGATTTATGTTTTTTTAATAATATCACGTGACATATGTAATTCTGATTTTTAATTAAAATGAGATTTTATATTAATTTGTCATGATATACTTGAAACGATAAAAAGAGTAAGTAAACAAAACGACCCAAAAGTGGAAACCAATTACTAGCTATGGAAATAGACCTTTGGCGTTAGCGTGCATATTCCGCTGGCCTGCCACTTAAAAATGGTCCAACCCTCAAGGCTTTTCCTTGCCCCTTTTCGTCTTTTCATACGACCTCATCCCCTCACACATATCTTCATTTTTTTTTTCCTCCCCCTACTTTCACGACGCATTAATAGCTCAATTAAGGTTAATCTCATGCCATTCACATTCCATTCATGGACCACAATATTTCTCCTAAAGAAATAAAAATAAATAAATAAATAAAGGTCGAGATAATACTAGTACATAAAACTCAACAACATAATTAAAGTAGAGAATATACCAAAATATTAATTTACCCCCTAATTTTTTTTTAATATAAAATTTCAATTATATCTTTAGCTATCGTAATTCTGTTGTTATTTTATAAGAAAAATTATGACAATATATCTTCACTCAGAATTTAGAGTAAAAAGTGAAGATATTTTGTTGGCTTTGCGATTGCATGAAAGTAGTAGGGAGTGAATTTTAGTGTAAATAGTGAGGACAAAATGGGAGTACCTTCATGGTTACTTCCTACGATCCCAATATTGTCATTGTACGGAATTTGTAACTTTTTCTTGTGTGGGTTTCCCTGTAAGCTCCTGATCATGATGTTTGTATTTTCTAACTCCTCCTCATCAATTTTACCTTGGGAATCTTATATTTATATATATATATATATATATATTTATATTTTTTTTAATATTATGTTAAATGGCAGACCATCACTTTGTAATGACGCTGCTGCTGTTGCAAGTTTAATTGGTCGTACAAAATTGAAAAGAGGCTCAAACCAAACGGCTCTCTTTACAACAAGACAGAGTAGAGCTGTTTCCTTTGAGACAAGTTAGAGAGCCAAAAAGATGGGGTTCTTGGCATTGTTAGAGACGGCGTCCATGCCGATTTTACAAGTCCTGATTGTCGGCATGTTGGGCGCTTTCATGGCTACTTCCTACTGCAATCTTCTTCCCGCCGATGCTCGGAAGTCGTTGAATAAGGTTGTCTTTCCACATGTCATGTCCTAAATCATTAGATCTCACCATCTCATGTTTAGTGTTAGCTAGAGAACATGTTTAATGTTTTTTTTTTTTTTTTTTTTTGGGTGAAATTCGGTTGGTGTAATGTGTTGTTCATTTGATGCAGATCGTGTTCATGATTTTCACTCCGTCGCTCATGTTCGCTAGTCTCGCCAAGACCGTCACACTTGAAGACCTTATTTCATGGTATATCTACCAGTAACCAGACTCTCTGTTTAATGCTGCAACAGCCTATACTACGTTTGCCATTGATTTCTTCAGTTTTTATTTATGGAGGCAATTATAAACAAGGATGAGTTTTCAGAGCAAATTGTTTGTAATGGTTTGGGAAAAATATGTGTCGGAAAATGTTGTTCAGATTGGACATAAAACGTAGACATAAGCGTTACTTCAAACCGATGACGAGTAGTCAAATGATCGGATCTCTCTCGAAGAGTCAGCAAAGTTGAGTGATTTCTGTTCTCTCTTAATGATTTCTTGAAACTGTTTTTCTTTAAAGGTGGTTTATGCCAGTCAATATCGCGCTTACGTTCATATTCGGAGGGATACTTGGATGGATACTGGTGAAGATACTGAGACCAAAGCCTCATCTTGAAGGCCTCATCATCGCTACTTGCTCTTCAGGTAGCATTTTTCACTCCTTTTAAGTGTTGAATGCTTGAACTTCCGATTGCTTTAATTCTCTCGTCCTTCATGCGAAATAGAGAACGAAAAAGTGACATTTTCTTGAAAAATTAATGTTGGAATAGGAAACTTGGGGAACCTGCTCCTTATAGTAGTGCCTGCAATCTGCAAGGAAGAAGGGAGTCCGTTCGGCGACAGCCAAGTTTGCAGCTCTGTTGGACTCTCCTACACGTCTTTCTCTATGGCGGTAATTGAATGTCTTACTATAATCTTTTTTTATTCCTTTAATCATATCAGAGCCAAAAATGTCTGCAAAGTTTTGGACTTGTTCCGCTTTGCTACATCTCAACGAACTGCTGAACACGCTTTTTCTGGTTTTGCAGCTTGGCGGTTTCTTCATCTGGAGTTATACTTATCAGCTGATTCGAACTTCGTCTATGAAATATAAAGCGCTTGAGGAACTTAATCAGGAGGCTGCAAAGACGCCCAACAATGAACTAGACGCAGATCACCAAACTCACCTTCTTAACCCAAAAGAAGAAGACCATCTCGATATTATAGTTTCATCAACAAAGTATCTTGAAGACGCTATCGAAAACGAACCTGCTGTAAGTACACTTGAGAATAGAGAGAAAGCTAGACGAAGGCTGTTGCATTCAAGTTTGTTTCTCTGGCATATAAGAGAAAAAACACTCGCATTTCACACCTAATAATCACTGCAGATTGTAGCTGAAATACCAAAAGACGAGTCAATCTGGCATAGACTAGTAGAAATTCTTGCCAAGATAAAAGAGGAGTTATTGGCGCCCCCAACGCTAGCCGCGGTAAGTCTCTCTTTAGCACTTTTGCACCTTGTCAATGCCATGTACTGCTGGACAAGACCTCTTATTCTACTCATCATTCACCAGTCCAAAATTTATAAGAGTTTGAGATTGGCTTTTCCATGTGTGGTCAGATTTTGGGATTGATCTTTGGAGCGACTACATGGCTGAGAAATCTAATAATTGGCGAATCTGCCCCGCTGCGGGTTATCCAGGACTCTGTTAAACTACTTGGGTGGGTATCAACACTCTTTTATGTTTCTTACTCTGTTATGCTCTTATGTTTTGTAGTAAAAAAACTGACCCTGGGTACGTAACACGTAGGGATGGAACGATTCCTTGCATCACCCTTATACTAGGAGGCAACCTCACTCAAGGTTAGAACTTAAGTTTAAGCTTTAACAGTCCTAAATGTATCTGTTTTAAAGAGAAAAATACATCTTATCAAAAATGCATTTAGTGATGAATCGCCAATGGTTTTATGAATAACACGAACGAGCAGGAATATTAACAGTTGTCTTGAATAACTGTGACAGGCCTACGTTCGTCAAAAATCAGACCCCTAGTAATCATTGGGGTCATTATCATTCGATATATGATACTTCCGTCAATTGGCATTTGGATCGTAAAAGTGGCCAACCATCTAGGGTTTCTGCCGGCGGACCCCTTGTTCAGCTACGTCTTGATGATTCAATTCGCACTTCCTCCTGCCATGAATATTGGTAAGCGTCTCAATCATACCGAATGCGTGATTCCGATTCTCATGCACCACAAATTTGGTAACTATTTAAGAAGACAAGACCCTTACAGAGCTCTTTTGCAATAATGCAGGTACCATGACTCAACTATTTGATGTGGCTCAGGAAGAATGCTCAGTCCTTTTCCTGTGGACATACTTGGTTGCAGCTCTAGCCCTCACCTTTTGGTCCACTATCTACATGTGGAACTTGTCGTCCTAACCAGCCTCCGACAGCAGACGCCGACAATTACCGACCGCGAAAACTCAAGAATGAAGAAAAATTGTATAGCATAAGCGTCGCTTTTTGTCATTTTGTCATTATTTTTTTCCCCGGTCATTTAAACATGATAGCTATGTGTATTTTATATCAAATCTCGATAAAAGTTCAAGAATGAAGTCACTCAATCCAGTTACATGAAGCTGTACAATTTTCCGATAGATATCTTGAATTGCAAAATTCTTTTACCTCGAGACTTCAAACCAAACAACCATCCAAAATCAATCTCGTCTAAAAAGCGGGATATGGAGAGACTACGTTGAGATTCTAAATAAGGCTAAGCTGGAGTTTGGGCCTGTTCGGCTGGGGTCCACAATCTCCAGATGAACCATAACAGCCTGCAGAACACTATACGAAACACTACCGTCCATCTTTTTGATTTTCTGCTCTTGCTCGTCTACAAACCACTCTCCACCTCCCTTGTCGCCTTTCTGGGTCAAGTATACGGGTCCTTCTATACCGTACCTGCATAAAAAAGTGGAGATTAAAAATCATCCTCCAAATGTCTGTTACATAAGCGAAATAGTGTAACATAGCTCTGGATAGACATACTTGGGAACAAACACGATAAACCCGTTAGATCTTATCTTCACTATTCTGGCTTCCGTGTCCGTGGGCCTGCATGAGCAAAAAACATTCCATGCAAATGTGAACAAGACACACTAAAAAATTATAGATTCAACAAGGGAGAGAGAAAAGAGAACTAAAAAGTTTGTATATACCGTTTTCTGAAATAGATAACAGTGTGGAGCTCTACAGAGGCCCGACTGGCCATCTGAGCATTCCTGTGCCGATAATTTAAATCTGAAGAAATGTAAGAGAAGCAAAGTCATTCAACGCTCAATTTACAGTGAACCAGTTAAATAACAATCAAGTATACAAACTCTTGGGATAAGCTAGATTAAACAGCAGGCGCAAGTGTAGTCTATCCGACATGAGAGAAACTTCCGATTTCAAACATTGAAAATCAGCACATGTAGTGGAAGAAACAAATCAGATCTTCTCAATAAAGCGCATCAGAATGAAAATCGGCACATGTTGGTAAAAGATCATTGCTGCGGTAATACAAATGCCTAGAACGAAGTTTAAAAGAAAATATTCCATACTGTCGGCAATACTGGTCAGTTGGGGTCTGTCTTGGAATATTGTTGGCAACTTGTATATCCCCAAAGAGGCAGCAAGCAATCTGTGCACTATAACATCTGCAACGAAGAAAAGTTGGGTAATCAAACAAAAGTGTACACTCATGACCAAATTCAGCACCGCAAGATGAGAATTGTTACGGACCTGCGTATCTTCTGATAGGAGAGGTAAAATGAGTATAGAGAGGTGACGCAAGCCCGTAATGAAGATATTCTGGAGGACTAAGATCCCCACTACAGAAATAAACTGCCTGGATTAAGGGAGAAAAAATAGAATTAGACAAATTATGTGAAAGATGAGTTACAAAATCTATATATTTACATATATATATATATATATATATATCGTGAGAGAATTTAAAAAAGGAACTAATTAAGCAGTCAAATACCTGTGTCATGCATCTGGTAGCCAATATACGGATCAGCTTATTGAAGTATGGATCATCACCCTGGAAAACATTAAAGTTTTCAGTGAAATATCGGGTGTGTGGTAAGTGGGGATCATGGATAGCATATTGATATGAGACATACCACAGCATGATCTAGAGAATCAGCAAGTGCTTTTGATGATGAAACATCCAAGTTGAGACCAACAGCAGCAGCAGTACGCAGCAAAGGTTCAAGCATCTCTCTTGTTGGAGTAGGATGGCGCCTGCACACTCAAAAAACCAATGAGCACAAAGAACATATTGGCATCCTTGTTAATATATGTATAAATCCAGAAAGAATTGTTCTATAGACAACACCTCCCCCCCCCCCCCCCCCCCCCCAAAAAAAAAAAAAAAAAAAAAAGAAAAACAAAGGACAAGATGATATCTGCAGTTGACCTTAATAGAGAACACACAGGGAAATGTTTAAGTATTTGTTCTGCAACCGAAACATTAGCAGCAAGCATGAACTCCTCAACCATTTGGTTTGCTTCCCTAATCTGGTACATACCTGCAGAAACAACGTGGATGATGGATCATAAGTAAATTAAAAAAAAAAAAAAAAAAGAAGGGAAAGCTAATAACGGCAGTTATCATAACTAAAGAAGAATAAGGCACAGGATTTCAATTCAACAGAGGTTAAATCTCAAGATTCATAAAACGAGTGGTCTATTAAAAAGTAAAACTTGCTGTTTCCATTCACGGCATACCAATATCAAGTGGGTCATGAGTCTCCGTGTCAATTTGAAACTTGACTTCAGCAGAAGCAAGTGTTAAGGCTCCTCTCTGAATACGCCTTAACCTCATAATCTGCAGGATAACATAAAATGGCATATTTATTTCCAAGTCCAAATAGATGCAAATAACACTCATCTATCTTGTAAATGACTAAATCTTGGCTCAAATTGTGTATACCTTCGCTAAAGAATTCATGTTTCTTAAATCTGTGGTTACTGGATCCATCAATCGACTGCAGATGACATGAAAGCAATTAGAACAATTCAATTTGAAAGTGAAACAAACAAAAAACTTTTAAGAGGGCAATAGACACGCTTCTAGTTATTGTACACGGCTCAACCACTAGAGGAATGAATTTGTGTTCATGTGTAAGTTTATCGGAATAGAAAACCACCTGTCATCCATCCTCGCCTGAGCTTCAATATAAGATAAAGCTGCACATGATTTAATGACACTCTTCGTATGTTTGGTCAAAATAATCTCTGCTTCAGGTGTCATTTCCTGAATGAATGCCAATAAATAAATAAGAAACTGATGTTCATAATACGCACAGGTATGTCTAGGTAAATTCACAAACCCATAAACACGTGTGGAGATATGTTACACAAATGCTAACTTATATATGTACAGATATACTTTGAGAAAGACAATAAGTTCATCAGAACTCTTGCAATAAACCAGGTTGCAATGTAGGTAAAAAAAGTTTGGGAAGGACCATGAGCAAGAAACTAAGATACACCGAGTTCAATTTCACTAACAACATTTGCAGTTTACAACTATTAAGGTAATGACCATAAAACATGAAAAAGAAATAAAAGTTGACGACAAAAAATTGAGGTGGCAAATACCCATATGACAGAGAATGCTAGCCTTTCCACATCAGCTCGAAGAGAACATATATCTGTAAAACAAATGTACATCTGTTTGAGAAAAGCAATCACCCATGATAATGGCCAATCCTTAGCATAATGCAATTGTAACCCAACAGAATTCCCAAAACTGAAAATCAAGAACCTTACCTTCTGTTAGAGGTTTAGGAAGCATGTCAATCCGACGTTCGACAAGGTAAACTGATGTGCCCCTTTGTGCAGCCTCATCATCAAGTGGGGTCCCCGGGTGCACAAAATTTGTTACATCAGCAATATCTAGTGCATATTTTTAAGGAGGAACCTTCACGTTAGCTATTTTCTTTTCTTCTCTTTTTCTTATGATAGTTCAATATATATATCGAAAAGGAACCAGATGGGAGGTAATAGGATTAATACTTAGTTTCTAAAAACTTCAAAATATAAAAAGGATTACTATTTGGTAAATAAATCTCATAATACCAAGTATTCTATGATACAAAACTAGAGTAAGTAATTGTTGCTGCATTAAATTTTAATCAGCAACTAAATCTAACAAGCTATCAAGTCAATGTCTGAACTAGAATCAAAACCTGCAGAATCATGCAGATTTAATGCCCGTATTTGAGTTGATAAAAGATTTAACTTGTGCTGTCTATGAATTGCACGAATAAACTTGCACAATTCAGTTTTACTAACATGGCAACATATTGATTATAGTTTTCAGCAGGTCAGAGGATACGGACTCCAACTTCAAAATTTCCATTCGGAAGAGGTGTACAATGCAGGGCATCATCGATATCCTTACATCCTACACAAGCAAGAAACAACGTATGTCTTGAGTAATTAGATATAACAAATAAAATCCCCCCCACCACTATATCACTTTGCATACCTGGAGGGTCCACACTAAAAACACACAAATGTCGAAGATCCTGCCGGATAGGATTCGACAAATCTTCAGAAGAGACTGACCATGGTAAAGGAGGCAAGCATGCCAGAATTTGAGAAGAAAATGCCCGAGAGTTTATATCATTCTCAATCAAAACAACCTGCAGAATGAACGAAGGTAAGTCAGGTTGTTTCCATCTAAACTTCATTGTTCTGGTCCCTAAGACACTGTCGTCATTAATAATTTTTGTTTGACTTGAAAAGATTACATAACTGAAACAAACACATGTAACGGACCCACTAGAACATACCTCAGTTTCAGTATCTCTATCACCTATTTCTCCTATGGTCCGCACATAATGCCCAGAAGGGTATCGAGATAGACAGTCCCAAGAATCAACTGCTACAACTATTCTCTTGTCCAAAAGATTCTCCAGCTGTCGGGTTTGGATTCGAATTTTCGGAATTCTGCGATCTTTTGAGACAAACAAGGCATGGGCGACACTACCAGTACCAGCGGGCATGGGCATTGGCTCCAGAGATCCACAATAACTGCATGAAATTTAGACTTTACATTAAGCTACTGAACTTATACCCAGAAAAGTCGGCATAGGAGCCCACCTAATTTTTAAAAAATGGAAACAAGATCCAGAATACACAAATAAAGTTACAGAGCCAAGTCTAGAAATCAGGATCAGTGTAATGTTATCTTCTCCAAGTGAGTCTATATTATAAAGTACAATGCTATCACTAATTGCATAAAGATGCAGAAATGTTAACAGCTACACCATTATAGAGGGTAATGTAAATCTTGTCATATTTAGTTATATGGCATTGACTAGCACTTCCACAATTTAAGGAAAAAAAAAGGCAGGCACACATAAAAGGATTCCAAATACAAATTCTAGTTCAAAAACATGTTATTGTCTCATTTTGAATACAGCAAGAGAATCAACACGTTGAAGATGGTAAATTAGAAACAAATATCTATAAAAAGGTGTCATCTCGAAGTGCAAAAATTAGGTAACATTATTTAAGGTATAAGCACCGACATGTCTATCAGCCATATTAAAGGAACCAACAGCTAGAGGGGGGGTTGGGGTGTTGTGTAAAGGAAGAAGAAGAAGGAGCTCAAGTCTCAAGTTAACTCACGAATGCCAGTTCCTCTTGATAACACCAATGACACGGCCAGATGGACGAGATGAAGCAGGAGTTATTTCTCCAGAAGAACCTTGAACTTGGGAAGTGGTCCTAGGAGCATCATCGGCGCTGCCCGGAACTAGGTGAACATCTTCTTCCTCATCCTCTGCAAGGAAGTAAATTAGAATCGGCAACCACCATACAGGCATGGATATGAGAGAGAGAGAGAGAGAGAGAGATTAGTCAAAGCATCAGAAGAGCCATTGCAACCATCTAATCCCAATCATTTATTCTACTAGGCATCTTCACACTTTCCTTGCAAGTCCATTGCAAAAAATTCCTATCTAAAATCTAAATGTTTCGCACACAACAAGTTCACAATATCCACCTGTTCACTACAACCAGGCACATTGTACAAGGCTGATATACTGTCCCGACTAGTGCAGAGGTGACAGCTTCCATGCTAAAGTCTGAGCTAAGTGCACGGGTGGCAATAACTAAACATTGATAAAAAATTTAGGGAAAAAAAAAAGGTGAGTAAATGAAAATCTTTATATATATATATATATAGATATTTCCGGTTAAACATTATTTCAAGGAAAACTACACTGAAGTCTCCCTCTATACATTTGAGCAAAATTGTAACCAAAGAGTAGACCTTTTCAGCTTTTTTTTTTTTTTTTAATCAAATTCTATGGACATTTTCATGTCAAAATTATGTATCTGTCACCTCCACCTTTCAGGGACTCTAGAACGCTTTTGTCAATTAGCATACCTGCATCTGCTATAGACAGAGCTTTCTCCTCATGCCATTGATCCATGGGCAGAAGTTCCACGGCCACTATATCACCATCGAAAGCTCTATTCATGTTAGAGCGCCCATAAATTATTATTTCATCACCAATGCTCTCGCTTCCAACATATGCTTCGAATGGGTTATAACGATTAACGCGAAGTTTTCCTTGATGATATATACCACGGTGCAAGCCAGAAGTAATCTCGGACATGGGCTTGTGCTGAAAAGGGTAAAAGTAAGAGAGAGAGAGATTATCAGAATAAAGTTATGTTTCATGGAACTTGCAAATAAAAAATGAAGGGAAGATTTAGTAGGAGAACCTCTGCATAAATAATTTTTCTCTTGGATGGTCTCAAGTCTTCAACAACCTCCATGGCCACATCTTCAGATGCAGGATGCACAAGCAGGTCAAGCAAATCTGATCGGCCCAATGACTTGACATACGATTCAACTGCAAAAGCAAGCCAATAGCGCAAACAAGTAAGTTTATCATTATAGACTTAAAATCTTTTCATTTCTACCAAATTTTCATAGGATGATTAATAAAAAAAAACAACTGGGGATTGGATGATGCAAATACCAATTTACGTACTTGTTTCAGCAGAAATTCCGTCTTCAATAGCCTTCCTCTTATTGTCTCTGTCATTAGTAATAAGTAAAACTCTCGCTGTGGCACCGAGATGAGTTTGATACCATTGGGCAGCCTTCCGAATTGCTGTTACAACAAGCTCTGAACTGTTAGATACACAATTTCAACAATCAAAATTCGCACCAATCAATTCACTCCAAACACACAAACCTCTATCGTTTCTGTCATTTTTACTTTCTCCCTCCATTTGCTTAACATATGTATCCCTGTGAAGATAGTAGCCGTGCAACACGATGTCGTTATAAATGCAGACATTACGCAACTCAGGTTTCTAGAAACACTCAGTAAAGTAACAATTCTAAAGAAGCTCAAAATAAACACACACATACTCAATCCCTAAACCATTTTCCTCACACTAGTCCCTACCTAGCTTTACTCTGTTTTCCCAATTTTCATAATCATAGATGTAACTATTTTCTCATAATTCTCTATCGTATCCATTTTTCCTCCGGTTTTCGAAATTTCTCAACTTTGTCAGACATTTACTTTAACGTACTTGTGATGTTCATTGGAGAAAACGAAGAATCTCCGCAAAGGATTGGTGGAGAGAGCCCTGACTCGGTTGTAGACAGACAAATTCCTGTTCTTGACCTCTTCTAGAACAATCGAAAGCAGAACAACGTCGTCAATGGCCGGATTCTCAAGCAAATCAATCTGCCAAAAAACATTAAATAATAATTAATAATAATAATAATAATAAAAAAACAGGAAAGAAACAAAGAAGAAAAAGGAGAGGAAACAGGAAACAGGAAACGAACCTGTCGAAGGACAACATTGGTGTCGAGTACGAGAATAGGAGAAGAAGAGGAAGAGGTGAAGCGAGCGGCTTTGGGGTCGCAGAGCTTGCAGAAGGAAGCGCCGCAGAAGATGTCGTCTCGGAGATAGTGCTCTCTCACCACCTGCAGGTTCATCAACAGAAACCCTAAGAGAGAGAAATCGATGATTGGAAGAAGAAGAAGAAGAAGAAGAAGAAAGGACGGACCTTGGTGACTCTGCCGGCTTTTGATTTCTTGACAAAAGACTTGCTTTGCAACATTTTGCTTATTCTGTGATTTGCTTCGCTCGAGTTTCTTCTGCTTCTATAACTAAACTCGAACTCGAACTCAAGCTCACACTCAAACTCTTCTCTGTCTGTTTGTCTCTCTGTTACTGATTCACTGATTCCTTGCCCCTCTGATACGCCGCTAGAAAGTTTTTAAAAAATAATTTTAAAAAAAAAATGTTTGTTCTTTTACCTGGGAGATGATTGTTGGTGGCGCTAAAGTAAATGCTAAAGCTAAGGCTAAAGCAATGCTTTTTTACGGGATTTTTTTTTTTTTTTGTTAAAAATGACACAGAGAGAGTTTTTTTTTTTTTTTTTAATTATTAAGTTAGTTTCTAAATTTTTTGAATGTGTGTAATTTCAGTAAAAAAAAATTTTTTTTTTGGTAGTTTGAGTGATGTTTTAATTTTTAAGTGTGTGTAATTCAGTCAATATTTTTTTGATAGTTTGAGTGACGTTAAACTATTAAAAATATCATTATAGTAATCTGTTGTGTTAATTTTTGAAAGTTAGTATAATATTTTGATCAAATTAATAATATATTAAGCATGCGTTAATGTAAGGGTTTAGATTGTAGAATTTAGTTTTGAATTGAATTATGTATTTGGTGTGGTGTTTGAATTGTTGTAGTTAAAAAGTGTACAAACTTAAAATGTGTTCGAAAAATATATATTAATATAGAGTTTGTTTCGTTCGTCTCGAAATTTTATATAATTTAAAAAAAAAACTCATTTGGATTTATATATAAAAAATTATGGACTTTTAAAGTTTGAATTAAAAAACTATGAATAATGAAAATAAGGGAAAATGACAAAAATTGGATTGTAATTTTAGGATCAAAACCCTTGCATCAAACATGGGCTAATCTCGGTCAATATTTTTTTTGATAGTTTGAGTGATATTAAACTATTAAAAATAAAATAATTATTTAAAAAGTCTATTTTTATAATCACATTTTAAAATATGTATATTTTTTAATTATATTATGTAAATGTCTATTTTGAAAAAAACAAAAAAACAAAAAAAAAACTACTTATATTATCCATTTTACTCTTTTACCTATTTAACATCTTCTTATTTAACATCATTTTCCTTCATTAGATTCATTAAAATTTTCCTTCTTTGTTCATCTTTTTTTTTTTTATCTTTATCTTAATTACTAGTTCTTTAATACAATGATTATTTAATGGTATGATTTATGTTTTTTGTTTTTTTTTTACAATCATATTTCTTAAGTATGATTTAGGTTTATCAAAAACAATTTTTTTAACTATGATTTAACTTCTTATGATAATTATTACGTTATTTTTATAATTTATAATTTATATTATTATTGATATTGTTTTAATAGATAGTTTTTAAAGGTTTTTTTATAAAGAAATAGTTTTTAAAGCACAAATGTGAAATAAAATTATTTATTTCTTTAAAATAATTACTAGATCATTATTATTTTTAAAGTGTTATGCTTTTTTCTTTATGATATTATTATATCATTATGATATTTTTATGATGTATTTTTTAAATTTTAATAAAGTGTTTAATAATTTTTAATAATATCATTTTTAATATGTTCGTTGTAAATTTATCTTAATGATCAATTATTTATTATAATAAATATTTTTTATATGTTATATAACTATTTTTTCTTTTTTCTTTTTTCTTTAAAATAAATCAAGTAAAATGATATTTTTTTCCATTAATAAAATATTTGTTTAATTTGAAATGTTTTAGAGATTTTTTCTTTCATTTTTTTAATTCTTTATTTATTTATTTATTTTCAATTCTTGATGAAAGGGTAATGTGGTCATTCTAAGTATCAATTTCGATATTAATGTAAATAAAAGAAAAAATATACATTTTTTAAATCAAAGTTTTCAATTTAGGCATTTATATAACTAACCCTTAAAAATATCATTAAAATAGTCCGATGTGTTAATTTTTAAAAATTATTATAACATTTTGATCAAATTAATAACAAATTTCATATAAAAATTAATAAAAAAACTATTATAACAACATTTTAAATAGTTTAGGTCATTCAAACTATGAAAAAAAATGACAAAATTACATAAACTGAAAATTTTTAGGGACTAAGCCTCCGTTTAGTAAGTTAGTTGGAGATGAAATTTTTAAATTGGAATTGATTGATTTTTAAAAAATTAATTATAAATTTTATTAATTTAAAAAAAATATATAAAAATTGATATGAAAAGATATAATTTAGTTGAAATTGAATCTTAACTGCCAACAAGGGTAAATGATTAGTTTAGATTATTAGTGAGAGATGATTTAGCATGAGTGTCATTTTGGAAATAAAAAAAAAAAAAAAAAAAAAAAAAAAACTCTGAACGGATGGGAAAACGCAATTGAGTAAAATAGAGGGGTAGCTTTCGTTATTTTAGGCCAAAAAAAAAAAAGATTAAAAAAAAGGGAAAAAGAAATAACGCTAGATTTGACAATATATTATTAAAATATTCTTAATAGACAAAAACAAGGAACGCGGAGAGAGAGAAGTGATGGGCAGGTAAAGCTTGGAATGTTGGGATTGGAGGAGCTTCTTCTCTTCCTCTCTCGTCTTTCTCTTCTCATCATCATCATCATCATCATCATCATCTTCCTCTTCTTCTTTCTCTGATTCCATCTCTCTCTCTCTCTCCTCTCTCTCTCTCTCTCTCTCCATCGTATCCATGATCAGACGGCGCCGTTTCTCAACATGGCTGCTACTGCTGTTCCTCTTCTTCTTGGCGGTTCCCAGGTCAAACGGCGTCGTATCCACCTCCAACGATTTGGATTTCTACGACGACAACGGCTTTGGCTTGGCACCCTATGCCATGTCCCCCGGTCGCCGCTCTCTCTTGTCCCTTTCTCCGTTAGTTCCATTTTCCCCTTCTCTCTTCTTATTAATATATATATATATATATATATATTTGATTCCTTTTTTTTATTACTTAATTTTGTCTTTTTTTTTTTGGGGGGTACGATACGACAGTAAACAGAGCACAGCGTTGGTTGCTGCAGTGGATGGGACGATACATTTAGTGGAGAGTAAAACGATGAGGATAATATGGTCATTCCATTCTGGTCGTCCCATCTACACCTCTTATCAGGCTGACTTTGAGCTGCTGAATTCCTCTTCTATCTCCTTCTACATTGACTCTGGCGACGACTGGGACTTGTATGTTCACTCCCTCCACTCCGATCGTACTATGGTATGATATCAAATTTACCAACGCCCCAATTTCTTCTATGCACGTTTATATATATATATATATATATATATATATATAGACACACACACACGCACACACGTCTATGTTGTTAAGAAAATTGTTAGTTGTCAGTCAGCAATTGTCTTGGAAGTGATAATTTAGTAGGGTCCATTTATGATCTTACTTGTGTTCTCCGAAAGGCCCTGTGGTCGATCTGTCTTTTTAGAATTGTGTGTTCTTGTTTTTGTGTTTTACCAAAAAAAAAAAAAAAGAAAAAAAGAAAATTACTAGTTGTAATTACCGCTGATGCAATCACCACATATGTGACAGTACATTAACTGAGGGAGCGTGGTTAGGGATTAATAAAAGGATTTTGGGACCATTGGTTGTTTAGTAGGAGGGAATGGATCGCGTAAGCAATTTCGAATATTTCAAAGAACCTCAATTTTGATTTCTTTAATGTGAACTTCATACCAAACACAATAAGAGAAAGCTCGTTCCCTTCCCTTTCTATTTCCCTCTCAACTAAGTTACCCTTCTTTCCTTCCTATTTTCTTTCCCTATTACCGGACGTTAGACTAAAATTGCTGCATAATTGAGTAGGGCCCAAATCTTTCGCGTTTTATCATGTGGCAGTTCTCTGTTATTGATGCATTGCTGGTAGGGATGAATAAAATAGCAGTGCCCTTTTCGTTTCTTGGCTTGTCTGTTGTAGTTGCTTTTGTTGGTTATTCTTCAATCAATCATCGGTGAATAACTGTTGCTGCATATGTAGAAACTTCCAGTGACTATTGATGAGTTCATTAGAAGTACGCCGACTTCAACGGAGGATGGAGCAGTGACACTTGGATCCAAGTCAACTACTGTGTTTGAGGTTGATCCTATTCTTGGGACCCTGATTCGTACTTACTCGTTATCTGATTCTCCATCAACATCGGACTCTACTAAAGTTCAGAGTTTTAGGCCTTCTACTGCGACTGCCACAAGTAACATTCATTTGGTTAATTCCGAATCAGAAAACTCAAGCCCTACAAAGACGCGCCTCCAGATCATGCGAACTGATTATATGCTGCAATCATATTTTCCATATTCAGATATTGTGTCATGGAATATGACGGTGGCTGAGATTGGAGCTACTTTACTTTGTCAAGATGTTGATAATCCACCTAGTAGCGATGATATTGCTTTACCATTGCCATGTCAGTCAAAAGCATTCATCTTTCGCCACCGAAATCGTGTGTTGTTAGAATCACTCACCCCTAGAGGACTAACGGGAGTACAGGACCAACACACTATGGTCCGAATGCCTTCTGAGGGTACAAAGCATTCAGGTATTCATAAGGATAAAAAGATGCTCCCAGGACAAACGTCAGACCTGGTGCTTCCTTCGCAAACCCACAGAGCAAATGTTAATCGAGGCAATGAGAAAACAGGCGTGCTTTCTCCCTCCCCCTTGAAATCTAATTATTCAGATCTTGAAGATGTGCAGAATGTGAGAATTCATCAAAACGTTTTATTGGGCAATTTAGTTAGTTTACCAGCTGCCTTGTCTCTCTCTTTGTGTATTGGCATTCTTGTGGGTGTTGTTGCCTACCGCCATGTCCTACAGAGACGTGAGCAGCCAAGAGATTCTAATAATCAAAAAGCTACACCCTCCAACAAAAAGAAAACTCAGAAATCTGAGAAGAATAATGGCATTGTTGATAAGCTTCTTGATTGTGGTGCTGATGGCCAGAGGATTGGTAAACTCATTGTTTCGAATACAGAAATTGCTAAGGGGAGCAACGGAACTGTTGTCCTTGAGGGAATTTATGAAGGCCGGCCAGTTGCTGTGAAACGACTTGTCCAAGCTCATCATGATGTGGCTTTCAAAGAAATTCAAAATCTTATAGCTTCTGACCGACATCCAAACATTGTGAGATGGTATGGGGTGGAACATGATCAACATTTTGTCTATCTTTCCCTAGAGCGTTGTACTTGCTCCTTGGATGATTTGGTTCAAATATATTCAGACGCTTCTCAATATCCAACATCTGGCATGGACCTTGCTACAATTGAGTATAAAGCCCGCTTGGAGTCGGTGAAAAATGTGATGCCAGAGGTAAATTTGTGGAAAGTAAATGCCCAGCCATCGCCTTTATTGCTAAAATTAATGAGGTTAGTGAAGAGATCTTTTAATGCAGTATGACTTGATTTTTAGAGATTTATTGTTCTTTTGATGTATCATTTATTTATTTAGTAGATTATGATTGTCTGTTCTTTTTGATCCGATGAGAATGAGAATGAGCCTAGCATCAATTTTGAGTTCCTCTCTGATAGCTAGCAACTAGGCTACATAAGGGTACTTTAATTGGTTATATTTGTAATGACTAAGACCAAACGTTATATTTGTAATGAGATCTACCATGAGTTTCCTAATTGTGTGGCTGGAATGGGAACTGTAGATAAAACTAATAACCCTTGTTCATAAAACTTTTTTGGTTTTTTAAACCTTTCTTAACCAAACAGTTATCAAAACATTTGATGACCTTTTTAATTTTTTAATTTTGTGTGTGTGTTGTCTGTTCCACAGGGATATTGTTTCTGGGCTGGTGCATTTGCATGAATTGGGGATAATTCATCGGGACTTGAAGCCTCAAAATGTTTTGATAACTAACGAAAGATCATTATGTGCAAAGCTTTCCGATATGGGCATAAGTAAGCGCCTTCTCGAGGATATGTCTTCCTTGGGTCGGCATGCTACTGGCAAGTTCCTCATTTCCCTATTATACACAATTTGTCTATGCACTTTTTATTTTACAACCGAGTTAGTTCTTACCTTAGTCTAGCTATAATCTTCTTATTAGTTCTAGAATAACCTTCACCGAGATGATGATATTCTAACTTATTTCAGAATATAGTGATTTTTGAATTACCTCAAGTATTTATTATTTAGGATTTTACTTGTTATCTTTGTTTGGCATTCAAGTTCAACTTCAACTAAACTGTACTTTTTCATCTCAGTTTTTGTTTTTTTCTAAAAAGCCAACAAAATTTGTAACTAGTTTTTAAAAGTCAACCAACTCCAACTTAAAAATTTTATCTTCAATTGGCGAACCAAATGCAAGGGAACATTTTTATTTTCAGTTGTATTATATGTTAGGTTTTGAACTTCCTAATTGTGCTGCAAATCCCACCTATAAATAGGCTTATTCAGTGTTGATGTGTCGGACTTTGAGATAATTTTGAATAAACGTATTGTTTTATGTGCATCCATCATCTTCCTTTCCCTCCCAACCTCTCTGGATCTCTTCTCCGACATCAAACCTAATCTCCAATGCACAACGAGAAAATCCAAAATTAACTATGATAGAATTTGAAATCTATACGTGGAGTAGGTTATGTCCACTGTGAATTGATGCTTTCTAATGTTTTTCTTCACCCAAAATATATATATATATATATATATCTCCGAAACCCAGGCTAGGAAATTTGCATCAGGCACAACTGAATTTTGACAGCTTAGTTGCCTTGATGCTGACTAATATTTGTTTGTTTTCAATCATATGTGTGATTTTATTGTAGGTTGTGGCAGTTCTGGTTGGCAAGCACCCGAGCAGCTTCTTCATGGACGGCAAACACGGGCGGTGGATTTATTTACTTTGGGCTGTGTTCTCTTTTTCTGCATCACTGGCGGTAGACATCCTTTCGGTGACCGTCTTTGGCGTGATGTAAATGTCGTAAAGAACAAGAAGGACCTGTTCTTGTTGGAGGGTATACCTGAGGCCATTGATCTTATTTCTCGTTTGCTAAATCCTGACCCTGAGTTGAGGTAGATCATCCTTTCCTTCTACTTGAATTATTAGTGTAATTTCACAATTTGTGGCGATGTGTTTTACTTATGTAGGGTTTAAATTAGATTCTTCATTGAAAGGCGGTAGTCCGTTAAACTACAAGAGGCGAAGAACATTGCACCAATTAATAGTTCCGCTAGCTATGTACTTTTGTTGCCCCAATTCTGAATCTAATGTCATTTTATTTACATCATAACGTTTTGATTTGCATCAGAAACCAACAATCCTTGTGTTGACATCCATCAACCTAGGTAGGATTCGTATCTCATGAACGACCACGATAATTTTGTCATATTAAATACAAATTTGTAAGCCCAATTAGTATCAGAACAAATCCTGCAACAAGTTCGGTTCCTTGGATTGTAGATAAATGAAAGGCTAAGATAATCTTTCTAATCCTTACTGCAAATTGGTTTTTCTCGTCTCTTTTATATAGTTACATTGATGAAAAATCTTGTTATCCTTCTCAGGCCAAAGGCGTTGGAGGTTTTGCACCATCCTCTGTTCTGGAACTCAGAGACGAGGCTTTCGTTTCTTCGCGACACTAGTGACAGAGTTGAACTCGAAGACAGACAGACTGGCTCTGGTCTTTTGCAAGCTCTTGAAAGTATAGCAACCACAGCTTTTGATGCAAAATGGAATGAAAAGATGGAGCGTTCATTTATCGCTGATATCAGCCTATACAGACGCTATAAGTATGACAGTGTCCGAGACTTATTGCGAGTCATGCGGAACAAGTTGAACCATTATAGAGAACTTCCGAAAGGAATTCAGGTTAAACACCGTCTTTCTCACACACGTCATGCATATTTAACTCTGGATTCTTCGGGTTTGGCGCATCTAATCCCAATATTTACTTGTTGTGGTTGCTACTGCAGGAACTTGTAGGGCCAGTACCCAAAGGATTCGACGGTTATTTCGCGAGTCGGTTCCCGAGACTCTTAATTGAAGTATACAAAGTTATGAGGAGGTACTGTAAAGAAGAAGAATGCTTTCAAAGATATTTCAAAAGCAATGGGGAGTAGTCTTTGTTACTTGGGATGTTGGTGGATGATATTGATATTCAACTATTTTTTGACCACCCAGTTGACTGTAAGTCTCAACCATGTCATGTGTATATATATATATATATATATATATATATCTGTATAATATGAAATCTAAATTTAATATTAAATAATCCCAATATATATTTTTCAACAAACTCTTTTTAACTTTTTTTTTTGGTTTCTTCCAACAATAGGAGAGAGAGAGAGGGCAGTGCCTAGTGGGGGTCTGTTTATTAAAAAGCTCCAAAATAAGCAACCACCAATCTTACCGTTGTTACTATGTTTCATAATGCACAAAAAAAGTAATATTATGTTATGTACGTATACGTATTATTCGGCGCATAAAGTTTGTTGTATTAGTACTTCTTGTTGTCTTATTTTAAATAAACGATGTTTAGCTACTAAATGAAGATTACACAAAGGCCAAAGGCAGATATTAAAAAAAAAAATTTCTTCTTCTCTTGTGCGAGAGACGGAAAATATCAATATCACGACTTTTACTCATAGATGATTCAATACTTTTTTTTTTTACAGTCCCATTTATCAAATAGGAACAAAAACTTAAAAACTAGTACTAAATAGCATATTCTTATTAATCATACACGAAAATACTGAAATTATCCCTACAACTCCTCCCTCTACTGCGACTCTCTCTCCTCGACATCTCCGTCGGCAACATGAAAGGCTATTATTATTTACCCCCTAAATCTGTTGTTTAATAGAAAATTGAAGGATTTACCCATAAAATTATAGTATTCATCATCTTAAAAAAACATGTTATAATTTTTAAAAGTACATATAAACCATGTTAAATGCTATAATTCTTAAAAAAGAGTTTAGCAAAGGGTTAATTGCATCAAAAACCTAATTGTTTAAGGTAGGCCATTGTTGATACATGAGGAAATTTAAACATTGGAAGGGAAACAACTAGGAATGAAAGGTAAAGATCCAGCCTAAGGTATTAGATGTAAGTACATACACACATATATACAACTTATATATATGTGTGTGTGTGTAATTTATTTATATTTGGAATAGCTTAAGTAGATGCTTAGCGATACTATTTATAAAAATTAAGTCGCAGAAGGGGAAAAAAAAAAAAGACTAACAAACATTCCCTACAGTATGATCTACCACTTATACCAGAACCAAAAAAGTTTGTCCTTGATAGTTTTGTAATCAGATGTGAAATATTTCTCAGCTTCATTCAATGCATACGCAGGCAGCTGGGCATCGCAGGGTGAGGCGGCCACCGTATTAGTCGCTGAAATACAACATGAAGATTAGCACAAGTTCAGGCTGTATAGGTAATGAAAAAAAAAACACGACAACGACAACAACAACAACCCACCAAATATCATCACCGGTACCTTGAATTCGCTATATCTTTGAGCGAGATTAAGCTTGGAGTATGAACAATAGCTTGGAACTCAAGCTCATGAGGGCCACAAACCTTAAAGTTTCTGATGTAGAGGAGCTCTAGGTTATAATAAATCAGTGCATTGCCACTATGAAACAAAAGTAATGTTCCACGCTCAATTGAGTAGCTTAAAGGTAGATAATAGCCACAACAGTATCCCTGACGAATAATATCAATGGAAAGTAATTTGGTCCAGGATTTGGAGACCCCATATTCCTTCATTATCCAAACATCGATATAACAATACGAAGTGAAATCGCATAGACAAAGACAATCTTCCAAGATACTGATAGTCAGCAGTGGCGTGCGTTTTAAATAGCGTAGTGGTGGAAGAGAATGGAAGCCAAAGTTGTCTTTATCAAAATCGAAATAAGCTATGGGGTTATCATTCATGGAATTAGAAAGCCAATGAAGAGCTCCATGAATATAGGTGGGAGAATGGAGCATTCTTAGTTGTCTAGTGTTGGGAGCACTACCAACACTCTTCCATGACGAACCCGCCTCAAGAGTAAGCACCTCGCCCCATGTACCTTGGTTAGTAAAATCACACGAATCGGGATCCTTTGCCAAGTACAGATCAAATGTTCTAATCACCTTGTATTGATTATGCTTTTGGCTGAAACCCAAACCGCAAGTTCTAAAAACCTCATACTTGATCCGTCGATGTGATTGATCAATGCGAGGCCTAACAGGAAGAGCCATAAACTCTCCCACGACAGGATTGCAAACAGCCACAGGTTCTTTCGACTGTCCAGCTGCCAAGCAAAGCAAGCCATTCAACGAATTCAAAATCCAATACTTTTGATCTTCTGGCTTCATAAATCTATTGATCAAAATATTCTTCCCTTGGGGATGATCATCAGGATCTTGGGAAACACTATTAAACACATTAACATGGACACTGAAAAGTGGAATCTTCAGTCTAGTACTATTGAGTTCTATCTTGCTCCTATTGCGGAGCTTATAACTGAATTCATCCTCAGGCTGCTCCATTAGATAAAAGAATCCGTTGTCTTGAATCAAAAGAGAGGTATACTTGGGTTGCACAGAGTAGTGCATCTTACCAAATTGAGGGTTCAAAATCAGATTGCGCCAACTCTTACATACCCGCTTGCATGATACAAGGCTCTTCAATGGGAGTTTCATAAGAATGTTTGTGACTAACACCTCCGTCGGAATATCCATTATGCACGATCTTCGGATTTGTCCATCAGTGGTGTCGTTGCAGATTCGGGTACCATCATGGGACGTAATCTTTCTTATTGTCATGGTCACTCTAGGAGAAGGCCGTGGAGGTCGTTGATTCCAGAAATACTGAGAATAATTGCACACCAAAAACTTAAATAATTAAAACTGTGAACGGTACAATTTTATTAATCAAACTCTATATAAACTTAACAGAAAATATTCCATTCAAATAGGAACCAAAGCCTAAAGAAATTTGATGGAAAAGAAAATCTAAGTCCCCCGTAAGATAAATTTTATAATCATATCAGGATATTCCAATAGTACTAAAAAATAATGCTATGTTGACTCAAATACTCCTAAATTTATGACAACAACCAAATAAATTCATCCCTGTATTCCTATCTTGATCTCCGTCACTATGATATGAACAAAATTTAAATATTATTGAAAAATAGAATTGAAAAACACATGGGTCTATCACTAATACATACATATAAAAGTATAAATATGTATGAAAAATTCAGTCTTGGAGACTTGAGATTAACAGGAAAAATTCATTCTTGAAGCTATATTTTTATACACAAAAGCCAAAATCCCAGGGAAAAAAAACACACACACACACACAATTCCAACCTAGGAGCACTGCAAGGATTCCAAGACGGAGCGAAGAAACGTCAGGGTGGGCTTGCGTCGGCGAGTTGCGTATTTCCAGATGCTGTCTGTAATTTTAGGTTCGAAAATTTTGGTTTTTTTTTTTTTTTTTGGTTGGGAAATATTAGGTTCAAACTCCCCCTCTAACTCCCCCTCTCTTAAACTTGGGTCCCTACTCCCTAGAGAACAATTTTGGACCGTACGATGAAAACCAAACGACTTTGATGATGCTCTCCGATATTTTTATACATTTTTTTACTCTGTTTTTTGTTTTTATTCAAAATATATATATAAATATATTTTTTGAATTTTTACAATTGTATATCATCATGTTAGGCCTAATATATAAATTTAGGCACATGCTAATATCTTTCGTGAGGGACCATCCTTCACCTATGTGGCATATTTTGTAATTGGAAACTACAATATCAAGTTTTCAATTCTTTATTTACTTATTAATCATCAAAACCATTTTGAAACTAGCCGTTGCAGGTAAAATATAATAGATCACCTGATAAATTAATAAATCAATATATTATCAAAGATTATAATTGTAAATCAAAAATATATTTCATTTATTCTTTAAAGTTAATGTCATTATTCATGTTTTGCTAAACGATGTTATAGCATAAATACTTAAGAGAATAACATTTAGATAAAACATGCATAACATGAATTACATTCTTTAAAGCACGTATAAGATTACTTTAAAGAAAAAATGCATGTGACCTGTGTGATATATGCAATTATTTATCAAGATTTTTGAAATTTTATAACTGGAAATGATAATATTTCCCGCAGGAATGTGGTCCTATGAAACTTCAATCCAAACATGATATGAATGGTACAATATTTGGAGATGAAAATGGGGTTGGAGACGAAGTCCTTTCCCTAAATTAACAACGGGGCAGTGATAGGGGAAATACCTCCAACCCGAATCCACCTCGATATACAATATTCGAATATGAGAATGGAATTGGAGACGGAGTCTTTTCCTGAATTAACAGTGGGGTGACGATAGGGGAAATACCTCCACCCTTTTTTATCTCGATATATATATGTTATGTATTTATTTTATGTATAATTGTGCCTATGTTAACTTTTCATTAAACTTAACTTATTGTTTAGTATACAAATGTTCTTTTTTTTTTTTTAATAAACATAGTAAACAAAATGTCCTTACTAACTACATTTTTATCACTAAAAAAAGAAAGAAATTAAAAAGTTACTTATTAGTTTGTAATGTTGATTGACTAATACTAGCTAGCACATGTTATTTATTATTTTAATTTTTAGATTTTTTTTTAAATATTTGGGTGGTTTTAATTGGAATTTGATTTTTTTTAAGAAATTTTTTATTTCAATCTAAAATAGTAACATAATGGTGATTTTCTAAGTTATATTTGTTTTTTTAAGTGTACGTAGCATTACCCCGAAGACTTATGCTGATGTAAATATGGTTAAAATGTCCTAAAAACATATAATTTTTTTTAAAACCAGCCATCAAGCAGAGGTTAACATGTTCATTACTATTATTTTTGTTAATTATAATTTTTATATTAAAATTGGTGTCCCGATATATATATATTTTATAAACCACTAGGTATACCGTTTGCATGCCAAATAGCTATACGACAACCATAAAACTACCTCATTCTCGCTCTTTCTCTAACATAAAGGTAAAATGTAATCAGACATAAGTAGGCAACCATACGTTGTTTTTGTGTCAGTCCATTTACAGTTAATGTATATAATAAAATATAATCCAAAGGTGCAAAAAAAAAAATTTTTTTTTTTGAAAGGGCATGTAATTATTTATGAAACGTATTAGAAAGTTTACACCCAAACATTATCCATTTATTAATTGTGCCAACTCATATAATTTATTTAACTTAATAATTTATCAATAATGATTTATTAAATACGATTGTGATATTTTTAATATGATTATTGGTTGACTTATTTTTTTACTCATAAATTTTGAACACTCATATTACTTGTATTTAATTAATTATATGAACAAGTGAAGTTCACATAGTAAATTTTATATTGGGACTATTGATGGGATCATTGATGGCTCTCAATTGTTGATCTGTGTAAACCAAAAATAAATAAATAAATAACTAAACTCTCCCTCTCCCGAGCGACTTCTCTTGTATCGTTTTTGTTGCTTAAAATAAAAGAGTTTATCCGGTACCTAGGCTAGAGGGTTCCCTCCCCACTTCACTGCCCCTTAAAAGATCTTACCTGTCCACTTTAATCTCTGTGGTCCACATTCATTTTGAAGGATGACCTTCAATTTAACTTAATGCTTGTTTGGTGAGTTAGTTCAACTCAAACTAAACTGTATTTTTTTATCTCAGTTTTTATCTTTTTCTGAAAAGTCAACAAAAATTATAACTAATTTTTAAAAAGTCAACCAACTTAAACTTAAAAATTTCAACTCAAACCGTTTCACCAAATGGAAGCTTAATTTAACTAGTGATGGATAGTAGACACCACCTATAATTTATATTCTTTCTCAATCAATACTTAATTTTGACTTTAAAATGCCTAAATTATCCTTAAAAAGAAAGATTATGATTATGTATTATTGATATTTTTTTTACCATTGCATTTTGTTTTTATTTTATAATTTTACATTTTTATAGTAGTGGATTACATTTATAAGTACATAAATATATATAATTTATCGATCAATGCTTTAATTTTTTTACTTAAAATATCCAAACACCCTTAAATTTAAAATTAAAAGTGATCAAAGAAATTTAATTTTAAATTATAAAATTAAATTTATCTTGTGCTGCTTGACGATTAGAATTTCATGATGTTATGTACATATACATATTATTTGGCGTATATAGTTTGTTGTGTTAGGACTTCCTGTTGTCTTATATTAAATAAACGATGTTTGGCTATTAATATGATGATTACACGGAGGCCAAATGCAGATATTAAAGGAGTTTTTTTCTTCTCCTTTTATTTGAGAGACAGAAAATATAAATATTAAGATTTTTACTCGTAAATGACTCAATATTAATTAAATTTTTTTTAACATTCCTATTTATCGAAAAAAAAAAAAACAAAAACATTTCTTAGATTTTTAACATGAGAGCTCCTATCCAAACTTATTCTCTAATCCCACCAAGATTTATTATACTACTTTCTTGGCTTTTCTCTCTCTCTTCATTCTGTTACACACCGTAAAATTACCACATAAAAATTATATAGGGTTAATGATGATATTGTTGGAAATAAAATTAGATTTTTGAAATTCAACAGTAATAGTAAGGCGCTTATAGGTGGACGTGAAATTTTACAAAAGTGAGAGAAAAAAAATGATACCTCAATGTCTTTGAAAATTCTTTTAAAAAAGTTTTTTACTTTTTGCACGCATGATTACATCTGTTTATTGTGCTAGTCTTATGGATCAGAACTGTCAAAATTACGAAGTTCAAGGACTAAACAACTAAAAAAAAAAGTTGAACGACTAAACTGTGTTTTCTTTAAAAGTTGGCTAATAGCACCAAAAACCTAATTGTTTAAGATAGGCCATTTTTTAGACATGAGGAAATTTAAACATTGGAAGGGAAACAAAAAGGAATGAAAGGTGAACATCCAACCTGAGGTATTAGATGTAAAGACATACATACATATATATGTAATTTATGTATAATATGTGTGTATATATATATATAAATATAAATATATAGTATTAGAGAGGAGAAGACCCACAACAGAACCAGACTTGCATTACGTTTAGTTTACATAATTACAATGAGCAACAATTACATGAAATCCAACTAATATTATTTCTCTTTCCTTTCTTCTCTCTGGTTTTTTTTTTTCCCCCCCTTACATGAAATTCAAACTAAAGCGAACAGATTAGAGCAACAGGAGTTCATACCTTCAGAACTGTTTTGTTGAGCTAAAAGGGTATAACCGAGTAGAGGAGTCTTTAAACTCTAACATCTAAGTAGTTGACAGCACCATCTTGGTGAGCTATTCTATTAGAGGCTCTCTCGGTCCGCCTTCTCTTGGACTGGCTCGGTGACGCTTCCTCCTTTTCGTTGAGGAAAGCGAGAAATGAGCGAAGGCCACGGGATTGAGTGTTGTGAACGGAATGGTTGGAGAACTGACGCAGCATTTTGATGAGATACATAAGTAGCGCAGCAAAGCAAGCCAGCCCGCTTAGCAGGAATAGCCCCCAAAAGCTTTTGATCTGAAGCCGGTCCACGTCTTGCTTGGCACCCTCCGAACTGCAGGCACTTCTCATCAGCCATTTGTCATGGATCCTCTGAAGAATCCCGTTCTCCGAAAGTTTCAAGATCGCTGTGGACATGTCGATTGCCAATGGCGAGTCCCTCGGGAAGGCCTGTTGGGGAGGATCCAATATAGAAATTAGAATTACTTAAAGTAATTTATCTTAATTACGTTTCATAATGAGGCTAGTTCTACGTGTTTAAAATGATAACTATAGATGAAGAAGGCGTATTATGCACTTACAAAGCCCCAACCCATCTTGGTGAACTCTTGACCAACGATACTATATTCGCACCGCGTAGAGAGGAAGACCTCCATGTAGGCACGCTCGTCCACAATTGCAGCAACGCCGCCACCACTGCCGCTGGGGCCTTTCTTCAAGGCTTCATCATATTCTTCTTGCGAGTTGAGAGGAACTAGCCTGGACCTGTGTATGTTGAGCTCGTCGGTCAGGTAATTTTCGGCAAACGAGCCCTTTAAGAAACCTATAGGTTCATTGCTCGTCGCTAAGCTTTCGATGCCTTTAACTGGAGAAGAGAGCTGTTCCACTGTGAGGATTGAGGTCAGGCTTGCAATGTAGCTGGAGTTCAGCACAAGAACAACGAATAGCCATAGGATCAGCACAAAGCGCGCCAGAGTGCTGCCGGTTCTTTCTCCTACAAATATTAATCGTCATTAACCAATGCAATCAAAATATAATCAAGTTTGCTTCTGCGGCTAGGTTCTTCTGATATAATTATGATTCTCACTTACTGTGTGCGAAAAACAAAGTCGAAAAGCTAAACCTGCAAATCCAATACAAAAATCATCAGCGGTCGGGAATTGTGAAGATATAGCCCTATCTTAAAGGCATCTAATCTGTGAAATATTTCGAATTAAGGACTCACCACATGATTGTGACGACTTGTTTTCTTGGAGGGCCCCGAAAATCTTCATTCGTCTTGCGCTCCAAGATCCAAACAACTGCTCCCACAATAAGGAAGAAAACACCAGTGACACACCACATCATAGGAGTGAAGGGTCTCAGAAATGCCCAAGCGCTTGAGTTGAGCTTTCTAATTGGCGCAACCACCACTAGCCCCGACTCTATGTATGGCTGCGTGAAATCCACTATCTTCGCTCTGCTTGTAGTGATTGTGATGTCGCCTACCACTGCATCAAAATCCTGCACGACAGTTTCATGAAAAGGACAAACGTTATGATATCATGAAAGTAAAATATAAATAGCAATAGGTTAAAAAAAATGTGACAAAACAGTAATTACTTACACCCGTTGCGATCAAGCGCAGAAGATCTATGGTGGAGGGATTTGTATGGCCGTCCCCGTGTGAGACAAACTTATATGGGACACCATATTGCAACTGCTCCAGTGCAGCAGTGAACACGTCTATGCAGTAGCCAGTGAACGCATCAGGGCCCTCCGAACGCGAGACAAATTCGTGATAACTAATTCTGTTTGGGACTCCGATTCTCAACTTCTTTCCGTTGTTCGGAAAAACCCAGCCGCGTGGTCTCGTTGTTCCTTGTCCGGGCCATATGACACTATATAGTTGCTGGCTCGAGTTAAAACCATTGGGACGCTTTCCTTGGTGCTCCTTAGGACGCAGAATCGACAAGCTAGATGAATTAGACCAGTAACCAATAGTCCGACTGCCAGTGCCAATCACGTTTATAACTTCATAAGCAGGATCGATGAGGTCCATATCTGAGTTGAACGCGAGTGGACCAGTCACACCAGTTGTGTTGACATCCCTAATGCTTTGCAGCAAGAGCTGGCCTCCGTTGGAGATGCTCATTTTATCAAAGTTCATGTTCCCTCCACGCAACTCGACCAAGCTTGAGTCATTGGAGAAGGAGAAGTTTCCTTTCCGATTGAAGAATGATTCAATGGCTCTGGCAAGAAGCCAAACCGAGTCGTAAGCATAATAACCGTACATGTTTAGCCTGAAAGAGTCATTGCCCACTTTGCCTACCAAGTTGCTCCAATTGGAAACAAGTCTGGTTTTAAGGTCAGAATCCGGTGTGTAAATACGCAAGGTAAGAACCCCTTGAATGCTATCTGTTTTCTGTGAGAGGGTTGAAGAGTCTGTGTCCAAAATAGTAGTCAGCCAATCCGTTGCAATCCAAACGTATTCGGTTTCCATCATCTGCAGATTCTTTGCCGCATCAAGTATATCTAGACCCCAACTTGCGTAGATATGCAGGATTAAAATACGAGACTCCTGATTACTGACCTTAATCAGTTCATTGATTATGTTTTCCTTGCTGGCTTTTGGGCTTAAAGGTGCTTTGTAAGAGATTTTACAGCGCTTCTCAGCCAACTTATCTCCCAATGCAGCAATCCCATTTCTCCCAAAATCATCATCTACATAGATCACAATGACATCTCTCCACTCGTAGTAGCCGATGAGTTCAGCCACCGCGGCCATTTGATAGGCATCGCTCTGTGTTGTCCTCACAAAGTAAGGGAACTGAAGCGGTGCCAGTGTGGAGTCTGTGGCTGCAAAAGACAGCAGAGGCACCTGCAGCTCATTTGCTATGTGTGAGATCACATGAGCCGTGACTGAAAACTGTGGCCCAATAATGGCCACTGTGTCATTCTCCATAAATCGAAAAGCTGCAGAAAAAAAGGCAAAAGAAAAGGAGAGGCAATTCAATCGAGTTTACTAAAACGTTGTTCAAAGAAATACAATATGTGTGTGTGTTTTTTTTTCTGGCTTCAAGTTTGGCCTAATGATAATTTCACACTCATCCAAGTTTAAAGAAAAGAATAATAATAATAAAGTGTGAAGATTTTAAACTAAGCGCGAATGTTATACATAGGTACCTTCGATGATGCCAAGAAAATCGCTGGTTTTAGTGTCCTGCATAGCAACTTTGAGCGTGGTTCCACTTAGAATTGTTGGGTTGGAATTCACATCATCTACTGCAGCATTTATAGCAACTTTCGCAACTTTGCCAATGCTGGAATCAAAACAAATGAGAGCTCCAATGTTCACAACTTCAGGTCTTCTTGATACGTCGTGCTTCATCACATCAGATGAAACTCCATTGAAGAAAACCAACAAGAGCACAAGCCACAGTGTGTTCATATTGGTGGTTATCACTCTGAAAAGGATCCAAAACATACGTAAGAAAATTTTTTTTTTTCATATATATATCTGTATGTGAAAATGTAATGTAATAAGGAGATTAACTCATTTTAAATGAGTTGGAATAGTGTGTTTGAATTTAAATACTGATAATTCTAGAAAAGTAAAAGAACAGGAGAATAGAATTCATTGACCACCTCAAGCCCAAAAACAAGAAGGGAAAAGAAACTAAACCCAAGAAGTGAAAAAACCAGAAGAAATTATAACTATATATAAGCACCAACCAAACTCAAGTTACAATGAGAAAACAGCAAACCCATTATCTAAAAACCAGCAGATGTGAACTGGTTTACTCTTGGTTTGAAATCTACAAGTGAAAGACGGACTTCAGATTCTAAAAAGTTCAATGACATGATAATGGAATAAAAAAAAGAAAAAAAGCAAGATATTTTGTTTTCCTTTTGTGTGGATACTTTGGTAGTGCTAACTCACCCGTCGTTTTAATATAACACTTCTAAGATTCATTTGCCAACCTTATCTTAAAAAAAAAAAAAAAAAAAAAAAACACACACAGAGGTTCCAAAATTAAAGTTATATTCCATTGAGCCCTTTTTTTGCAGCTTTTGTAGTTGCAGGAACTATGTGGTGGTATGGCTCGGCAACCACCCCGATTGAATTATTTGGTCCCACTCGTTATCAATGGGATCAAGGATACTTCCAACAAGAAATATATCGAAGAGTTAGTGCTGGGCTAGCCGAAAATCAAAGTTTATCTGAAGCTTGGTCTAAAATTCCTGAAAAATTAGCGGAGAAAAAGGCAAAAGGGATTCTTTTTATGGATGAGAAATTATAGTTCCTTTGAAATTTGTAATTATGACCTCCATTTGGTTTTGACAGCAACCAAAGAAAAGAACACACACACATTATGTCTGGTTGGCCGGTTTGAGTTGAAACTTTTAGGTTGGAGTTGATTCTTTTAAAAACTAGTTAAAATTTTTATTGCCTCTTTCAGAAAAGAATAAAAATTAAATTGGAATTTTTGAGTTAGAGATGGAGAACCAAATAAGACCTTAAGTTTAAACATAAGAATGGCGTAAAAAGTAGAAGAAATGAAAATGGTAATTTCCTAGAAAAAGTTGTGGATGGTGGGGTTAGTAATGAGAGTCGAACATGGTCTAAGTTGACTCCATCTAATGGCCACTTCTAGCTTCCAAGAGTGGTGAAGTATTGTACAATTATAGTAAAAAATTACAATAATAAAAACAATCTCCAAGGTCATCTTCTACTCAATGGTGTATAGTCGTGATATTTCACTGGATCATTTTCATGCCTAAAAGTGGGACCAAAACATAGTGTGTGCAAGATTCACATGCGCTATTGATCTGAGTGGTGAATGTTGGACTGGAAAAGCAAAAATCTACCAACGTGTTTTGGCATAGGGCTTGTGCATGAAGAAGAAGAAATCAGCCGTCAGACTTGAAGACTCAAACAAATCAAGTAACGGATTTTGAGGCTGTTTTTGGTCAAAAAGAGAAAAAGAATATTTTGCGTTGGGAAACATGTTGTGTGAGTTTGAGCTTCATTCGTTTCGTTCCGGGTTTAACACCGATATTTCAGCAACAAATTCAATCAATCTGAGTGTAAGATATTTTTTTGGAAAAAAATAAAAGAAAAGGTACATGAATCCGTGAATTATCTCTCGGTAAATCAAGAAATCATATTCAAGAACCACATCATTTTGCGTGTGATGGTAAAATAAATGAAGAAAATAAAAAACTTGCATGGTTGCAGCAGCATAACAAAAGTACCAGCCAAACACTTGATTAAGAATGTGGCATTTGTTAGTTGACCACACGCACTTCCTACCACCACCACCACCACCACCATGAGCATCGTGTTTTCGCCATCTCCCGCTGATTTCACTGGTGGTAGCCCATATGCCCTGACGTAACTCTCAACTATCATTGTGTAGTGCTTAATTTTACATGGAGAATATCTTGATTTGGTAAAATAACTTATTCACTTTTTTTTTATTTGTAAAATGACTTTTCAAAAATTTTTATTATTAACAAAATGACCTTAAACAACGAGGAACGACCGTGGTGGTTGTTCGATGTTAAAATGAAAGAAGGTTATTTTGCTAATTTCAACTTTTGAGGTAGTCATTTTGGCAAATTCCTCCACATTTGTATCATCTATTCCATTCCTTCCATCCAATCTCCAATTTGTTGTGTCTGTCATCTATGCATCCTATTCCCACTGGCGTGTTTTCTGTTTTGAACTTGGAAACGAAGGAATTCTAACTTTAATCCTCAACATTGAAGGAAGGTCTTCAAATTATTGCTCGACTAAACCTGCAACCACGTTTATGATTTTTTTTTTTTTTTTTTTGATATTATTCATCCGGATTTAACATAAAAAAGTCTCAATTCTAACACTAACTTCGGAAATGAATCATCAAACTTCAACAAGAATTTAGCTTCATTGAGATTGCAGTTGCAGAAATTAGTATGCTATAATTTCTCATCAACCAAATCTTCTTCATTTGGATTCAAACATTCGGGTCTTAAAAAAAAAAAAAAAAAATCTAACACAACAGCACAAAATCACAAGGGGAAATTCAAAAATCTAAACTTTCCTATTTCCCAATCAAAACCCTAGGATTCTTCCAGAAAAAAAAAAAAAAAAAAAAAGAAAGAAAAGAACAGAACAAAATTGAAGCACGAAATTTCAATCGTCCAAGTGATTAACAACCTTAATCCCCATGGAACTCGCCGTCGCGATGATCGACTTACAGATGGACTCCAAAGGCATGTACTGGCAGTACGGATCGGACTGCTTTATCTTGGCGATCTCGTAGACGTGCTTGACCGACAGCGCCGCCGCCTCCACGTGGCCGGGGCGGCCACTGCCGCTCTCGATGCCGGCGGCCTTCTTGAGGTACCAGCTGACCTTGGGGGACTTGACGATGAAGTCGAAGGTGTTGTCCTTGTAGGCGGTGATGGTGACGGACATGGGAGTGTCGGGCTTGTACTTCTGCGTACGGGCGTTGAAGTCCTTGCAGAACGCCATCAGGTTCAGCCTGTACTGCCCCAGCGCCGGCCCCACGGGCGGCGCCGGCCGTGCGCCTCCCGCCGGCACCGTCAGCCTGATCGTCGCCGCCACTGGCCGCCGCGTTAGGATCTCCTTCAGGGTCGCCATTGATGATGATCGGAGTGAGCTTTTTCCCCCCACCTCTTCCCTTTTCTTATGGACTGAAATTTGGGCTACACGAAGACATCCAAGCCCATTTTGAAAGCCCATTGGAGCTCTCTCTGAGCCTTTTTTTTTTTTTTGTTTTTCCCCCCTTTTTTTTTAAATACGAAATATACGGAGGTAAAACAACTAAACAACATAGTTATAAATTTGTTGAACAAAATATAATACTTATCCTTTAAAAAACAATACTATTTATAATATTTTTTTTTTGTGGAAAAAAAAGCTCTAATGATAGCCCTTTCATCACCCATTTTCAACCTCACAAGTATGATCCACTTCCCTAGGAATAATAATGAATAGATGTGTATTTAACCTAATTTCTTACAATCGTCAACCCAGATCCTACCCAGAGTATCATCAACCCAATGCATCTATTGTCAAAGCTGGAGCGGGGGTCTTACCAGAATTTTATGGGGATCGAACTAAGTGAACGAAAAAAATATCTAAAGAAGACACCATCCTCCTTTTTCACCCCATGCACCCATATGGGTGTTACACTATATATAATGATTGTGCTTATAGTTAGTGTTCTCTAAAAAAAAAAAAAAAGATCTAGTAGTTCATAGGTGAAAGTTCAAATTTTCCATTGTCAAATTTAAAAACATATACTTATTAAGCAATTATGTTTAATAAATAAATAATAAATAAGATCAATAAATACATAGATTTACTTGATTATTAATTAAATTACTCTAAAAATAATTTAGATGTAAATAGAAATTTGATTATTTATTTTAATATTTGCATAAATATGATGTTTAATTTTTTTTAGCTTCCGTATTATTTGCCCCTCTCTCTCCCCCACTCTCTAGAACTTGCAAATTGTGCTGAAGAGAACTTTGACAATATTTAATGTATTTTTAATGTATTATGATAGGAAAATGATTCAAAAACTTTTAGTTTGTGGTAAAAAAGTAAAAAAAACAGGGACAAAACAGTTATTTTAATTTTATAAAATCTATAGAATTTAATCACTTGACAATTCATAATATTTATGATAAAATTTTTCATAATATCTATCATTACTTGTTATAATAAGGATTAGATTTGAACATATTGTTATGCTTTAAAACAACAAAATGACAAGACAAAAAATTTAGGTTTTACTAAGCAGATCTCAGAAATCATAAAAACAAGACATCTCTATATTTGAGACAACCAAACCCTACATGAAGATTTTGAGTATTGCTTGTTGAAGTGGCTATGTTTTTCTTTATACAGCTTTTCTAATCCATTTTCTCACCATATATGCTCCTTTTGTCCCTTTTTGCATTTTTGTACCCTTTTTATTTTTTTTAAATAATGTTAAGAAACATTAATGTGATATTAATTTATATGTGATATTAAATATTATTGATATTTCCTGATTTTTTTTTTTTTGTTTTTCAGAGTTTCATGTGCTTGTTAGTGTTTTTATTACGCGAGGACTCGGTGCTGTCAGTGGTGAAAACAAAAACAAAAACAAACTTATCCAAACTCCAACTTAATTAATTAATTATTACTATTATTATTATTATTTTGAAAGAAAGTAAAGTAAGGAAAGGAACTAAAAGAAGTGATTTCTCAACTTTATTTGCTTTTGGTCAAAAGAAAGTAGATTTCGACGAATCAATCAAATGGTTGGCCGGTGGAATTGGGAAGAGGTACTGGAATATGTCGTTTTCAGAGTTGGAATTTGGATAATGTTGGGTATCTTTTACTCTGGAGCGAGAGTTTCCAATTCACATTTGGCTTTCTTGAGCCACTCAACCTTTCTAATCTAACTTGTTCCTCTTAAATTCTTCGACAAAAAAAAAAAAAAAAAAAAAAAAACACTTGTTCCTCAATCAAACATAATTAACATGGGATTTGACGAGGAATTAGCAAGCTCATCGTCCCGCACGTTGCCGCCGCGAGAAGACACGCCGCTCTTGTCCACGCGGCGCCTCTCCTCGTCGTCGTCGTCGTCGTCGCAATGGAAGACCTTCGCGAACGTCTTCATCGCCATCGTCGGCTCCGGCGTCCTCGGCCTCCCTTACACCTTCATGAAAACCGGTTGGCTCTTCGGCTCCCTCGTGCTCTTCTCCGTGGCCTTCCTCACTTACCACTGCATGATGCTCCTGGTTACCACTCGTCACCGCCTCGATGACTCCTGCCTCTGCCTCCTCGGCTACTCCAAAATTGCGTCTTTCGGAGACTTGGGATTCGCCATCTGCGGTCCCATTGGCCGGTTCTCCGTAGATGTCATGATCGTCCTTGCGCAAGCCGGCTTCTGCGTTAGCTACCTCATCTTCATCTCCACCACCCTCTCTTTCCTCTTGGACTCTCCCCGGTCTTTGTACATATGGGGTTGTTTCCCCTTCCAACTCGGGTTGAATTCGATTCCGACGCTTACCCACTTGGCCCCGCTCAGCGTATTCGCCGACGTGGTCGACCTGGCGGCCATGGGCGTGGTCATGGTGGAGGACGTTTTCATCTTTCTCCAGCAGAGGCCGGCCTTGCAGGCCTTTGGGGGGCTATCGGTTTTCTTCTACGGGGTCGGGGTGGCGGTCTACGCCTTCGAAGGGATCGGAATGATATTGCCGCTCGAATCGGAGGCGAAAGACAAGGACAAATTTGGGAAAGTGTTGGGGTTGTGCATGGCCTTCATTGCTGTGTTGTATGGGGGGTTTGGGGTTCTAGGTTACTTTGCTTTTGGGGAAGAAACTAGAGACATTATCACCACCAACTTTGGCCAGGGACTGGTGAGCACACTCGTGCAGGTGGGACCTTTTTTTTTTTTTTTTTTTTTTTTTTTTTTCCAATTATCCTCAATATTTTATTAACCACTAAATCTGTATACGATTTTATTAGTTTTATGTTTTATTTTAATTTAATTTTGATTAAATTTAACGCTTTGATTACTCATTACTGAAAGAAAAACCTAATTCAAAAATATAAAGTTAAGATAACTAATTCGGAAGAGTAACATTTATTGTACTATTAGTTTACTTTTGAAATTTTGGTATGACTCGTTGTATGGTTCAAACCTTCGTGTATCTAGGTAGGACTATGTGTAAACTTGTTTTTTACATTGCCGCTAATGATGAACCCGGTGTATGAGGTGGTGGAGAGGCGGTTCTTCGATGGTAGGTATTGCCTGTGGGGGAGGTGGGTGGCGGTTTTGGTGGTGAGCTTGGTGGCTTTGTTTGTGCCGAACTTCGCCGACTTCCTATCGCTGGTGGGGAGCAGCGTGTGCGTGGTGCTAGGGTTTGTGTTGCCGGCATTGTTCCACTTGATGGTGTTCAAGCAAGAGCTGGATTGGCTTGGGGTGCTATTGGACGCCTCTATTGTGGTTTTAGGCCTCATTATTGGTGTCTCCGGTACTTGGTCTTCCCTCATCCAAATTTTCGCCCCCAAAGCTTGATTGATCAAAATCAAATTCAGTAATATTGTTTCTCTCTCTTTTTTTTTTTTTTTAATTATATTTCATACATATTTTTGTCAAATGTACATTATTGGTGATTACTATGTAAAGAAATGATTTTGATGGTTGTCTCTCTTAGTTGGACTTTTTACTTATAATTTTGATTGGTCGGTTGAATGATTATTGGAGTAAGAGATGGATTGGAAATGGTCCATTTTCAACTCTAAATTCAATTCATTCATTTACTATTGGAACCGCAAATTGCAAATCAAATAAACAAACAATGATGCCACACGGCAAGACAGCTGTTTGTCCTATGAATGTATATAAATGTAATATTCTAGGAAGGCTTGTTGTGGTCACAACTCACAGCTCATGGGCCAGAAACAACGCCGCAGGAAAGTGTGGGGGTCGTGAGGTTGTTTGGCCCAATGGTGGCCCAATGTCATAAAAGGTCAACTTTTTTTCTGAAAATTTACGTGGCAAATAACATTTTTTTTTTTTATAATTTTTTAGGTATATCTTATTTACGTACTTACGTTGTATGTTTACAGTAAATTATCTCATGAATATTTTTGTACATAAACGATTTACTGTTTTTATGTTATTTATCTTAAATATGTTAAAATATATTATTTATGAATAATTTAAAAAAAAAAGACGTTTTTGTTATCATTTATGTTAATGAGGTATTTTGACTATATACATTTGTGTGTGTGTGTGTGGGTGTATTTTAATTTACATCGACAGAAAAAGAAGAAGAAGAAAAAAAGAAGGGATGGATAACGTCCATGAGGGATGGACAAACCACCAATAAGAAATGTGAGTAATCCACTCCACCTAATGACTAAATGGGTCAGCCGAAACTCAAAGAAAAATTATTTAGCATGCAAGGCAGAAGCGGAACATAAAAAATTAATCTTGAAAGTTTAAGAATTCTTTAATTAGGTAAAAAAAATATTTTATTGTTAATGTACAGTTTTAAATTTATGTATTATAATCTCTGTTAAATTTATGTTTTCTTATTTGAATGCAATTTTTATATGGCATTTAATCTTACATAATATCATTAATTTGGAGTTTTTATGATGGGAATCATCATTGTTAGTAGAAGTTGTCATTTTAACTGTCGGATTAATATTTAATGATATGATTTTTGATTTGTGAACCGTTTAATCTTTAATGATATGATTTTGATTTGTGAACCGTTTAATCTTTAATGATATGATTTTTGATTTATGAGTGCTTACATATGTGACATAAATTGTTCTTATTTACTGATTAGAGTGTTGAAAAATTAATACAATAATTAAAACTACAATTTTATGGGCAATAAAAAATAATTGTTCATAATGTTTAAATTTCTAAAGATATCATTCAACCCGAAAAATCTCGGCACTTGGTAGCAAGCAAGCAAAAAAAAAAAAAAAAAATGACATGGCTAAGGAAAATAAAAAAGATAGGAAGAAAGACAGAGTGGGGGAATGGACAGCAATGAGGAGTGGAGGCAGCTAAAGAGGCTAAGAAGGGCCACCACCGACCCCACCTAAAAAGCTAACCCAAAACCAAAAGCTTTTATCATTTTTTTTTAAGGAAAATATGTGATAAAACCCTTTCTATATATACTATCGGTAAAGCTTTATCTAAAATCATTGAAATTTAATCTAATGGATAAAATTTAAAGAGTGTACAAAAGTAAAATAAATATTGATCTATAGGATTATAGCTAAAAAATAAAAAATTGAAATCCTTATTTTTATTAATTTTTCACTTAAAAATAAAAATTCAAAAAAATAAAAATAAAAATAAAAATTGATCTGTAATTAGGGCTGTCGGTGGAAGGTTGACGGGGGGAAGGGGGGATTTCGCCATTTGGCAATTTCGCGGGCGGGAAAGGGGCACCGGCCGATTAAGGGCTTCGGGGGAGGGGGGGGGTTCATCGTGAGTTTAGCAATTTCGCAAGTGGAGGGTGGGGGGGTTGCAGGTCTAGGTCGCAGTCGGTGGGGGGGGGGGGGGGAGGGGGAGGATGATTTCGCCATCATTGGAAGTGGAAGTTGCCACCGTAGGAAGGTTTAGGGTTTTTTTTCTTTGATTTTTATTTTTTAATTTCTCAGTTATGATATTATGAACTAAGGTGCGTACTAGTTACTAGTTATCGTACACAAATAAAATTTCAACGTTAAAATACATCAAACGGTTTATAAAATAAATTTTATTGACAGAGTATATAAATATGGTTGTACCACAGTTTTTTTTTTTTTAGTAACAAAAACAAAAATGCTAAAAACATAACCCTATTTTATATGATATGTAAATGGTCATTTTTTCATTAATATAATCATCACATCAATTAAAAACATATATATTAAAAAGATGATAACTTTACGTCATATGAATTAAGATATTTAAAAATTAAGATTATAATTTATGTGCCTAATATTATTCTAACAAAAATAATATTTATTGATATTTGATGTCATCTCATTGCTCATTTTCATCATCTGTAAAATTCAACACAATCCAATTTAATTTTATTCAAAAAATAGATTTAATTTTATATAAATCACGGTAAGTCTAACATCATATAATATATTGATTAGCGGAGTCTTTTATATTGGAGTTAACGACTATCAAACCATTTGAGATTTACCCTTTTTTTTTTTTTTTTTGGTTTTTTAATGATTACAATCATACATTACTGTAAACACACATCTCTTTCAGAATCATTCTCAAAAAAAAGAAAAAGAAAAAAAAAAAAAAAACATCTCAAAAAGAAAAGAAACGAGAGAAAAGTGGGAGAGAGGCTTGTGATGAAGGCCACGAAACCAAAGTAATGTAGAGAGAGAGAGATAATAAAGAAGAGTGACTCGTATATATGTATAAGTGTATCTGCGTCGTGTCGTTGTGGTCTCCTTCCCTTCCTAGAACTAAAAATTGAAAACAATCCAATCTAACCAAAAAGTGATCCCAAAAAATTCTATAATAAATCTCACATCAAACGAGAAAATCCCTCTGTTTTTCCTCTCGTTTTTTCTCGTTACACAAACAGGAAAATATCGGATCAGGAAGGAAAGAAATCTTTTAATCGTTGGATCGACGTTTCTGTGGATCACCGGAGGGAGGATTAGGAGTTCACGATGTCGTGCTCGTCATCATCGTCGGGATCGGAGGAGGACGACGAGGGAATCGACTCCTACAGGAAGGGAGGCTACCACGCCGTCCGAGTCGGAGATCAGTTTAACGGTGGTCGCTACGTCGCTCAGAGGAAGCTCGGTTGGGGTCAGTTCTCCACCGTCTGGCTCGCCTACGACACCTCCTCCTCTGTCTGTACTCTCTCTCTCTCCTCTCTCTCTCTCTCTCTCTAGAAATCTCATGCAGTAATGTTTATTCTCTGATTCTTGTTTGTTATGAACATCCGACTCTCTCTCATATCAATAATTTTTTTTTGTTTTTCAATTTTTGCACTTTTTTCCTCTGTTTTTCTTACGAACATCGCCGGAATCTTTGTTATTTGGTTCTAAATCATGCATATAATTACGAATTAAAACCTTCTTTCATTATTATTATCAAAGATTGATCTTTGATTTTTATATATTGATCCATTTCCTATAAATATGAATGCTCGTGAAGATTTCAATTTTTTTTTCCATAATTTTAATAAAAATGAAGTTTTAAATTTTTCGATTGTTACTTCTATGGATTTGAATGCTCGTTAGATTTTGTACTTTTGATTTATCCTAAAATATTTTGTTGGCTTAGAAATGGGATAACAGATGCGGTAGTTTTCGTTTCTCTGACAATTATGATCCTTGTCTGTATATGCGTTATGAATAATTTGGCTTTCTCTGCCTCATCTCTATAGCTGTCTGTATATGGAAAATTACAAAAAATCCTCTCTTAAGCTTGAAACAAAAAGTAAAAAAAAAATAAAAATCTAATTTGGATCTGATCTTACCTGACCAAATTAAAGTTTGGCATCCTGACTTTACACCTTTGTCCATCACCCATGTCTTGTGAGAAGTTCCTTTCCACTCGAAAAACAACCATACATGCGAACTCATGTTTGTTTGCAAGCATAGTCCTCGCTTGCCTCGGACTCTGATCCCTCTGACTCGGGTTCTTCAATCGCGGATGATGATTACTGTCCTCGTAGCCGACTAAAAGCTAGGAACAACTGATCTTACCTTGTGACTAAGTACTTGTCGTTTTATTATGTAGTGATTCGTATTTCCCCAACCATGAATGTGAAGTAACTGTAGGAGAAATTATGTATTGACTACGGAATCAAATTCTTGTAATTCTTACTTGTTTTGTTTTTGGGTTGATGTGTTTTAGAGGTATGTTGCTCTTAAGATCCAAAAAAGCGCAGCGCAATTTGCTCAAGCTGCCCTTCATGAGATTGAAGTCCTTTCCACCATTGCCAAGGGTGACCCTTCGAACTCCAAGTGTGTTGTGAGACTTATTGACCATTTTAAGCACACGGGACCGAATGGCCAGCACCTTTGCATGGTCCTTGAATTCCTTGGTGATAGCTTACTCCGGCTGATTAGATACAATCGCTACAAAGGCATGGGATTGAATAAAGTCAGAGAGATCTGCAAGTGCATATTGATTGGTCTGGATTACTTGCATAGAGAACTTGGTATAATCCACAGTGACCTGAAGCCGGAAAACATTCTTCTCTTTTCCACCATTGATCCCACGAAAGACCCAGTTAGGTCGGGCCTCACCCCGATTCTTGAGAAGCCTGAGGGAAACCCAAATGGTGGAGTCACCATGAATCTTATCGAGAAAAAGTTGAAAAGGAGGGCAAGGAGGGCAGTCGCTAAGATTTCGGAAAGAAGAGCTTCTATGGGAGAAGTGGGAGGAGCTCAAAAATCTGAGAGAAACCTTGACGGGATTGATCTAAGGTGCAAGGTCGTGGACTTTGGAAATGCATGTTGGGCTGACAAGAGGTTTGCCCAAGAGATTCAGACGAGGCAGTACAGAGCTCCTGAAGTGATATTGCAGGCCGGGTACTCCTACTCTGTTGATATGTGGTCGTTTGCGTGCACTGCTTTTGAACTTGCGACTGGTGATATGATGTTTACTCCAAAGACCGGACAAGGCTTTAGTGAGGATGAGGTAAGGATGGGCTGCCATATAATCATTTTGATTTATTGTTGTGATCTGCTTAATTAGTCTGGATTTCATTGAATTTATAGGTAAAGGCAGAGTTAATTTTGTCTGGAAGATTGGAAGACATAAATTACAATAATTTTGTTTTGTTGATTTCTGTCATTAGACAACACTGTTCTGCATTGTAGGCTTCTTAAGGTGAATTTGTAATCAAATTTATCTATAGTCAACACCCTTGGATCTTCTTTCTGAAAAACTCATTTGAAGATCAGTATCTGAATGTCAGCATTTTGCGACTTGAACACGTTAATGGGTAAAAATCTTGTATATGGATAGATGAGTTTATATCGTATCGTCATTGTTAAACTGTATATGGATTGATTTCAGGATCATCTTGCTTTGATGATGGAACTCCTTGGAAAGATTCCGCGAAAGGTAGGTGCCATCTGCATTATTTCCCTCTCATAGTTACGATTGCTTTGATTTTCATTTCTCAATAATCTGCATTCCGCTCTCTTTCCCCGGCTTGGGTTTTCTACATGATTGTTGTGTTTGCAGGTGGCTGTTGGAGGAGCTCGCTCTAAGGATTTATTCGACAGGTATGGAGATCTAAAGAGAATTCGGAGGCTAAAGTATTGGTCACTGGATAGATTGTTGGTTGAGAAATACAAGTTTTCCGAGGCAGACGCACGGGAGTTTGCAGAGTTTCTTTGTCCTCTTCTTGATTTTGCACCAGAGAGGCGGCCGACTGCCCAGCAGTGCCTCCAACACCCTTGGCTTAATCTCAGCAACTCGACTCCGAGTGCAACAAAGAACGAATCTAATGTAGAAAAGCTGAATGTCGGAATGAGCAACCTTCGGGTTAAGGTGGGAAAGTGAAAAAGAGAAGATTCACTGATTGTGATTACATGTATGACTATATTGATTGTGATTTATTTTGTCCGTTACACTCCTAATAAGATTTATTTTTTGATTAACTATATAAAATATAATATGTAAATTAGTAATGATGATTCTTGTGGGAAATGATATCATGAAAGAAATTTGACTTTGATCGGACACACCCTCTTGCCTTTCAAGTTTTTTCGTCAGAAATTTGCCTTTGATTGCCCTCTAGCCTTTCAAGTTTTTTGGCAAGTAGCCAGACAATTTCCTTTTTTTTTTTTCTCTTCTTTTTCTTCTTATCTTTTTTTTTTCTTATCTTTTTTATGTCGTTCACTTTCACTAGTATATATATATATATTTTTTTAGAAAAATAAGGAAATAATCATTATTTAGACATCTATTTATAATTTTATTTATTTTAACATTAAAACCGATAATTTTTCTATTTTGTATTTTTTTTAAATTTATTTTCTTCTTTGAATTTCCATTTTACCCCTGCCAGGTATATGAGATTAGATTTGTGGTTTTATTATCTCTTTATTCAGTACTCTATTTTTGTCAATTTACTATTTTTTTCATTTAATTATTTAATTAAAAGTTATGAAATGATATAAAATTATTAACTTTACCCTTACTCTTATAGTTGGTAAAATTATAAAGAGGTGTTAAATTTATGGTATTATTGCAAATCTTTCTCTTTTTTTTTGGAATTTTTTTTCAAGTCTTAACGTATTTGAATTTTTTTTTCTTTCTTTTTTGCAGAGTACCTTTGCATTTTATGGTCACAGAGAACTAACATATATATACATACGAACTTAAGAGCTAGATATTCTGTAAAAGTTCATATTTCGTTGTACAAACTACAAAGCATCAGACTCATGTTTCAGGTGATTTCTCCTGGTGGCCCTTCTTAGAAAAGAGGTCCAACCTCCAACCAATTTTCATTTATTTTCTCAAAAAAAAAAAAAAAAAAAAAAAAAAAAAAGAAAACCACTTTTCATTCTTCTTTTGCACTGGCTTTGATTTGTCACACCATTATACAGAAATATAATTTCTTATTATTAATCAATATGACAATCTTTATCTATAAAAAATCATAAAGTGGATATAAAAAATTGTGATTAACGTTGACATCCATTACAGTTTTCTAAATTAAACAACTTCTTTTATCAAAAAAAAAATAAATAAATAAATAAATGGTTTTAATCACTCTTTTTTTTTTTGGTGGCTAAATTAATGGTTCTAATCACTTGATAACAAAATGTGCAAACGCTATTTACCCCTCCAATCTTTTCTTAAGGTCCCCCTCATTAGTCATCGTTATCCTAGCAAAGTATAAGGGTCTTCTAATTGAGATAACAAAGTATAAGGGTCTTCTAAATTGAAATAACTTATTGATAGTCTTTGTTTTTGATCATCAGATCATACTAGAATAAAACTATAAAACACACGAAGATCCCATGGTCCAAAGCAACGTAATACCAATAGGCACTGAAGAAGATAAATCATAAGTAGGAAAAGAAAGTCCAGCTTTGAACTAAAACTTTGCCCTAAGTGAGTATGGAACGACTTTTTTTTTTTTTTTTTCCTTTTTTCAAAAATTGGGCTTTCTTACATGCGGATGTGGAAGATGCCAGACTAGTGTCGTACAATCGAGAATTGGAGAAACGTGATAATCATCAACATATTAGTTGGCGTGAAGGTATTACAAAAAATACATAATTATTAATTTGTTTCATGACATTAAATCTGACAATAGTAATATAATATCATATTGAATAATATGTAAGAATGTCATATAAATTTGACACCTTTATATTTATATCTATCATAATACTAAAATTAATAATTTTATCATTTAATTATATTAAAATTATTAATTTTAATATTAAAATAAATAAAATTATATAAAAGTATTTAAAACATGATTTTTCACATAATTTTTTCTACTAACGGTGTTATTGCAAATCAAAGGAATGACAAATTTCCCGTTTTCCCAAACAGAATAATAATGATAATTATAAATAAACAAATAATCAATAGCAAAAAGTCAAAAAGTCACTGTTGTATATTGTTAATCGTGCATTGTAGAAGCATTGGGACATTTTAAACTGTTTTGTAAATAGCACATATATTTTAAATGGTTTTGAAAAATCAGCGGACAAACTGAAAATGAGTGCAAATTTTAGGGGAAATTTTTTAAAAAATTCTTCCTTCCTTTTTTTTTTTTTTTTTTTACTCTTATCTAATTCCTCCTATTCTTTAAGGAGAAAACCAAAACAATAGTGCTTTTAAACATCAAATATCATGCTTTCAGGTATATTATAGAGGTAATTTTATAACTGACTCTATCTCTTTAAGTCTTCAATATTTTTGGATTTGTAAGAAGGAAAAACAAAAAAAAAAAAAAAAAAAAAAAAACAAGAGGGAAAGGAAAAATGAAAGTGAAAGAAAATAAGAGAGATAGAGATAAAGGATTTTTGATAGAAAGGAATGAAATAAAATAAAAAAGTTATACGATTACTAATATCTTCACTTATTTGTTTATTTCAATTTAAAGAGATGATTTTTTTTTTTCACTATATTTTCCTTTCCAACCTTCCTTCCTTCCTGACAAACAAACACATGATTTTCATTTTTCTGTTTCTTTTTTTAGCGTTTCGGTGGGCCACTGGACGTCGAGGTTTGAAACAATTGAGCTTAATTAGTTCCCTATTGTTCAGATTTTGACAAAAATAAAAGGGAGCTTAGTCTCAAGTCGGAAATAAAGCAAGAGTTGAGGAATTCTAAAGATTATAAAAGAAACCTAAAGATTTAGTTTCTAATCATCCAAGTTAATAGTATTTCAAGCATTATATTTTTATATTAAATTTCTCGATGTATTCTTGAATAAAGCATGGGTATATTGGGGTCGTGAGAGTGAGGATCCAATTTTACTAACACCTTTTAAGTGTCTCCCAAGTTTTGGTTGATCCAACCAATCTCCAAAGAGTCAAAAGAGTCTTACATGTAGCATCAAAATAGCACTTCTAAGTTCCAAAACTTCCAAGGCCGAATAGCATACCTTTCCGAGCCAAGTGCTAGCAAAATCAACTTGATAAAGTAGTCGCAGCTCCATGGATCCTATGGATCCTTTTCTTGAGATATATGTAACACTCATTTCGTTACAGTAAAATAAAAGAAAATAGACACACGAAAAAAAAAAAAAGGGGATGATCTTGTTGTTTAATTACTCACCAAATAACATAATATGAAAAACTTATGTCTGTCGATCTTTTGTTTACCTTGCTTCTAACTTTTGAACAAAGACGGTCCCATTATCACAAGATGAAATTGTCATTTCCAGTTATGCGCTAGTATTGATGCACAGTAAGTGTTTGTACCCATTGGTTTGGTTTTGTATAATTCCGTACAAAAGGTGGGTTTGGTTTGGTCCTCTAATACATTTTCATCAAGTGTCCTACCCCACTTCTCATCTTGTGGAATGATAAAATGGTATTTTCACTTCGTAACAAAATGGTGGTTCCAACCTAAAACCCAACTGAAAAAAAATGGTTACTGCATTTATACAACATCCATAGAAAGCTAGTCTCCCAAACGAATCCCCGGGAACAAGCAGGTTTTATCCCTATGTTCTTGATAATTCAACATCCAAATTGCCTTCTAAAAGAGATCCAAGGGTGTTGTTATAGATAAAGAATCAACTATAAGGATGCAAATGAGGCGAGGCAAATGGAGCCCCACCCCACCTCTTCCATTAGGGGTAGGATTGTGGGGCGGGTTGACCTAACCCGCCCCAATTACCTTTCTTTAAGAAAAAAAACAAATTCAGGAAAATAATAATAATAATATCTTCCAACACATAAGAGTATCACCTGCACTTTGGCAGGTGTTGTATAAGCATATCCCGTAATGCACCAGTTTCGTGCTTTTGCAGAGTGGATTTATTTATTTATTTATTTATTTTAAAAAAAGTGGATTTATACATCCACCCAATATTTTCGAACCTAACAACATCAAATCTGGGCTGGAAACAAAGCAACTCGCCGTCGCAAGCCTACCCCGACGTTTCGTCGCACCGTCTTGGAATCCTTGCAGCGCTTGGTTGGAATTAATGTGCTCAACAATGTTTCCAAGAGGATTACGAAGTCCTCGGAATGGAAATTTGGTGCATAATGACATTGAGGTTCCATTTTATGTTGTTGAAGAAGCAGTGAAGAATCCACCTTCTTCCGATGTGTATTGCTCAACTTTCCAATCGATTGGTAATTCGTTTTTCCTTCTAACTTGCCAACCTATAGCATATCCTACCCAGATGTGTAATCCCACTAGATGCAAGAAAGGAGCGAAGTACAATATATTCCCCCGGTTGTCTGTGTATAAAGTAACAATTTTAGTTTTGAAGTAGTTTTCCACAAGAGACTTAAATTGGACAAAGGTTTCGAGAACATCTGCTTTTCCACAACACGCGCTGTCCTTGATTGTCGGCAGGAAATGGAGGCCGGGGTGTCGAGGAGGCATGCGGTGATCGAACGGACTGACCGCGAGACTGGTTAGAGAAGCGGGGCGGACCACACGGTGATTGGGGCAGCGAAGCACGACTATGTGGAGAAGACCGAGTAGCAGGAAAAGCCATGGCAGGGGTAGGAGATGATAAATCTGTTTTGGCCGTCAGTTGTGCTTTATGGTTGAGAAGTTTCGCATGTAGCTCGTCAAAGGAATGAATGTTTCTCGTGCTTGAATAGCATTGGAGAGTTCTTTATAGTTTTCATCGAGGCCGTTAAGAACTTTGATGACGAGATCTTCAGAATCAACCGAGATGTTCGTAAGGGCTAGTGCATCGACAGTGGTTTTGATACATTGCATAAACTCGGTGATAGATTGAGCGCCTTTGACGGGATTGTTGAGACGGCTCTTGAGATCGAGAATGCGACCACGAGTCGGCTTAGCATAGTTTGTTGGAAAGAGTCATCCAAGCATCATAGAATGTTTTTTGCAGTAGCAATGAATGGGATTAGCGACGGTGTGAAAGAGCCAATGATGGCATTGAGCAAGAGTTGGTCTTGACGGATCCACAGGAGATAATCGGGATTGGGCATCGAGACACCGTTTTGCATGATGGTGGAAGGCGGACATGGCTTTGTTCCATCAATAAACCCGAGTAAGTCGTAGCCGGTGAGAAGTGTTTGAAATTGGAGCCTCCATGCGGTGTAGTTTGTGGATGTGAGTTTTAGAGGTGCTTGTGCCGAAACATTAATGGCAATGAGGTGTGTGGTGTTGTATAAAGGATTAATGATGGTGGTGTGGGAGATGGTAGATGACGATGTGGTTGGAGTGGAGGCCATGACTCAGGAAAAGAAGTTTGTGGCAGAGGTGTGATCGGCTAGCGTTAAGGGATGGTCGGCGTTAGCCTTGATGCTCTGAGCCCATAATAAGGTATATGGATGAACAGTATTCTATTTATTATTCACAAAATAAGGAGTACATATATACAATGCTGATGCTAAACTTAATCCTAAGAATAAGGAAACAAAATAATTCAAATAACCAACCATCCTAATTTAGAAGATTACAAGAATAATCTAAAAAGTAGACACAATAAAATCACCATCATTTATTTGTCTAACAAATTTTTTTAAAAAAATCTTTATATCAACTTTTTACGGAAACTCTAATCTCCTTACTTGTAAATAAAGTCTATTTAGAGTGAGTTTTCTTTGGTTATATTCGTAATCAACCTTTTTGTGTCTTTTACATTTTATTACCGACTAATCAAGGGATTGTGAACTTTTTCGTGATTTTTTTTCCCCAAAAAGATGACAGCTATATAAATTTAATTACTTTAGATATTTTTATGTGATTATTTCAATTTATGTGATTCAACTTCTATTTTTTTTTCTTTAAATTTACAAAGAGAGATCGGTGATGTTAAAATTTAGAGAAGTGTAATATGTAAAATTAAAAATCAGATGACAATATATGAGATATGTTTTTCGTTCATGGGTCATGTATAAAAATAATGTAATAATGGGATCAGTTACTTCAATATCAATTTTTTAAATATCAACTCATGTGTTATATTTTTATTAGTAAATGTAATCAATTAATGAGTCAATACTTTAAACACTTACTAATAAAAATATGACAACTCATATACCACATAGGTTAGATACTCAAAAGTTAGGATTATAATTAATGTTCATAGTATTTTTCATAAAAATAAGGAAAATACATCTAAATGACATAAATTTAGAGATTATTATACTAATATGACACAAAAATTAAATCAACATCACATAAAATTAAATTAAAATTAATTAAAATTTATAAAATTTATTTCATATAAATCAATAGATAAAAAAAGTGGCTCCTTAGATAATTTTCTAAAAAAAAAAAAAAAAAACCTTACGAGAGCATCATCACAGTCTTTTGGTTTTATGGTACGGTCAAAATTTGTTATCTTGGGGAAGGAACCCTTATTTAAAAGGAAGGAATTTGAAAAAGTTGATTTATTTATTTATTTCAAAAAAATAAAAAATAAAAAATGTGGATTTATACATCCACCCCCTAACAACATCCAATCTGGGCTGGAAACAAGCAACTCGCCGTCGCAAGCCTACCCCGACGTTTCGTCGCACCGTCTTGGAATCCTTGCAGCGCTCCTAGGTTGGAATTGTGTGTGTGTGTTGGGGTTTTTTTTTTTTTTTTTTTTTTGCTGACTTTGGTTTTTGTCTGGTTTGTTTGTGACTTGGTTCATTCTCAATTCTCCATCGCCCATCGGCTTTCTGGGATTTTGGCTTTTGTGTATAAAAATATAGCTCCAAGAGTGGATTTTTCTTGTTAATCTCAAGTCTCCAAGACTGTATTTTTCATACATATTTATACTTGTATATGGATTAGTGATATACCCATGTGTTTTTCAAATATTGTTTTCAATGATATTTAAATTTTGTTTTTACGGAGATCGAGATGGGAATACATAGGAATACAGGGATGAATATTTGGTTGATGTCATAAATTTAGGAGTATTTCAGTCAACATAGGAATACGATTTGAAAATTAATCTTACGTGGGACTTGGATATTCTTTTCAATCAGATTTCTTTAGGTTTTGGTTGCAATTTGAATGGGATATTTTCTTTTAGGGGGTGTTTGGTATGGGGTAATCTTTTATAAAGGAATGAGAATTTTAAGATCATCATGTTTCTTATAAAGTTATCTTATTTTAAGATATCTGGGAATCTGAAACCCATGGGTTTCAGATACCCTAATAAAGGGGTAATCTGAAACCCATGGATTTCAGATACCCTTATAAAGGGGTAATCTGAAACCCACCTCTCCCCATAGGTTTTAGATTACCCCCTATCTAAATATCATGGTAATCTTAAAATTTAAATAATTTAGACACAATTATCCTTTTAACTTTTAATTTAAATAATTTATAAATTAAAAAAGATGAAAAAAAAAAAAAAACCCTACGAGAACTACACATATGTTATATATATATAATATTTTCACCCAATCTCCCTTTATTCATCGCACACCTCCTCCACCAAATAACCAAGTCTCTTCCTATCCATCTCACCTCCTCCACCCATCAGGTGCTTATTATTGTTCTCTTTCCTAATACGTTTATATATATATAGATAGATTTTTTTTTTCTGTTCTTTTTCCTAATACGTATATATAAACTAGTACGTTTATATATATATAGATTTTTTTTTCTGTTTTCTTTTTTGTTCTTTTGCTAATACATATATATATATATATACAGAGATTGTTTTTTTTCTGTTTTCTTTTTTGTTCTTTTTCCTAATACGTTTATATATATATATATATATACAGAGATCGTTTTTTTTTTCTGTTTTCTTTTTTGTTCTTTTTCCTAATACGTTTATATATATATATATATACAGAGATCGTTTTTTTTTTAATGATATGCTCAAGATTTTTTTATGGCTGCCAGTGAAGATTAATAATAAAAAAATCATAAATCTTGAGTTTTTTTGTTTTTAACAAAAGATGAATATTGATGCAATGTCGTAAATTAACTTCCTAAATTTTATCTATGTTTTCTATTTCTTTCTGAATATGTCTAATTATAATTACAGATATGGATCGTATTACTCCAATCAATATAAATTTAAGAGTTGTTGCTACTCTTATTCAACATATACAGATATTAAATGATATATCAATGTTGTTTATGTTAATATTACTTGTATTGATCATTGGTAAGAAGCATTTATTAAGAGCTAGTAGTCGTTGTAAATTAAGAAGTTTTTGTAGGAGTCAAATTCGTCAAATAAATTATCATACATTGATACACGAAAGTGACCTAGCATGTTTAGAGACCACTCGTATGGATAGGAAAGCATTTTCCATTCTTTGTGGACTTCTTAGAACTCGTGGAAATTTGAGTGGGACCAAGAATATGAATATCGAGGAGATTGAGCTATGTTTCTTCATATTTTATCACATGATCTAAAAAATAGAATGGTGAAACGTCTCTATGCACGTTCTGGTGAAACAATTAGTAGGCATTTTAATGCTGTGCTAAAGGATAATTTTTTCATTTATTAAGAAAAAACAACATTCATGTTCACAACCAAACATAGTAATTTAACATTCCCAGGAATCTTACTAAAATTATTTATGTACAAACCAAACACTATAATCTAATATTCCCAGGAATTTGATTACTTTAAAAAGATTGACAGATATCTGATTACATTTGATTACCCCATACCAAACACCCCAAGCTTATTTTGTAGAGTTTCAAAATTGTACCGTTCATAGTTTTAATTATTTAAGTATTTGGTGTGCGATTCTCAGTATTTCTGGAATTGACGACTTTCACACGACACCCTTCTCCCAGAGTGACCATGACAAGAAGAAAGATTGCGGCTTGTGATGGTACCCGAATCTGCAACTACAAGACTGATGGACAAATCCGAAGAATCCAAAGATCGTGCATGATGGATATTCCGACGGAGGTGTTAGCCGATAGCATTCTTATGAAACTCCCATTGAAGAGCCTTGTAGCATGCAAGCGGGTATGTAAGAGTTGGCGCAATCTGATTTTGAACCCACAATTTGGTAAGATGCACTACTCTGTGCAACCCAAGTATACCTCTCTTTTGATACAAGACAACGGATTCCTCTATCTAATGGAGCAGCCCGAGGATGAATTCAGTGAAGAGCTCCGTCGTTGGGGGCTGTTAGAACTCAGTAGTACTAGACTGAAGATTCCACTTTCCAGTACCCATGTTAATGTGCTCAACAATGTTTCCCAAGGTCATGATGATCATCCCCAAGGGAAAAATATGTTGGTCAATAGATTTATGAAGCCAGAAGATCAACAGTATCGGATTTTGAATTCGTTGAATGGCTTGCTTTGCTTGGGAGCTGGACGGTCGAATGAACCTGTGGCTGTTTGCAATCCTGTCGTGGGAGAGTTTTTGGCTCTTCCAGTTAGGCCTCGCATTGATCATCAACGGATCAAGTATGAAACCTGTGGTTTGGGTTTCAGCCAAAAGCATAATCAATACAAGGTGATTAGAACATTTGATCTGCGCTTGGCAAAGGATCCCGATTCGTGTGATTTTACTAACCAAGGTACATGGGGTGAGGTACTTTCTCTTGGGACAGGTTCATCATGGAAGAGTGTTGGAAGTGCTCCTATCACTAAAGAACTATCAATGCTCCAGTCTCCCGCCTATATTCACGGAGCTCTTCATTGGCTTTCTTATTCCATGAATAATAAGTCTATAGCTTATTTTGATTTTGATAATGACAAGTTTGGCTTCCATTCTCTTCCGCCACCACGCCATTCACAACGAACGCCGCTGCTGACTGTCAGTATCTTGGAAGATTGCCTTTGTCTATGCGATTTCACTAAGTATGCTTATATCGATGTTTGGATAATGAAGGAATATGGGGTCTCCAAATCCTGGACCAAATTGATTTCCATTCATAATTTTCTTCAGGGATACCATTTTGGCTTTTATCAACCTTTAAGCTACTCAATTGAGCATGGAACATTACTTTTGTTTCATAGTAGCAATGCACTGATTTATTATGTGCCAGAGTTCCTCTACACCAGAACCTTTGAGCTTCGTGGCCCTCATCGGTTTGAGTTCAAAGCTATTGGTCATACTCCAAGCTTAATCTCGCTCAAAGATGTAGCGAATTCAAGGTACCGGTGATGATATTTGGTGGTTTTTTATTTTTTATTTTTTATTTTTTATAGTGATTAATAACCTATACATTAACATTATGCACTTGTTGCTAATCTTGATGCTGTATTTCAGCAACTAATGCGGTGGTCGCCTCACCCTGCAATGCCCAGCTGCCTGCTTATGCATTGAATGAAGTTGAGACATATTTCACATTTGATTACAAAACTATCAAGTTACAAACTTTTTGGTTCTGGTATAAGTGGTACCCATGTAGGGAATGTTTGTTAGTCTTCTTTCTTTTTTCCTTATGTAACTTCATTTTTTTTTAGACCAAATTGCTCATTTAGTCCCTAAACTTTTAACCTTATGTAACTTTACTCTTTGAACTATTCTTCGTAGCTGGAATGCACTTAAACTTTTAAAATATTGCTATTATAGTCATTTGTGTCAATTTTTTGACAGAATTTATTAGTAATTTGATCAAAATTCAGTTGTGTTCGAAAATGACTATTTTGAAATAGAAGTATAAAAAACATCATGATCTCAACCTAATGAGAAGATTAACAAAGAGGACAGCTAGACTAAGGTAAGAACTAACTCGGTTGTAAAATAAAAAAAATAAAAAAAAAATGCGGAGACAAAACTGTGTTTGATAGGGAAATGAGGTACTTGCCGGTAGCATGCTGACCTAAGGAAGACATATCCCCGAGAAGGCGTCTGCTTATGCCCATATCGGAAAGCTTTGCACATAATGATCTTTCGTTAGTTATCAAAACATTTTGAGGCTTCAAGTCCCCATGAATCATCCCCAATTCATGCAAATGCACCAGCCCAAAAACAATATCCCTGTGCAACAGACAACACACACACACACACAAAAATTAAATAATAAAAAAAAAAAACTAAGTTTTACGAACAAGGGTTATTAGTTTTATCTACAGTGTCCTGATTCCTGCTCCAGCCACACAATTCGGAAACTCATAGTAGATGTCATTACAAACATAACGTTTGTTCTTAGTCATTACAAATATAACCAATTAAAGTATAACTCAAGTGCTTGGGCAGTTCTGAGACCCTTCACTCCTATGATGTGGTGTCACTGGTGTTTCGTCCTCATTGTGGGAGCTGTTGTTTAGATATTGAAGCGCCAGACAAATGAAGATTTTCAGGGGCCCTCCAAGAAAACAAGTTGTCACAATCATGTGGTGAGTCCTTAATTCGAAATATTTTACAGATTCGATGCCTTTTAAGATAAGGTTATGTCTTCACAATTCCCGGCCGCTGATGTTTTTGATTTGGATTTGAAGGTTTAGCTTTTCGACTTTGTTTTTTGCCCACAGTAAGTGAGAATCATAATTATATCAGAAGAACCTAGCTGCAGAAGCAAACTTGGTTATATTTTGATTGCATTGGTTAATGACTAATATTTTGTAGGAGAAAGAACCGGCAACACTCCGGCGTGCTTTGTACTGATCATATGGCTATTTGTTGTTCTCGTGCTGAACTCCAGCTACATTGCAAGCCTGACCTCAATCCTCACAGTGGAACAGCTCTCTTCTCCAGTTAAAGGCATCAAAAGCTTAGCGACGAGCAATGAACCCATAGGTTCCCTAAAGGGGTCGTTTGCTGAAAATTACTTGACCGATGAGCTCAACATACACAGGTCGAGGCTCTCAACTTGCATGGAGAATATGATGAAGCCTTGAAGACAGGCCCCAGCGGAGGTCTTCCTCTCTACGCAGTGCAAATAGTATTGTTGGTCAAGAGTTCACCAAGATGGGTTGGGGCTTTATATGTACATAATACGACTTCTTCATATATATTCATCATTTTAAACACACAGATGATAGAACTAGTCTCATTAATGAGGTGAATATTGTGTGACAAACTACTTAAGTAATTCTATTAAGTTAAATAATCATCCACAATTCCTAATATCTCTATTTGTTCCTCACCAATAGGCATCTCTGAGGGACTCGCCATTGGCAATCGACATGTCCACAGCGATCTTGAAACTATCAGAGAACGGGATTCTTCAGAGGAGCCATGACAAATGGTTGATGAGAAGTGCCTGCAGCTCGGAGGGTGCCAACCAAGACGTAGACCGGCTGCAGATCAAAAGCTTTTTGGTGGGGCTATTCCAGCTGAGCGGGCTGGCTTGCTTTGCTTTACTGCTTATGTATCTCATCAAAATGCTGCTGTCAGTTCTCCAAGCATTCCACTCACAACACTCAATCCGGTGGCCTTCGATCCTTCCTTGCTTTCCTTAACGAAAAGGAGGAAGCGTCTCCAAGCCAGTCCAAGAGATCCAAGGCCAACCGAGAGAGCCTCTAATAGAATAGCTCACCAGGATGATGCTGTCAACTACTTGCATGTTATAAGAGTTTAAAGACTCCCCTCCTCAGTTATACTCTTTAACTCAACCTTGCTGATGATCACTTCACTTCCTTGCCAAGCCACTCTTTTGTGATATGTAACTAGAAAATATTTCTGAAAGGATACACTAGTAGTTATATATTTCACTTCCCTGCTCTAATCTGTGTCTACTTTAGTTTGAATATCATGTAACGAGAGTTAAAAAAGAAAGAAAGAAAGAAAGAAAGATTTCATGTAATTGTTGCTCATCGTAATTATGTGAACGTAATGATGCAAGTCTAGTTCTGTTATGGGTCTTCTCTTCTCTTATAATATATATATATATATATATATATATAAGAGTTTCAATGGTTATTTTATTTTTATAATTATGACTTATTGATATTCGATAATGTGATATTTTATAGGACTTGTAATAATAGGTTAAGCAATTGGTTTACTCTAAATATTAAATATTTATTTAGTTTTTTTGAAGAATCAATAATTCTTTTTTAAATTTTACTTTTTTTTTATTACATTTTTTCTAACAAATTTCTTTTGAAACTCGCCTGAGTATTTATATATATATATATATATATATATTTTTTCCCTTTCTATCTTCTATGAAAATGAAAAATTTTCATGCGTCCTAAACTCCTTCATGGCACTACAAACAAAAGAAATTTGTAAGAAAGCGTCATCAATTACTTCTAGAAAAGAAATAAAAATAATGTAATACTGCACAATCGATTGGCTTTGAAGGAATATTTATCTAGTCAAATTTCTAGTTTTTTTTTGGGTATTATCACGGACTACTTATTTAATAAACTAGGTTTCTTTGATGTTCATTAAAAAAAAAAAAAGTTAATTTGTTGATAAATCAATCAATTCGTTTTCCTTGTCCGAAGACTTCTAAAAACTTTGTGGATATGGAAATGAAATGCCATCAAAGTCAAAACGTTCTAGTTGATGAAAATTTTTTAAAACTCTTTTAACACTGATGATTAACAATGGTTGTAACTCTTCTGCACAATTTTTTCGGAGGCATAGACGTGATCAGCTAAAGCCTAAAGGAAAGTTTTTTTTTTAGTGGATTATTTTTATTTTTATTTTTTAAATCTTTGTAACGAAAGGTTTACAATTATGTTGAAAACCCATAAATACTCAATAGCATTATAAGTTATGTATATTATTTGGAAATCATTTCCTTTTAAATAGTAGAGGATAGAGATCTAGACATACTACAATAAAGAGGAAAAGCCAGCCAATGAGTACTCTGATATAAATGGAGATCACATTTCTAAATTTCAAAGAAACACTATTTCTCATCTATACAAGAAGACCCTTTTCTCATCAGGTAAAGGGATCTTAAAAGTATCAAACAAAATCGACAGGTGAGTTAGCACAGCCTACGCGTCTATACAAACTTCACAATTATAAGTATCCACATTCAGATACGCGTCTATACAAACTTCACAATTATTAGTATCCACATTCAGAAACACTGGTCTAACTCATTCAGAGGTTAGGAGGCAAAATCATCAGGATCAATATCTGAAAAATGATCAGGAAGAGCTGCTGCTGAAGAAGCATCTCTGTCATTAAAGTATTCTTGAAGAGCTACTGCTGCAGAAGAAGCATCTCTGTCATTGAAGTATTCTTGAAGAGTCTCATCACCAGTGTTCTCGCAATCAGAGCAAACAAATGACATACTAGCCGCCACTGCCTCATCAATCCCCAAGCACCGAGTGTGCTGCCACTTATCACACTTACAGCACATTACCATGTGCTCCCCGTCGTCATCGTTGGCCCCACACAAACAAGCAACATTCCACGCACTGGAGCCCCCTTGCTGCATCGACGCCTCTGTCAAATCCACCCCAGTGGCTGTAACACTTACAATTGCTTCTGACTTTAGCTGATCCAATAACGTCTCGTCATCGACCTCGCCAAGTCCATCAATCTCCTCTACCCTTATCTCCTCCATAGCAACATATGTCAACTTGAATGCATCCTGCACTTCCTTCTTTAAGTCAAGAACTTTAGCATTCGTTGCTACCTTGACAATCTCATCAATAGCGGAGTCACCTATGGTGCTACTAGTTAGAAGCCTGCAAAAGACGGTGGTGTGCCCATCTTGTCCCTTTATCTCGAGATAGTTCTTGAAAAAGTGTTTCGTATCCAGAAGAATCTGAGAAGAAAACTCCACAATCTCAGAATCAGGATATCCCACCAAGACGTGCTTGTAAAGAAAAATTATGTCCCTGTACAGATCATTCCCGGAAGCTATCATAGTTGATGAGACAATTTCATGCTCTTCGGAGACCTCGTCATCAACTTCATGAATTGTGTACTCTAATATTTTGTGGACTGGATCAACTGCTCGGCGAATAATGTGGTTTCCAACCACCACATTGTTTAGTGACTTTAGGACGGATGTTACTAGCTCAGTATCTTGTACAAGACTACTTGCAGCAGCACGAACTTCCTTCCTCTGGATTCGCTTGTTCTCATTAAAAAACTCCTCGTTGAGCACTTTAATAATATTGTCGGCTGCTTGTTTAAAAATCTCCTTTGGCCACCGACTGTCAGTCCTGGCAATAACACTACTAAATTCCCTTGAATTATTTGGCAGTGAAATCAAAGTAGATGAAGAAGAGAGTGACGTATTGGTAGAAGTGGTCATTGCGCTTTTGACAGCAAGCAGATAACACAAAAGCTGCTCGAGCGTATTAAGCTGCCCAGGACTCCGTTTTCGGTAGAGATTAATGATCTGCTGGATCTTCTTGGCCTGTTCAGTTTCTTTAAAGTCATCAATGATTTCATCCAGATTCAAAGAGGAGAGTGCTTTCGCTGCTCTACAGTAATCTGACTTGTTGATGCCAAAACTCCCATGCCCAAAACTGTAACCGTATTTTCCGAACCACGAGTGTCCATATGCTACACCATATAGAAGACGGAGCTCCATGGCTCGTTTTTTTGAGGCATCTGTGACACTAATGTTCCTGAAAATTAAAGGAGAAAAACACAAGAACAGGTTATAAACTGGATAACTTTAATTCCAAACTAAATAGTAGTAGGATAATGTCATTGGTTGCTCACCGAGCTTGTAGAAACTTGCAGATTCCATCCCACAGTTCCAGGATATCAGACCCAACCAAGTTATTTGAGCCACCTTCAATGCCGTTGATGATGAGCAAGTGTCCAAACCCATTAGAGTGAATCTTCCCATATAAAAGGAGAGTTTCATCCTCAAACACGCCCTCATCTATTGGTTTGTTCCACTCATCACAACATGGAATCAAAAAGTAATAGATTTTCTTGGAAATGAAGTGTTTGCTCCACCCTTTATAATGTTTGCAAGAAGGGAAAAATGTAACATAGGGGTTAGTTTGTATAGAGCAATGTTATTGAGAGATCAGTAACTTTAATGATGAGAACACAAAACTAAAAGACACCAAATCAAATCAAAAGTCTATTAGAAGGAAAAAGAAAAAAACAAAAACAAAAGGACGAAAACCTCAATGCAAGAATCTTGACAAGCATACTTAACAGAAAATTTTGAATAAGACTATATATATGTTAAAAAAGCAGGGCTTTCTTGCAAAATTAAATGGAAAAAAGAAAGAGAAATTATGCCAATCGATTGGCAAGTTCAGTTGACTTTATGGAACCGTTCCTCATTTCAAAACTTCCACAATCCCTTCCCGAACCAAACAATAGAGAAATGTTGATAGAGGTCAGCAACTAGAATTATGAGAACAAAACTAAAAGACACCAAATCAAATCAAAAGTCTATTAGAAGGAAAAAAAAAAAAAAAACAAACAAAAACAAAAACAAAAGGAGGAAAACCTCAATGCAAGAATCTTCACAAGCATACTTAACAGAAAATTTTGAATAAGACTATATATATGTTAAAAAAGCAGGGCTTTCTTGCAAAATTAAATGGAAAAAAGAAAGAGAAATTATGCCAATCGATTGGCAAGTTCAGTTGACTTTATGGAACCGTTCCTCATTTCAAAACTTCCACAATCCCTTCCCGAACCAAACAATAGAGAAATGTTGATAGAGGTCAGCAACTAGAATTATGAGAACAAAACTAAAAGACACCAAATCAAATCAAAAGTCTATTAGAAGGAAAAAAAAAAAAAAAACAAAACAAAAACAAAAACAAAAGGAGGAAAACCTCAATGCAAGAATCTTCACAAGCATACTTAACAGAAAATTTTGAATAAGACTATATATATGTTAAAAAAGCAGGGCTTTCTTGCAAAATTAAATGGAAAAAAGAAAGAAATTATGCCAATCGATTGGCAAGTTCAGTTGACTTTATGGAACCGTTCCTCATTTCAAAACTTCCACAATCCCTTCCCGAACCAAACAATAGAGAAATGTTGATAGAGGTCAGCAACTAGAATTATGAGAACAAAACTAAAAGACACCAAATCAAATCAAAAGTCTATTAGAAGGAAAAAAAAAAAAAAAAACAAAAACAAAAACAAAAGGAGGAAAACCTCAATGCAAGAATCTTGACAAGCATACTTAACAGAAAATTTTGAATAAGACTTTATATATGTTAAAAAAGCAGGGCTTTCTTGCAAAATTAAATGGAAAAAAGAAAGAGCAATTATGCCAATCGATTGGCAAGTTCAGTTGACTTTATGGAACCGTTCCTCATTTCAAAACTTCCACAATCCCTTCCCGAACCAAAAAATAGAGAAATGTTGATAGAGGTCAGCAACTAGAATTATGAGAACAAAACCAAAAGACACCAAATCAAATGTATCATGAGAAGCATCCTTGATAGGATAAAGGAATTAAGACTACAGCTTTCCTTAAAAATTAAAAGGAAAAACAAAAAAGAAAGAAAGAAACATTATACTAATCTGATCAGGACAATATGTTCAAAAAGAAGGGCTTTCTTCAAAATTAGAAGGAAAAAAGAATTACCAATCGATTGGCAAGTTAAGCAGTACGCATCGGAAGAAGGTGGATTCTTCACTGCTTCTTCAACAACATAAAATGGAACCTCAATGTCATTGTGCACAAAGTATGTGCACCAAATTTCCATTCCGAGGACTTCATAATTCTCTTTCACAGCATACTCTTGGAGAAAAAACCAACATTCTCTCTAAAAAGATTTGAGGGTCCGCGCTCATTTCTATCACCGCCAAAGTAATGGAAATCAAACACCTTCTTCTCCATCTGAAATCAAAGTAATTGAAATCAAAGTAATCAGTTCTTGAAAGGTCTGTAATTTTCCCAGAAGAGCTTCGTTGAGAACTTATAGGACTTCTTTTGTTATAAATCTTTTTTTTTTTTCTCTTAAAAAATAAATCCGTTTGTTCGGTTAGAGTGACAGTTAGGGAGGAGGGAAAAAAAATCCGTTTGTTCGGTTAGAGTGACGGTTAGGGAGGAGGGAAAGAGGGCAAACCCAATTTGAGTAGAAATAAATTAAACTTTTGGGCTTTTGGTAAATAATAGAAGGGAAATTACTTTAAAAAAAAAAACCCCTTCGAGCAAACTACCCAGCCCACCCCCCGACTGCGGCCCACCCACCACAAACTCCCCCACCCCCCCCCCCCCCCCCCCCCCCCCCCTCCTCTCGCGGACGGGGAGCCCTCTCAGCCCTCCCCCACACGACTGGGTTCCGCCCCTTCGTCGCCCCCCCTCCGCCCCGCCTCGACTGGGTTCGAGCCCACTCCGCCGCGCAAGCCATCAAGCCCTCTCCACGGCGCAGCCGTCGATCGCCCCCGTCCGTCGTGAGAGTTTCAGTTTTGTTTTATTCTTTTTCAAATTTTTTTCTATTTTAAGAAAGAAAAAACTTTCAAATGTTGATTTACCCTTTATACTCCGATTCCGTGTCGGAGCTGCTCCGGTTGAGGGTCGTCGTACTCGCCGACAACCGAGTCTTCGGCAACATTCCGCCATCGCTGCTCAAGCTCCGGTGGTTATACGTCCTCGATTTGCTCAATAATAGTTGGCAGGGACGATCCCTCCCGCTGAACCAAACGAGTCCTTGAACAACCGGCTCTCCCCCGAGATTCAGGTGGCTCTGGTCCGGTTCAACTACACTTCTTCGCCGGGAGCCTCGCGTTCTGCAGCGAGCAAATTGAAAATCTTTGCAACAATATCGCGATTGCGCCGTCATTGAGTGCGATTTCTCCGGTATTTCCGAAGTTGAGAAAGTCCTCGATTCAACCCAAACTGGTCAAGATAATCGCCGGAACACTAGGCGGCACGGCGGTCAAAGATAGCTATGGATGGTCTGCCAAAGCCAGAGCCGGAGACCGTTGGAGTAGTCAAGACTGCGAGGCCGAGGTCAAGGTCGTCGACGCCATGGATCTGGCGACACCGGTGACACATCTAACGGACAGACAGTGGAAGAGAGAGAGAGAGACGAGAGAGAGAGTGTTTGAAGCGAGAGAAATAAGAAAATTTGTCAAAATGACCTAACAACAAAGTGAAATTAGGGAAACGACTTTCCCTTTTTTTTTTTTTTTTCCAAAAAATGCTGATTTTTAATTAAAATTTTTTTAAATTGATAAAATTATTTAAAATCAAATTCTTCATAAAAGTAGAGTCTCTCCCAAATGACTCTACTAGTAGAGTCTCTCCCAAATAATTCTACCGGTAGAGTCCTTTTTTTAACCGTTAGATTTAATCGAACGGTTGACATATCAGCGGTGTACCATTGTCATAGACCTTATCTCATATAAACTTTCCCACCCAAAGTATTCTCTGTCGCCGGTGATCTTCCCGCCATCGGCGACGAACGCCGGCGACCCACCCCCTACGTCGGCAACCCACCTCTAGTCCCAGCCCCTGGCCGGCGACCCCATTTCTCTCTCTCCCCCTCTTTCTTCCCCTTTCTCTCTCTTCTCCTCTCCCACGGTGACCCAATGCCGGCGACCCACCACCGGCCGGCCACCGGCAACCCCCCTTCTCTCTCTTCCCCATTTTCTCTCTTCTCTTCTCCTCTTTCTCTTCCCCTTTCTCTCTCTCTCTCTCTTCCCGGCCCTCGCGCCCCCCCCCCCCCCGGCCGCCCGGCGACCCCCCATCCCACCCCCATCCTACCAGTTGCGGGCAGGGGTGGGATGGCGGGGCGTTGGGCGGCCGGGGGTGGGGGGGGCCGAGGGCTGGGAAGAGAGAGAGAGAGAGAAGAGAGGAAAAGAGAGAGAAAGGGGAATAGAAATAGGCGGCCGGTGAGGTCGTCAGGGGGGTGCCGGGGGGTGGGGGGAGGCCGGGGAGGGGGGCCTCGGGTGGAAGGAGGGCCGCGGGAGAGAGGGGAATAGAGAGAGAAGAGAAGAGAGAGAAAGGGGAAGAGAGAGAGAAGAGAAGAGAGAGAAAAGGGAAGAGAGAGAGGGGGGGTCGCCGGCATTGGGTCGCCGCGGGAGAGGAGAAGAGAGAGAAAGGGGAAGAGAGAGAGAAGAGAAGAGAAAGAAAGGGGAAGAGAGAGAAAGGGGGTAGCCGGCGGCCGGCCGGTGGTGGGTCGCTGACGTTGGGTCGCCGCGGGAGAGGAGAAGAGAGAGAAAGGGGAAGAGAGAGGAGAAGAGAGAGAGAAGAGAAGAGAAAGAAAGGGGAAGAGAGAGAAAGGGGGTAGCCGGCGGCCGGCCAGGGCTGGGGCCGGAGGTAGGTCGCTTGCGTCGGGGGTAGGTCGCTGGCGGTGGGAAGATCGTCGGTGACGGAGAATACTTGGGGTGGGAAAGTTTATATGAAGAAAGGTCTATCATAATAATGATACATCCCTGATATGTCAACCGTTCGATTAAATCTAACAGTTAAAAAAAGGGCTCTACCGGTAGAGTCATTAGGGATAGACTCTACCACAGTCTCTCCGAGATAAAAAATGCAAAAAAATGAAAGAAAAAAAAAATGAAAATAAAGGACATAGCTGACACCTAATACATGCACATTTTCTAATAAAAGAAAGGGAGAACAACACCGATACCACCTATGTTTTATAAAACACCCCATTGATGCCCTTTTATTTTTCTAAATGTTTAATTTTGTTTACTTTTTATGTGAATGGTTTCATTTTGTTAAATTTTAAGTTCAGATAATTAGTTTTTATAAATTGTAATTAGTTTTATGTTTTCGTGATAAAATTAAACGGTCAAAAATTTCCTCTGTTACAGTTGACTAATGGACGAAGTGTTTGTAATTTTATCATTTGTTCAACATAAAATTCTTCGCTCAAGGGGCAGCTCTGTAATTAGTAAAACATAGGGGTATCAATGTAGTTCTCCTTAAAAAAATAAAAATAAAAATAGAAAAGATAATGTATTCTACAATGCAAGTTTGAACTGTAACATAAACCTCTTTTTGTTTTGATGCTTGATTGTCTTGCACGATGAACAATTTCCTGTGCAGACCTGAATAAAAAATAAGAATAGAATTAATAACTTCAAACATTCGTCCACGAGAAGAAGTTTTAAGCCACTTCATTTGTTTTTCATTATATAAAAGCATGATAAGCTGCAAACCACTTAACCTTTTGTACTTTTATCCTATTCTTTTTCTTCTGTTTGTTGTAATTCCTAAATTTCTACGGACAGCACCAAATATGCCTTAGAAATTTTAACTCTTTAAGATTTTTGTAAATTACCCAGAGTAAGACAAACAAAAAAATACATGCTAACCATCATTTGTCTAATTGACATGTTTCACATTTGCAAAACCAAAATGATATTCCTTCCAATATTTTCATGTTTCAACAAGTAAAAGATTGCACACATAATCGATGCTTCACATCTCTTTTTCATTTTGCGTTGTATAAATCCGTACTAGTATTTTCAAAAGAACATCACTGTCTTTATTTCTACACATCAAAAATGGAGAGAGGAAAAGAAAAAAAAAATGGAAAAGGAAAACTCTAATTCGACAAAGTTGAAGGTAGTATTGGATGCAGTTCATCTCTCTAGCACATGTGTCCAATTGTATAAAGAGACAGATGAGGTAGAAGATCAGTCTAAATAGTATCAGTAATCCAAAGCGGCATATAGATGCTACTAGCAAATTGAATTCAAAGAAGAACAAAATCTATTAAAAACAAGTGAAATTACATACCTTACAAATGGCATCACTTCCATAAAAGATGATGACATACACAAATCACTTTGGTCCCCTGGGAAGAAAAAACAACCAAACACACACACATTAGTGTTGGAAAATAACAAAAGATCAATTTCAAACATTTTGGGGACATATTTCCTCTTTGAACAAGTCCTTTGGTTGTTCTCAGCATGGAGTAAAACCTAACAATTGTTTTCTGTCTCACCAACAAATTTCATTTCTGTTGATTTCTTGATTTATGATTCATTGGTATAGTGATTGAATAATTTTATGTGTTAGAAACATGTCTTAGGGCTGATTTGTATGTATGTATGTGTATAAATCATGTATATTTTGGTGATAATTTTTATATTTTTAATGATTTTCGGATTTGACTATTACTACTATAATTTCCAGATTTTGAGATAAAAATTCCAAACGGATTTTAAGAGTACAAATGGACTTCATTTTTAACAAATTTAATATTGTTGGAAAGCCCTATATTTCTATTTTCTTTTAAAATCAGTTTCATATCATTTGGAGATATACGTGAATTTTTATGATTTTTCAAATAGGCAGAGGTCCGGCTGTCAGATTCTATATAATTTTAGCGGTCTGTATTAAAAACTATTTTTGTAGATCCAAACGGTCTCTGTTTTTAACAAATTTGATATTTCTAGAAAACTCTAGATGTCTATTTTCATTTGGAATTGGTTTCAGATCATATAGAGACACATATGAATTTTTGTGATTTTCAAATTAGCAGAGGTCCGGTTGCCAGCCTTAGTAAAATTTAGAAATCAATTTTAAAATTATTTTTGAGGGTACAAACGGTCTTTATTTTTCACGGCTTAGGTACTATTAGAAAGATCTGAATGTCTACTTTCATTTAAAATTAGTTTCAGATCATTCGGAGCCCTGTATGAATATTTATGAATTTTTGAAGGGACAAAGGTCTAACTGGCAGTTTCTATAAAGATTTTGTAATTTCATGAAATTGTCCAATTTTCGTGTTGTGATGTTATTGAATGATGAAATAGGCCTTGTAGGTACTGCTATGATATGATGAATATGTTTTGATGAATTATTATAGGTTTTTGTTGATTTTATTATATTTATTATTAATGACATGAACCGTTCTAAAGTCGAGCACCCGAGACCTCAATCGCGCGTCACTATCGGAAAATTTGAAAAGGTTAAGTAAGGCATTTAGGTAAGTACACTCTCACCTGCAATATGAATTAAAGATTTGAGAAGTATATGTTTTGATATTGATGATGATGTTATGATATTCTTAAATAATACTTCTCCTATGATGACGTTTGGATGAAAAGTATATATATGACATGTATATGTATTTTATGTTTTAAAATGACGTTATACACCCTTGATGATGATAATGATGATGATGATGTTGTCTGGTGAGCAGACTTTTGTCACCGTTGGTTTGGGATTTGCTACCTCAACGCTTCCGTGACTAGCGCGCTATGATGGTACAACGTCGGGCCCAATATTTGACGGTTTTAAAAGCTAAAAAGTTTTTTGAATGATGTTTATATTTATGATAATAAAAGAAAAATGTTTATTTACATTTGTGATATTTAAATGTCTTACTAAGCCCTTACTTATATAAGTTAATTCATGTTACAGATAAAAGAAAGGATAAGATATAGTGTTGGAGAAGTTTGGAGCGGATAGCGAAACGATATATGATAGGAAAACGGGAGGAACGATCATGAGATGAACATTTTTAATTTCAAATAAAGTTTTGAGACTTTAGTTTATCATTATTTGATTGGATGTTTCATATTGACTTAAATTTTATTTTATGAATTGGGTTTAAAAAAAAAGTATATTAATTATGAAGTTTAATTTTATATAGTTTAAAAAAAATTTCTAAAGTTTCTAAAATTATCTAATTAAAGTTTTCCGTTTTGTAAATATTTTTATTTCAAACTTAATATTTTCCGTAATCTTATAAGAGATGAATGATTAAATAAGAAGCAAACTGTAACGATTCATGAGAGATCGTTACACAGGTAAAGAAAAAGTCATCAAAACATGGATGCTCCAATTTGTCTTCAAATGCATCAAACCTCAGATCTTGTGATGTTCCAGTTTTAACCATATATGGAAGAGTATCATCCATTTATGCCCCCCTGACAAGCCCTGCAAGAAAGTACACAGATGAAACCAAAATGAGATGTTTAAGATCTGCAAAAATACCAAAATAACAAAGAATCGTATTCTCTCAAGAAAGCAACACCAACTGCCACAGATAATCCCAGTACCCTTTCAGAACAAAATGGTACTTCAAAGATTTGCTAAATCCTAATTCTAGTACAGTATCTAATAATTAAAGCAAAATCATAGAAACCTAGCAAACAAAAACAATGTATGTCAACATGAAATTTTATAAATTAATCCACTATCAGAAAATATTGGACATAACATACATTTCCAAACATACCTTTCCAATAAGACCTTTGGTAAATTCTCATAATGATTCGTGGATTACTTCACCAAAATGCCCTTTATTTTTTTCTCTGCAATAGGGATACTATTACGTTTATCAAGCATAAGCTTTTTTCTTCTTTCTTTTTTCCCATCTTTTTGTCTCTCTCTCTCTCTCTCTTTTTCCCATTTGCCCTCTCTCTCTCTCCTCTCTTTTTTATTTTTATTTTTTCCTCTCTTTCTCTGTCTTTATTTTAATTTTTTCCTCCCCTGTTTTTTTACTTCTCTTTTTTTTTTCTCTCTCTCCCTCTCTCTTTTTTTTTTTTTTTTTTTTTTGTTTCTCTCTTCCTCTTTTTTTTTTCCCTCTTGTTTTTTTTTTTTTTACTTCTCTTGTTGTTACTCTCTCTCTCTCTCTCTCTTTTCACTTTATCCTTCTTTTTTTTTTTGGGATAAACTATGTAACAGAATGTTGCTGAGACGATAATATTCAGAAAGTTAGACACAAAATTGCAAACAGAACTTCGAAATTACTGAAAACAAATCATAGAAGCTATATTTGACTATATTCATGATGAAAGACAGATAGCCGAAAACTAACTTTAAATAAATAATTACCTGTTCAAGAAAGAGCTTTCGGTTCTTCACTTAATATTTTCACGAGCAGGTTTGTGTTATCCACACAAATGATAAACTCTGAAACAAAACACGAAGAGAACATGGGCAAATTAGAAACGAACTATAAAGAATTATAGCTTACTGATTTTGAATCTTTCAGCAAGGCGTTTTCTACACTATTTCAAACTATCCATGGAAGAAAGTTTATGAATCGAGTAGTTGGACATTTATGAAAAACAAAGATTCTCAGCATGATTACTAAGAAAATCATGTCCAGGAATCAAGTAAAGGCAGCAAGGTAGCAACATTTGTAATAAATAATTACCTGGAGAAATATATATATATATATATACTAATTGCTCACTGTTTAACCTCTCCTGAATGGCTATCCTTGAGGAACAAGAAAGGTAGAAGGAACTTACAATTTAAAATTTTCAACTGATTGCTGGGTCTTATCATCAATATTCAAGAACCTTTAGACATAACCTGTTAAATGAGACTTAATTAACACAAAGCAACAAATGATGTCAACTTAAAACTCAACGTCGTCTGTGTGTTTGTGTGTCAACAAACTAATATAATAATTGTAATGGCCATTTTAGCATCAATGCACTAACCTGAAATAAGGCTTCACTCCAAATACGGCTTAGTAGGCTCAACATCAGTACCATACAAGGGTCATCTACCACAGACTCACCTCCGCCAGTCGTATTTTCTCTCTCTTCCCCTTTCTCTCTCTCTTCCCCTTTCTCTCTCTTCTTCTCTCTCCCGCGGCGACTCACCTCTGGCCCCCCCACCACCGGCCCCAACCCCAGCCCCTGCCGGCCTGGCGCCGGCTACCTCCCTCTCTCTCTTCCCCTTTCTCTCTCTTCTCTTCTCTCTCTCTTCCCCTCTCTCTCTTCTCCTCCCTCCCGCCGGCCCCCAGCCAGCTCCCCGACCCCGCCCCCCTCCGTCGGCCTCCCCCCACATCCCCGCCCCCTCGGCACCCCCCCGACGACCCCCCTTTCTCTTCCCCTTTCTCTCTCTTTTCCTCTCTTCTCTCTCTCTCTTCCTTCTTCTCTTTCTTCGCGGGGCCGACCCACCCCCGGCCGCCCGGCGTCCCCCCATCCCACACCACCTGCCAAGTTCAATCTCTCCAAGACCTGTTATCTGACTCGACTCGCTGACTCAGAAGCTCGCGACTCGGTGGGGGGAGCCGGGCGGCCAGGGGTGGGTCGACCGCGCGAAGAGAGAAAGAGAAGAGAGGAAAAGAGAGAAAAAGGGGAAGAGAAAGAGGGGGGTCGTCGGGGGGCGGGGGGGTGGGGAGAGGCCGGGGGAGGGGGGCGGGGCCGGGGGGTTGGCTGGGGGCCAGTGGGAGGGAGGAGAAGAGAGAGAAAGGGGAAGAAAGAGAGGGGAAGAGAGAGAGAAGAGAAGAGAGAGAAAAGGGAAGAGAGAGGGAGGTCGCTGGCGGCCGGCCGGTGGTAGGGGGGCCGGAGGTGGGTCGCCGCGAGAGGGAGGAGAAGAGAGAGAAAGGGGAAGAGAAAGAAAATGCGACCGGCGGCTGGTGGCCGGCGTCCGGGACTGGGGGCCGAAGGTGGGTCGTCAGCGTCTGGGGTGAATCGTCGGCGTCCATCGCCAACGGCGGGAAGATTGCCGGCGACGGAGAAGACTTTGGATGAGAAAGATTATGTGAGGTAAGGTATACGATAAGTATCGTACACCATCAACGTTTCAACCGTTCGATTAAATCTCAACGTCTAAAAAAGGATTTTACCGGTAGAGATGATACATGCACCACGTACCCACCTTAAAAAAAAAGCTATAAAATTTTAAAGAAAAAATAGTTTAACAAAAAGTATAAGAAAATACTGAGGAAAAAAAATATGAAAAAAAAAAAAAAGAAAAGGAACAAAACACGTTGGACATGTGTAAGAAGGAGAGAATGGTCTTTTGAAAAAGAAACGAGGGGGTTTTTTGTCTTTTCAATAAAAAAATTAAATAAATAAAATGAAAAAGAAAAAAAAAACTTTAAAACAAGGTTAAATTTGCAGTGGTGTTTGTCATACGTGCAAAAAGTCCCTAGCATCATCAAATCTGGGCTGGAAACACCCAACTCGCCGTCGCAAGGCCACACCCGACGTTTCGTCGCTCCGTCTTGGAATCCTTGCAGCGCTCCTAGGTTGGAATTGTTTGTGTGTGTGTTGGGTTTTTTTTTTTTTTTTTTTTTTTTTTTTTTTTTGCTGACTTTGGTTTTTGTCTGGTTTGTTTGTGACTCGGGTCATGCTCAATTCTCCATCGCCCATCGGCTTTCTGGGATTTTGCTTTTGTGTATAAAAATATAGCTCCAAGAGTGGATTTTTCTTGTTAATCTCAAGTCTCCAAGACTGTATTTTTCATACATATTTATATGGATTAGTGATATACCCATGTGTTTTTCAAATCCTCTTTTTAATAATATTTAAATTTTGTTTGTGCGGAGATCAAGATAGGAAAACATACGAATACAGGGATGAATATTTGGTTGTTGTCATAAATTTAGGAGTATTTCAGTCAACATAGGAATACGATTAGAAAATTAATCTTACATGGGAGTTGGATATTCTTTTCAATCAGATTTCTTTAGGTTTTGGTTGCTATTTGAATGGGATATTTTCTGTTAAGTTTATTTTGTAGAGTTTGATTAATAAAATTGAACCGTTCATAGTTTTAATTATTTAAGTATTTGGTGTGCGATTCTCAGTATTTCTGGAATTAACGACTTTCACATGACACCCTTCTCCCAGAGTGACCATGACAAGAAGAAAGATTTGGGCTTGTGATGGTACCGGAATCTGCAACTACAAGACTGATGGACAAATCCGAAGAATCCAAAGATCGTGCATGATGGATATTCCGACAGAGGTGTTAGCCGATAACATTCTTATGAAACTCCCATTGAAGAGCCTTGTAGCATGCAAGCGGGTATGTAAGAGTTGGCGCAATCTGATTTTGAACCCACAATTTGGTAAGATGCACTACTCTGTGCAACCCAAGTATACCTCTCTTTTGATACAAGACAACGGATTCCTCTATCTAATGGAGCAGCCCGAGGATGAATTCAGTGAAGAGCTCCGTCGTTGGGGGCTGTTAGAACTCAGTAGTACTAGACTGAAGATTCCACTTTCCAGTACCCATGTTAATGTGCTCAACAATGTTTCCCAAGGTCATGATGATCATCCCCAAGGGAAGAATATGTTGGTCAATAGATTTATGAAGCCAGAAGATCAACAGTATCGGATTTTGAATTCGTTGAATGGCTTGCTTTGCTTGGGAGCTGGACGGTCGAATGAACCTGTGGCTGTTTGCAATCCTGTCGTGGGAGAGTTTTTGGCTCTTCCAGTTAGGCCTCGCATTGATCATCAACGGATCAAGTATGAAACCTGTGGTTTGGGTTTCAGCCAAAAGCATAATCAATACAAGGTGATTAGAACATTTGATCTGCGCTTGGCAAAGGATCCCGATTCGTGTGATTTTACTAACCAAGGTACATGGGGTGAGGTACTTTCTCTTGGGACAGGTTCATCATGGAAGAGTGTTGGAAGTGCTCCTATCACTAAAGAACTATCAATGCTCCAGTCTCCCGCCTATATTCACGGAGCTCTTCATTGGCTTTCTTATTCCATGAATAATAAGTCTATAGCTTATTTTGATTTTGATAATGACAAGTTTGGCTTCCATTCTCTTCCGCCACCACGCTATTCACAACGAACGCCGCTGCTGACTGTCAGTATCTTGGAAGATTGCCTTTGTCTATGCGATTTCACTAAGTATGCTTATATCGATGTTTGGATAATGAAGGAATATGGGGTCTCCAAATCCTGGACCAAATTGATTTCCATTCATAATTTTCTTCAGGGATACCATTTTGGCTTTTATCAACCTTTAAGCTACTCAATTGAGCATGGAACATTACTTTTGTTTCATAGTAGCAATGCACTGATTTATTATGTGCCAGAGTTCCTCTACACCAGAACCTTTGAGCTTCGTGGCCCTCATCGGTTTGAGTTCAAAGCTATTGTTCATACTCCAAGCTTAATCTCGCTCAAAGATGTAGCGAATTCAAGGTACCGGTGATGATATTTGGTGGTTTTTTATTTTTTATTTTTTATTTTTTATAATGATTAATAACCTATACATTAACATTATGCACTTGTTGCTAATCTTGATGATGTATTTCAGCTACTAATGCGGTGGTCGCCTCACCCTGCAATGCCCAGCTGCCTGCTTATGCATTGAATGAAGTTGAGACATATTTCACATTTGATTACAAAACTATCAAAGGACAAACTTTTGGGTTCTGGTACAAGTGGTGCCCATGTAGGGAATGTTTGTTAGTCTTCTTTTCTTTTTCCTTATGTCACTTCATTTTAACAAATCCAAAATCACATTTAATGAACATCTGAAATTTAATACTCATTAATTGTTGTAAATTCTTTTGTCAATTACCTAATTTATTACAACAGTTCTGATGGATAAATATTGAAGTAATCATTAAAGCCTAAATATTTATGCAGCCTGGTTGTTGTTGTATTGTTTCTTTTTTTTTTCCCCTGTATAATAAGAACTCTTTATTTGGTTTTTCACTTCGCTCTATGTTGAGAATGTATATAGCCAACCAACAAATCCACAACCAATTACGGCATGCATATGAAAACTTCTCTAAGTTTATATTATAAATAATTCTTGTAATAAGATTGTTCACTTGTAGGATTAAGGTGTGGTGGTGGTTTGATTTTGTTTTTGGAAGAACCCTAACCCTAGTGTTTTGATTGGGAAAGGAATAAATTCATACAATCTCGTATACTATTCTATTTACTTTTTTTCTTGAAACTATATGAGAATGAATGATGTGATAAGAATTGTTGTTTTACGGGTGTTCCTCCGGTCCAATCAACGGATCAAACCAATCGATCTAATTTGATCCAATCCATTTTTTTTTTTCGGATAAATGATCTCCATTGGATTGGATCAGATATTAATGATTGAAAACTTATTTAGGTTGGATTGGATGCACTTTGTATCTTCAAAATACCTAATCCAATTCAATCCAATATTTATATATATTTTAAGTGAAAATGTATTTTATGATTTATATAATTGGTCCAAAATTTAATAATTTTTCCCACATCTTCACAATAAAATTTCAAAGCCTATATTTTATGATATTAACATAAGAAAAACTATTTTTTCATTTTCTAATTTCCTAACATATTATGTTATACCTTCGTATATCCTATAATTATTGCTTGTTTCATTTAAAATTTAGTATTTAACTAGTATGTGATGTATTTGAAGCCCAAAAACAAGTATATGATGTATGTCAAAAAAACCTAATAGATTATTTATTTTAGATGGGTCAAACAAGAAAATAGGATAAGAATACAAAAAAATACAAAGTTTTATAAAAAGATTTAAGCACAACCAATCAATCCAATCCACATCGACCAGAAATGTATTGGATTGGATTGAATGTTATATTATTAACGGATTGGATTGAATGACATTTTCAAAAACCGACCTCTCATTCGATTGGATGATTTAGGATAAAAATAAGATGGAACCTATATGACTTTAGACCTCTTTGTTGAATCCATGGGAAATTTGTTTGGTTGATGAGAAAATCCACATAGACTTGACGTCCATTGACTCACATTAATTCCATGTACTCTTGTCATGCCTTGGGAATTTGCTTCCTTTTCTTTTTTCCCCCTTCTCTATCAAGCCACTTCCAGTATATTCATTTCTTGGATTTTTGCAAGGGTAATGAATAACAATATTATTGTTGAAGATTTACCAGTAAGTAATGTCTTATGGGGTTTAATGGTTAAATGTTACAGATTGAAAACCAACCCTCATTTTTTTTTTCCTTTTTAATATTATTGATGTGAGGCATCTTTGTCCTTTTGACGAGGTGTTTTCAAAATTTTTTAATATCTTAATCCATTTTTTTGGGTCTCCGATTATGAGGAGGTGTTCTTCCAAGCACCTCTTCGAATTTTCCTCTTATTTTTCCCTATTATAATTTCTCATCATAATCTCTATTGGCATCCGAGAATTTCACCGACAAAAATGTCATTTTCAAAAAACTCAAGGCCAAATCGAAAAACACGGTCTCATGCTTTATTCTTTCTTCCTTTTTTTTTCTTTTTTTTTTTTGGGCATCTGATTCTCCCTTTCATTTGGAATTTTGGGATCTCATTTAGATCTGGTAATTTAGAACTTGGATCTTGAAAATTCGAGGTTTTTATTTGTTTTTATTGTTTTTTTTTTTCTTCAAATGTGTTTCAATATGCAAAGAACCCACCCTGCTTGGGCATCAATTAAGTATGGGATATATATATATATATATATATTTTTTTTAATGTTATTGGTGTGAGGTATTATTTTCATCAAGGGTATTTTTATATTTTGATGGTCTATCGAGCTTATGTGATGAGTCATTCTATTAAAAACTTATGATTATAATTGTCAATATTTAGAGAATTTAGAATCTATTTTCGATCAAAGTTAAAAAAAAAAATAGAGATCAAATTGTCATATTTTAAAGAGTTCAAAGATCATTTTAATTAATTATTCTAATTTTAATGTTTTCAAATTATGTTATTTTAACTTCAATTTACCGACGATTTAGCCTGTGATGTGGAATTTCCCTAATTAAAAATCCAAAAGAAAGAATCGGGTGTGATTGGTTCGCGCTTGAGGGTCGATGTAGCCAAATAATTTACAGTATTGGTGTTCATCTTTTACCATGTCATTTAAATTTTAGCCTTATTTTTTATATGTTTTAAAATTCTTTTAGGAGAACTATAATTATTTGACTGTTAGGATTATAGATAGATAATATTTTTTGAATCAGTTGTAATAGCCTTTGATTGTAAAGTAATTTAAGTAATTTTTACATTTTTTATATTTTTAAATAATTTAATTAACATATAATTAAGTTTTTTTTTTCTTTTTTTTGTTAAAATGGAGTGTGGGTAAAGTAGATTTGGAGTAACTTGACAATTGACATGGCACCGAAGACAATTAACTTGTGTCTGTACATGTATCATCAACCAGACCAAAAAAAGAAAAAAAAAGGCAAAGTTAAGTAGGCTAACTTGTCAGCAAATGCCACCCATTTATTGAACTCACCTTAACTGAGGCAATTCTGTACTGTAAAAGCATGATACAAACAATTAAACATCTAAATTTACACTTTGTCAGTTCATCTCCATTACAAAGATAAAACGAACCGAAAAAAAAGAAAAAAAGAAAAAAAGAAAAGAAAAGATCAAAATGAAACAAAGCCGTTACCGTAAGAAGAACATCATCATGAATCCTACCTCAGCTATCAACTTGTATATCATCTTGGTAGCCTTGTGTCTCCACAATAAGGATTGGACACTATGATTGCATGACTTTATTTTGTTTTACACATTCAGTTCCCTTAAGCTCCTGACATTTCCAAACTGATTTTGCCTCCATTTGCATCACGCCGTCAGCCGAAGGCTCCATGGCAAACAATGGCATACTCCCGGCAGTTGGATTGCCCATGTTCATATCAGTCAGCGGCGATTTTCTAATATCTGCCACCTCTTCCTTGGGATTTGCTTGGTCCCTGAAGGTGCACGTGCTTAACAGCAACTTCTTTAGCTTCACTCTTCCTCTCTTTTTACCACTTGTAGAGATATCATCCCAAGTTTTCTCCTCTGGCTGACCCAATTCCACTTCCCCATTATCTATCTCCGATCGTGCAGCTCTATCATATGTACACGTGTTCTCATCCGCTTCATTCTTGTGTGACTCTCGGGTGGGATTTTCAAAATCTACCTCACCTGCTGCCGTGTTTCCATTACTGGTAGATGCAGGGGGGCTTGCTCCAATGCAGCGCCTCCATTTGAATCCCTTGTTTTCTCAGAATTGGATGAGATTTTTGGTTTCTTGTGTTTATGACCCTTCCACTCGGAACTTGGAGAGTTCTTTGATATTCTAGGGGAGCTGTTTATAGCTCTATGCAAGTTGCGAGCCAATTCCTCGTCTTTCTTACAATTCTCAATAGGTTGGTATTTTTTGTACAGGAGCTGAACCGGGATGTGCTTTTTCAACTTGTTCTTTTTCAGCTGTCTTTCCTTGCAGACTGCCGGTTCCTCAGAGAAAGAGGCGACCAAATCCAAAGCACTCTTTGCAGCAGCCACCGCCTTGGCTGCCAATGCAGCCTTCTCCTCAGCAGCGGCTCTAGCAGCCTCTGCAGCCTTGGCTGCAGCTGTAGCTGCCGATTTCGAGGCCTCTACAACCTCCTCCGGGGAAAGGTTAGCATTATGAGAACTCAATAGATTACCAAGGCGAATATCGAATTCACTCGAGGGAGGCGATGATGGAGAACGAACCAATGAAGACACGGATGCTGATGCAGATCCTGATGCAGGCGAAGAAGTAACTAGGGACAGCTGCAACGTAGCATCACAGTCCGGACCCTGTTTCTTCAATCCCGCGAGGAGACGCTTCCGAGGAGGCAAAAGGACATCAGCATCCAAATGATTGACATCACATAAATTAGCCTCCATTTTCTCCTCCTCTGATACAATCCCTCAAACGCAAACTGTGCACTACATCTACATAACAAGATAACAAAACAAATAACTAACTAAAATTCTCAATTTTAAAATCCCAATCAATCCCCAAGAGCTGCTATAGATTCAACAAGAGAGTATTAAAACAAACAAAATAAATTCTCTAATCTAAAATGATAAACAAATAATAGAAAATTGAGATTGAAATTGAAACAACATAAAATTCCAATTCCGAAGAATTCTGTGCTAGGGTAAGGATTAATATCTCATCCTTATCAAGTTCCGTTAAAGTTTCATACTTTTTACGATATTTTCTGCTTAACTTCCTGTTTCCTAGTGCATTAAACAAAAATATTCTGGGAAAATTCTCTTTATTCCGAGAAAGTTTTTGCCTAATTGAATCAAAAGGTGCTGTTGGTGGAAAAAGGGAAGAAAGAAGAAGAACATTAGCTGAAGAGATCAAACAAACCTGGGAGAAGAGCAGATCCTAGGGTTCAGCAAGGAAATGGCGCTGACAATGGGGAGAGGAAGGAAGGATACAACAGAGAAGAAAGGCAAAGAGAGAGAGAGAGAAATGAGAGCCAAGAAATTAAATAAAAAAAAAAAGTAGACAAATATATAAATACATAAATAAAAAGCCTTCACCTTTTCGATCAAAACGGTGTGTTTTGATGGAAAATAGGGGCAATTATTTTGGTTGTCATGCATGAGTCAAATATATATATATAAAATACATGTTCACATTTCACATGTATTTATATTTTATTTATTTGTTATGATTATATTTAATTGGTTATTCATTTATTTATTTGATATAAATAGAAATATATATATTAGCTAACCACCTCTTTATCACTAACACGGTCTAAACTATGTAAATGCTTGCTTGTTTAAAAAAAATGTAAATGCCACAATTATCCTCCATTTTAATTAAATATATTTTTTAGTAAGATTAACAAAAAATGGTTTTGTTTATGCAATCTGATCATCTACTAAGTGATCAATCATTGATAGATAATTTTTAAGAAATTATTTTTTCTATTTTAACATTATACTTAGCCCCGATTTAATGCTAAGGTTTGAATCTTGAAATGACAACATAATTTTTATTTTTTTTCCCTCTGTTTCACTATTCACAATATTCTAACTCAAACTTTAAAAGTCCATAATTTTACATATACAATTCTAAATGAGATGATATTTTTTAAAAATTATATAGAATTTCAAAACGAATGAATCAAGCTCCATATTAATTTTTTTTGTACAATTTCATTCAAACCCAAATTTTACAATTCAAACATTAGCACCAAATGCATGCTTAAAAAATAAGAGAAAAAAAAAAGATCGTCTTATGAACTATCTATTTTATCTGTCTATATTTGTGTTTATTTTTAATTACATATTCTTTTATTTAAGTAAGAATCCTATCAAAGTTAATCAAAATTTCCTCATCCATGAGCTTTTGTATTATTTTTTGTTGAAAATTTTCCTTTTCGATTTAGTCAATGGCAATTATGTATACACCTAACACAAATATGATACTTCTATTTAGGGGGTATTTGGTGGAATAGTTTGAGTTGGGATTTTTAATATTTAATAGTAAATTTTTTTGAATTTTCAGAAAAGATAAAAAACTTTTTGAGAAAAAGACAAAAAAAAGTTTGAGTTTGATGATTTGAACTATCTAACCAAACTCCCCCTAAATTATGAGAATTAACTCAAACTTAAAGAGTGAGAGAGAGAGAGACAGAGATTTCCTTTCAAAAAACAATCCTTTTCCTCATCTTTTGTAGTTCAAAATCGTAGCTCATCATTGCAATTTTTGTTTTTGGACCAGCGTGCATCAATCCATGGAATTATGATTAAAGTTATCGTGCAATATTTAAAGTTGTGCTCCCATATAATTATCAGTGTAATTAAATTTTTTTTTCCTCAATTCCCATGCACCCTGTAGCCATACTCGGATGTTTGGTTGTTGGATTCAAATCCAACAATTACAATCCAATTTTTATCTTTTTTTATCGATTTTGTTATTCATACAGTTTTGTTACTTAAATTTTAAAAATTTATAATTTTACATAGACAATTCCAAATGAGATGATTTTTTTTAAATCGTTAAAAATTTTGAGACGAACAAAATAATTTTCGTATTGATATTTTTTTTGAACACATTTCAAGCTTTTACAGTTTTTAACTCCAACAATTCAAACGTTTCAATAAAAATAAAATCAATTCAAATCCAAATTTTATAATCTAAACTTTAATAACAAATGCATGCATCTCACTCCCTACATTCCCCCACCACCTTTTAACCTTTTCATATATCTTTTTTTTTTTAATTATTTTTACTTTTTACTTTTTAATTGGTTCCCAAATCGTACATGTTTCCAAATTTTAATTAGTTTTCAAATTTAAAATTTGCTTTTCTTTTACTTCCACTTATTTATCTCCATATGGTTACCATTACATATCATTATATTCTTTCTTTCTTTCTCTCTTTCTTTTTTTCCCCCAAACTTTTTCCTTCTTGCTTATGTATATGTGTATATTGAGAAAGAAGTTTTTAATAATGTTAAGGATGAAGTTATCATGCAATGATTTTAAGGCATAATATGTTGCTTCATTAAGAATATTAGAAGTTTTACTAGATTTTTTAATTATTTTTTTCATAAGTTTTATATTAATTTATGTCTCACTCGATTTAAATCCTGAACCTGTTACGGATTTTCACGTAAATTTCATTAATTTAAAAAAAAAAAAAAAAAACCCTGAAAAGGGGTATTTCCGTAATAATAGTTTTGCCTCTTCACACAGGAAGTGACCGTCACCAAGAAAGTCGGTTAAGCAGATAACGAATTTCATTACGCATGGGTAACTCTTACTCCGAGACAGCCAATCAAAATCCAGATATTTTACCTTCAATTCGGCAGTTATGTGTGAGAGGTAGAGTCATACTTCCGTGAGTTTCGTCCAATGACATCCCATCTGTGACTCACCCAACCTTCTCATTAAGTGATTTTATCAAACCTCCCATCCCAGGGCTTTCTTCACCGCCATTTTTCGTTTTATTTTCAAATTACAGTCTTTTTGTTTGGTTGCTGAGAAAATCGGAAGCTGCAGAAGTGGAAAATCCGCAGAAAAGAGAAAATCTTTCACCTCCTCCGGACACTAAACTCGGAATTCGACATTGAAATCAACTGCATTTCTTGAGCTTAGATGAGGAGCATCAAATCATTGCAAGAAGCTGTTCGTAGTTCAGTGCGTTCCGGAGTTATCCTCTTCGACATCACAAGAGTCGTCGAAGAGCTCGTTTTCAACAGCCTAGATTCTGGCGCTTCGAAGGTAAATCCATTTCAACTCCTTCTTCTTCACCCACTTGATCAAATTCTAAATGTTGCTCATCTTAATGCAAAGTAATTCAATCAAATTTTGCATTGCTTTCGATTTATTTATTTATTTATTTTTTGGGAAAATTGTTCATTGGGGTTCTTCTTTGTTTTTCTATCTTGTTTTTCAAATCTGCGCCCTGTGCCAATTTAATTCCTGGGGATGTCCTTTATGCGTGATCCACATAAAGCTTTTCCCCCCAATCAAATTTTGATCTTGGAGAGTAGAATTGGGATTTAGGGTTTATGAAACTACTATCCTGTGTGGTGTTATTATCAATTCATTGCTATTTTTTTAAATCTTAATTCATACATATTTTTTGGTATATTTGTCCGTTTACTGCTTTCAGGTATCAGTTTTTGTATGCGTTTCGACATGTTATGTGAAAGTAGAAGATGATGGTCAGTACCAATATTCTTACCTTAGTTGCAACTATACAATATATCTATCTATACATATATATATATATATATATATATATCAAGCTTTTTATATAATTTTTTTTCTGGGATAAATTTGCAGGATCCGGCATCACCCGGGATGGATTAGAGTTACTAGGAGAAAGATATGGTAAATGAAAACATCCTTTAGTCTACTAATGCTTAATGATCTCCAAAATTGAAAAACAAATATGGGTCTTCTTATAAAGCATACCAAAAGTAAGTTAATCAAGGATAATGGCACTGATATGAATAACAATCAAGGAGAAAGACACTGATATGAATAACAAGTGAATTATGTCACAATTGGGAAAAATTTTTATTTCTTTTCATTTTATACTATAATATGTCACACGCAAGTTTTTAATTTATTTATTCTTTTTTATATGTACCCTCTGTGGGCAGCAACGTCAAAGTTTGACCAATTGGTCGATAAGGATACTAACAATGGGAGCTTTGGTTCTCGAGGCGAAGCATTGGCTTCAATTTCTGATGTATCATTGTTAGAAATTGTGACAAAAGCTTGTGGGAGGCCGAATGGGTATCGCAAAGTCATGAAGGTATGGATCATTTTACTAACAAAGGAAGGGGTTTTCAAGCGAGGATGCTTTATGACCTTTCCTCTAATTTGTCACAGGGAAGCAAATGTTTGTATCTCGGAATATGTGACGATAGGAAGGAAATGGGAACAACAGGTGTCGACTCTATTTCCCCAAAATCCTTCAATGAGATTGTGGAGATAATTGGCCATGTATCACAAGATTTTTACACTTTGGACTGATGCTTACGTTGTTTATATGTAGTTAACATCTTTTTGTACCTTATTCTATAATTCTTCACTGAATGAATAGCAACTTTGATCAATTGGGTTGTGATTTAGTATAGTTGATTATCAGAATTGTAAATATATGAGTTTCCTTGTTGCTTTATGTGTGAGTTTGACGGTTTCTTATGCTAGGAGAAAGTTATGTAAGATGCTATTCATTTTCATTGGTCAATTATGTTTTCTTTCATGTTGGTTGCCGTAATCCTTTTGTTAGTTGTTAAATTCTTGATTGTCAAAATGCTTTTTTGCAGTTGTTGTTCGTGATTTATTTTACAACCAACCAGTTCGGAGAAAGTATATTCAGTCCAGGTGCCCTGTTACTTGAAAATTTGCTTTGTTTTCGAGCTCCCTTCATCTCTATTATCATTACACTTGCAGTAGTTTGAACTGACTTGACGTGCCTTTTGGTTTGTTTTGTCAACTGGAAGCCCTAAAAAGGTCTTACAATCAGTCAAGAAATGTGTACTTCGGATTGCCCTTTTGCACTCAAAGGTCTCTTTCAAAGTTGTTGATACGGAAAGGTATCTTCTGTTGTTGTTTTTTAGTTGAATCTTGTTATTTTGTTTTCTTGCTTACAGTCTTCATTTCACATGTAGTGAGGACATGCTTCTTTGCACACATCATTCTTCTCCCATGTCACTGATTACCAGTTGTTTTGGGACCGAGGTCTCCTCATCTCTTTATGAATTGAATATCAGCGATGACAAAATCAAGCTTTCTGGATACATATCTGGCCCTTGTGATAATCTGACCATTAAGGTAATTAAAAAAAAAAAACTTATGTTCGTGAACTTCAAGGTGATCTTACTGAATCTATTTGCTTTATCTATCTTATAACTGAGATTCTCAATTTCCTATTGTTTTATGTATGTTTTTGCAGGCTTTTCAATATGTCTGTATCCAGCCTATTCATATTTGAATATGTTTTAACTTTAGATGGATGTTTTGGGATAGAAGGTAGCATGTGTACCATTTTCTTTGAACTTCGACCTTAACTTTAGCAGATATTAACTCACGGTTTGTTTGCAAAGGGCCAATTCATAAACTGGTGAATCAATTGGCCGCTAGATTTGAGTGTTGTGACCAAGTGAAAGCTGTCAATTGTACCCAAAACAGAAAGAGAAGTAGACCTCAGTCATACCCAGCTTTGGTTCTGAACATAAGTTGTCCTCGGTGTTTCTATGATCTAACCTTTGAACCATCAAAAACACATGTAGAATTCAAGGTAATTTTATTTTCTCTGTGATGATCAGTACTAGTTTAAATGCAATTACATTTTATTGTAGAGTTTTGTTCCATTACCAACTTGTTCATGTTAAATATGACTATCTGGAGTGGCTGCGACATTGCATCTTTTTGTGGTAGAAGTAAAAGTTAATGATTTATGAGTGGACTCATCTTTGTTTGAGGTGCAGAGATTAGGGAACAACATTAACACCTCATCCCTCCCCCCTCCTTGTTGAACTTGAATATCTTATTTAAATTGCCAAACTTTAAAAAAAATGACGTGATGCATTTAGCAGCTATTGTAGTATCTTACCTAGAAGATGACAAATGAAACTCTTCCTGATATGCATTCCAACAGATTCGTTCTCTTTTTTTGGGGTGCCCTCGTTTTTAACAACGTTACAAAATTGAATATGCTGTTCGATATACATCTGAGATTTAGGGAATAGTTACTGTATTAAAGTCAGTTACGAAGATAATTTATCACGTGTATATGTATTCCAACACCTGTATATCAGCCTCAATGCTTCCTGGCTTTTGGCTGAATATTACTGTTTTCCTTCCTTCAAATCCCTCCCACTCTTTACCAGGATTGGGTTCCTGTACTTGCACTCCTCGATAAGGCAATTCAACAATTGTGGAAGGAAAACATATCTTATGGTATGCCTTCACTCTATTCATGCTATTAAGGGATGGAAACGTTCTCTCATCTCTTTTTCTGGATTCAGTTTAGTAGAATGATGGCCTACTGAATTTTTACTAACCTCTAAGATTTGTAGCAGAATCTGTCAGGTTTGCAGCTGATATGATGGGAAAAGATCAAATATCACATGGAGATGAAATTCATGCGTCTGCAGAGGGTAATGGTCCTACTACATGAACCAGCTTCATTCTATGTCAAAAATATAGCCTGATCCATGTCTATCAGTTTTTAGGCCTTAACTTCCTGTTGCTTTCAGTATAGCATGTTGATGAACATTTCTTCTTTTATGCTGCTAGATTTAGGTGATGAAATTTCTCCATGGAACTCCACAATGGAGAAAACGAAGTGCACAGTCCAAAATCGTCAGTCCTCTCTGGGTCTTTTTTCTTCTCATATGAATATCCTGAGTAAAGAGGATAACTACTCATCTTATAGGAAGCATGATATAACTCCGGTTTGTCGCCCATTTAACTTCTTCGAAGAGGAAGAAAATGAGATTGATTTTACTTTTCATACTGAGAAGTCTGTTCAACCATGGGAGAGTTCCCTTGCAAAATGCAGTCCCCAAGTATCCAAGAACCGTGAAGAAGAAATTAACATTTCTTGTAACGATTTTCCATCTGTGAAAGATCATTTCTTCGTGAATGAAGTCAGTACAGGAAAAATATGCGGTGTTGATGTGGATGATAGTAATTTTAGCTCTTGGTGGGGGAATGATTCTTTTGAAGGTTGTCTCAATGTTAGAAGTGGATCAGCAGGTATTGCAATTACTAGTGACTGTGAAGACTCGAGTGATGATGTTGAGATGATTAGGGATTCAATGAAACCTTTCCTGAAGAGTTGCTCTTTGCGACGGAGCCTTCGACGAGAGAGTTCTTTGTTTGCAGATTCTAGTCATGGCATTCGAAGTGATGGTTTCAAGATGAAGAAAATGTTGACTGAACATTGTGACGAGGTCAATATTTCAGAAATTGACAGCAACAACAAGAGTTTTGATATCTTGTCAAGGACTTTGTGGCAGGATCAGGAATCCAGCGTTCAGCACTTCCCAAGAGTTGCTAGAAAATATGATTGGTCTTCAGAATTTGATTGTCTGCCTGAAAAGTCAATCACGTTTTATGAGGAGAGTGTTGATGGGATCAGGAATGATGTTTTCTCATCTTATTCAGTTGCAAAAGTCGATACTGCCGGCTCTGATAATCTCAACTTAAACTCCAAATGGTGCTTCTTGGGATCTGATTCCTTTTCCCGGGGCACACTCTGGGATGTAGAAGATTACACTGATACCGACTTACGTGAAGGTAGTTGTACATTTGTTAACACATCTAGACACAAGCATTTTACAGACGGTGAAGAAAAAGACCGCAGATATAGTTATGATGTACGGGGAAAGAGATCCAACCAAGAAAAATGCAGCACAAGTTGTTCACACAGTCGATTAGATGATGTTGTTTCAGGTCGCTTCCTGCAAAGCCGCAAGTTGAAGAATAAATTTTCTCCCGAGTGCGTGGACATATCAACTGATGAGAGAGATTGGTTAAGTTTTAATTCACCTGTTAAAAGCCACAAAAGTGTTGCCACGCACAAAAGTCAAAGAGACACATGTAATGGGGAAGGTGAGAGATATTTTCAATTTTCAAAAAATCGAAGAGCAAGAAGCCGCTCATGTCCACCCTTTTATAGAAGCAAGAGGAGGTTCTTTGCCTTAAATTCTCAATTGTCATCAAAAGCAGATAAGGGCCCTGCTTATCCAGGTAGTCTTCTGTAAATTTTCCTTTAAGATATTGCTGAAGATGAAAGGTGAGTTAATATATCTCTAATGTGCAGACACTCCTGAACATTTGAAGTCGACTTCTGCGGGGGATTCATCGTTACACAGCAGATACCACAATTTGTGCGTGTCTCTATCACTTTTTCCTTCTTTCCTTCTTTCCTTCTTTTCTTTTTGGATAAAATATGTAACTGGTCACTTCTCTGTTCACCCTTTTATTTCCTTCAGGCTCGATTTGAAGAACGTGCAAGACGTTAAGGAAGACAACCATAAGATGGAAAAAGATGAAACTTTTGAAAAGTCTTCTCGTTTTGACATTCAAGATGCCGCTTTGCATAAGGGTAAGTTTATCACATGCTATGTTTGTCCTATTAGTCTAAAGGACGTGGATGTTGGTAAATATAAGAGGGAAATTGAAGATTAAAAATGGAAATGTTAGTTTAATCTACCTGGAAATTCAATTCTTTTTCTGTAATTGTAAAAAACTCGTGCAATGTAATTCTTCATATTTAGAAAGAGGAATTTTCTTTTGTTCTTATTCAGAACATCAACTTCTTGATGACAAGTACCTAGTGAGAAGCCAGCAAAAACAATCTGCTGTGCCATAATTTAAATTCAGCACAGCTTATGCCTTTCTTGAATTATTTATTTCTGTTTTGACATTGTTGGTTAATGTAATGTGTCTATGCTGTCTCGATTATCAGAATCTATCTCCAAGGAACTTCAAGATTCACCGGATTGCTGGACCAAATGGCAGAACTGCTGTCCGCAGATTGCTGTACTAACAAAACCCCGCGCCGGCCCCCCCCCCCCCCCCCCCCAAAAAAAATATAGATATATTTTCTAAAGAATTATTTATCAGCATATTAATATTTTATTTTGATATATGCAGAATAATAAGAAGTTGCATGCCATCCAAGATCAGAGTAATATACTCGATATCTCTTCTGGACTCTTGCACCTTGCTGGTGACTTATTAGTTCCAGAATCTATTAACAAGAACTGCCTTGAGGATGCTATTGTTCTCCAGCAGGTGGATAAGAAATTTATTCCGATTGTGGCTGGCAGAACTCTTGCTGTTGTTGACCAGGTTCACTTATTCAACATCTACTTTTGTCAGATTTATTCTCACTAATTTAGGGAACCTTTTGTTTATTCACTATGGAGCAATAATTTTTATTCCCTTTTGGAAATGTGAAGTGGCCT